>CM057054.1:11692500-12292500 GCA_029948455.1 Solanum rostratum
CCAATCGATGCACTTCCTAGGCTAAATCCTTCTTCCTTCCTCTACATGGATTGTGTTACCCATTGACAACCTGCTAAGAGCGTCAGCAACAATATTAGCTTTACCTGGGTGGTAGAGAATGCTCATTTCATAATCTTTGAGAAACTCTAACCATCTTCTATGTCACATGTTGAGCTCCTTCTCAATGAAAAAATATTGCAAGCTCTTGTGGCCGGTGAACACATCCACATGCACTCCATACAAGTAGTGGCGCTAGATTTTATGTGCAAATACCACTGCTTCCAACTCGAGATCATGGGTTGGATAGTTATTCTCATGAACCTTGAGTTGCCTCTAAAGCATAGGCTATCACCTTCTCTCTCTGCATTAGTATACATCCCAATCCAATCCTCGAAGCATCACAATAAATTACAAAGTCCGCAGTCCCATTGGGTAAGGTAAGGACCGGTGCTGTGGTAAACCTCATCTTCAACTCTTGGAAACTCTTCTCACATTCATCGGACCATTGAAACTTGACCTTTTTTTTGAGTCAATTTAGTCAATGGTGCGGATAGGGAAGAAAATCCCTCAACAAACCTGCAGTAGTAGCCTGCCAACCCCAAAAAACTTCTTACGTCAGTCAGAGTGGTTGGTCTGGGCCAGTTCTTAATGGCTTTAATCTTTTGGGCATCCACTCGAATACCATCACCGGAAACAACATGGCCTAGGAAAGCTACTGACTTAAGCCTCACACTTTGAGAATTTTGCATACAATGCATGGTCCTTAAGGGTTTTGAGGAAAACTCTCAGATGATTAGCATGTTCCTCCTCAGTTCTCGAATACACCAAAATGTCGTCGATGAACACAATCACAAACATATCAAGATATTATCTGAATACTCTATTCATCAAGTCCATAAAGGCTGCATGTGCGTTCGTCAATCCAAAGGACATGACCAAGAACTCAAAATGGCGATATCTATTCCTAAAGGCTGTCTTCGAGATGTCACATTCCCTCACCTTCAACTGATGGTAGCCAGATCCAAGGTCTATCTTGGAGAAACAAAAGGCACCCTGAAGTTGGTCAAACAAATCATCTATCCTAAGGAGAGGATATTTATTCTCTATCATGACCTTGTTCAGTTGCCTATAGTCCATACACATTTTGAGGGACCCATCTTTCTTTGCACAAATAGGACAAGAGCACCCCAAGGTGAAACACTTGGCCTAATGAATCCTTTCTCTAGCAAATCTTTCAATTGCTCTTTCAACTCTTTCAACTCCGCAGGGCCCATCCTATAAGGTGGAATCGAAATAGGCTAGGTATCAGGAAGAAAATCAATCCCAAAGTCAATCTCCCTATCAGGAGGAACTCCAGGCAGATCATCGGGAAATATTTCCAGAATCTCATTAACATTCGGTACTGACTCAAGAGTTGGGGACTTAACATTATCAGAATTCACTTGAACGAGGTGATAGATACATCATTTGGAAATCAAGTTTCTGGCTCTAAGATATGAGATAAACTTTCCTCTAGGTGCAACAGAATCACCTTGCCACTCTAGAATCAGTTCATTCAGAAATTGGAACTTAACGGTTCGAGATCTACAATCAACGGAGGCATAACAACGTGAAGCCAATTCATGTCAAAAATCAAATCAAAATCAACCATCTCCAACTCAATCAAATCAACAAGAGTATCACTATGATAGATGGACACTACACAAACTCTATAGATTCTCTCAGCTCGAATAGACTCACCCACTGGAGTAGAAACATCAAAGGGTTCAAGAAGACTCTCAGTGGTTCAATCAAATCTACTAGCCACATAAGGAGATACAAGCGACAATGTGGCACCCGGATCCATCAAAACATAACAATCAAAAGTAAAGACTTGAATCATACCCATCACAACATCTAGGGAGTTCTCCTGATCTTAGTGACTACATATGGCATACAAGAGGTTTGTTGTTCCACCTGCATCTGACGTAGTGCCCCTCTTGTTTCCTCTAATTGGTGGGGCTGGTGTAGTAGACTGAGCCTGGTCTGCTTGCTTTGGAAATCTTTGTGGTAGCAACCCGCTTGGCCACATCTGTAGGACACATGATTCCCATCACGACATCTCTCTCTATGCAATTTGCCACACTTATCACATGGTGGCTTACCTTGTTAACCTTGAGCCACACTAGCTTGCGACTGAGGTATGTGATTTCCAAAGTTTCGAAATCTCTAATAATACCTGTCTCTAGGCACAGGTGCACTAGCAGATGATGGGGCTTGAAATCAGTTTCCATTCCCTTTCCTACCAACCTTATGGTTGGATGTCTTGGCTTTCTTACATTTGAATTCTTCCTTGTCATGCAGTCTCTCCTCATCAGCTTGTTGCACAAATGTTATCAGTTGCCCGATGTCCATATCACTCACAAGCATTGCTCCTCTCCTATCTCTCTTGGGTCCTTTAGTAAACCCATCAACATAAATCCTCATCCTTCCCCTCATGTCAGTCGAATCACAGCGAGATAGTTGCGTGAACTTCAACCCATACTCTTGCATAGTCATAAAGCCCTGTTTCAAATTCAGGAACTACCTCATCTTAGCTCCTCTTTTCTCTCTTGGGAAAAAGCATCCCAAGAAGGCTTCCTAGAACACTGCCCAAGTCAAACATGGAGCATCATCCCTTCTACTTTTCTTCTATTGCTCAAACCACAGTCTGGCCACTCCCTTGAGTTGGTAAGCAACCAGTTCAACCCTATCAACATCATTCACGCACATCACTAAGAACACCTTCTCAAGCTCCTCCATAAAGTTCTCATGATATTCAGTGGATGCAGACCCCGTGAACTCAGGCGGATTCATCCTCAGAAATTCCCGGACTTTAGAGGTGTCATGAGTGTCATGTATGCCCCATCTTTGTCTCACAGCAGGTGTTGCGACAGCTTGGGCTAAAGCTTGAATAGCTTGGCATAGCTCAGCATTGGAGACTTCATCCTAAGGGGGCTGCTCAACAGGGACAACTTGGTCCACAGGCTCCTCTGGTACTTGAGGCTCAGGTGGGTTAGCGTCTTGCGTGGCAGGACATCCCCTTCCTCCGACAACTCTTCTAGGAGGCATGATTTCAATTCTGTACGCGTAGAGCACGAATTAGAAGAGAGCTTTCATAGAGTTTAACTCTATCGCACAAATTGGGATAAGAAGAAAAATGCAACAATTCCTAATGTCCTATAGCCTCCTTCTTAGGAAATGTGATCGACAACACACCCATAAACAAGACTCTACTAGACATGGCTTTATAGACTCCCTAAGATACTTGAACTCTGTGCTCTGATACCATGTCACACCCCAGGAGGGTACCCTTGGCGTGGCCGGCAATCAGAGACTATTACTAGTCCCCAAGCGAACCACTTAGCCTCATCACATTATTTAATCAAATAAACTCTACTGAACAACGAAAATTTATAAGTAAGTAATGGGCACATCTCATCTAAAGTCTCAAAAGACAATATAAAACAATAGAGGCTAGTAGAAGAACTAGTTCACAATCTCAACATCAACGTTCAACCATCGTCTATGAAGCCTTTATCAATAATCATATGGTGCCAATGATAGACTCAAGGCTACCCAAATCAAAATAAAAGAAAAGTCCAAAATCTAACTCTAAAGCAAGATGAAATAAATCATAGTGGATCCTCCGGAGTAAGGGAGGCTTACCAAATCAGCTGCGAATCTCAAATCTTCAATGGAGCGCTTGTTGACGATCTCTAGTACCTGCCTCTGCATCATACAACGATGCAGTTCAAAAAGGACATCAGTACTTTGAATGTACTGCTATATAAAATAGCTGAGTGAAACAGAAACAGGTAGAATAATATGGAAACAACATCAACTCAAAGTAATCATCAAATAACATCAGATCGCCAAATGTCTATCTATGCAAGAATAAAGAGTAGAAAAGTGACCTGTCAACAATTCACACTCATCAATCATCTCAAACTCATCTCAAAGGAGCTCACCTCCTCTCTTCTCATCTCATCTCAAAGGAGCTCACCTCCTCTTATCTCCTCTCAACTCAAAGTACTCAATGTAGGAAATTTATGGGAGTTTCTCTTATCCGACAACAATCACTTATGAGCCAGTGAATGTACAACAATCTCGCTGATGTTGCCACAACCAATTTCTAAACATGCCAGGTAGGGAATGATCGAAACCATATCAGCACACCCAATGTATGGAGTCAGTACTCAACTGGTCCGCTATTGCTTTTAGGTACTGTTACTCTCGAGGGAAACTCTAACTTTTTTGGTGCTCGATACTCCTCCCATGACTCAATGCTCATAAAACCTCCATCTAAACCAATCTCACAAGAACTTTAACCCTATATCAATCGGTATCTGATAGGAACTCTAACCTTATTATTATTCAATTCAACTCTTAGGGATTCTAACCCTTTCGTCAATCTCATAGGGACTCTTACCCATTCGTCAATCAACTCACAGGGACCTTAACCCTCTCATCAATCAATCTCATCAATGACTCAAGATTTAGAATAATCATTAGAATCAATTGAATAGACACATTGGTAGAGTTCATTTGTAGAGACTCGTAAGGCAATCAAATTCTCTCAACTCATCATCATTCTCTCATCACAATTAAAAATCTCAACTCAAGGCTCTAGACTTAATTCTCAAGTTCATTATGCATGCTTTTCAAATTAGATATGTAGGGTTATGCAAATTCTCATGAAAAATGTTCGATTCAAGAAAAACAAATAGTATGATGATCATTAACATGAAAAAACATGTAAACTAAATCATTCTTTTTCAAGAAGAACCATCAAGTATTCGTGTATGTAGACTCTTGAACTATCAACTCATCTATGACTATCTATGAGGCACATGAGGGAACTATCCCATGCCTTTAGTTTAGCCTTACATACCTGGGATGAAGCTATCAACCAGTCACGTCACGGATTCCTACTCAACTCTCTCAAACTCAAGCTCTTCTCTTTTTTCCTCAAGCCTTAGCCTTGTTAGATTATGGAATAGGACTTAGAATGGGGGTTTTAGACCCTTTTTATGTCAAAACGACCTTATTAGATCGTATATAGAGTTAAGGAGGGGTTGAAAATTGACCGGAATGCCCCTCGTAAAAAATAGAAAATTTTCATCTCAGAAAAGCCCAGTCCGCGACACGGACTGGTCGCACACAGTGTATTTTCAAAAAACGTTTCTAAACGAGTTTTCTCAATCCCGTTGAAAATTTTCAAAAAAATATAACTGCTGGTCCATGATAGAGGCGCGGCGCGCTTCTGGCGCGCATCAACATTGTTTTGCGCTTTGGATGGAATAATTATCTTTTGATCGGGTCGCTCTAAAAATTGATCGAGACCATTCTCCCGCTCAATGTTTTGTGCTAATCATGAATTCGGCCTCGGATTAACCATACGAGCATTGGAAGATGTGTTACGTGCATACCTTCACTCTAGGGGTATTTTGGTAATTTTATCGAGCATTACACTAACTTCTTTCATCTAATATATGTCACATAAAATTTTCAGCTATCACAGGTAAGTTTATGGCCCTTCTCTCATTTTGCTTCACCAATATGCAGAGCACTAAGCTTGCCATATTCTGTTCAGGTTTCGTCTCTAGTGGAAAATTCTCATTTGAAAAGTCAAGGGCCCATCTCTCATCTCAGTTCATGTGAGTTGTGTCTATCTACCCTCCTCTACTCTTCTATACTTCCCTTCCTCTTTTGATCCTATTTTTGTTGTCAAAAAGCCCAATGGAGAAAGCAGGTTGCTCGTGTGGCTTTTGACATATTCTAAATGTGGATGCATGCTCTGATTCCCTATCTGATCATGAGTCTTCCCCTATTGCTAGTTTTGTATCACTTTTTGTGAGCTGATTAGGTTAGGTTTTGTTAGGAATTGAACAATATTTTCCTTTGGCCATCTACTATGTTGTAAATATATGTTCTATGCAAACTCGTGGACTATGTAATTAGCTTTAAGTCTTCTTGCTAATATTTGTGCTGCTCCTTGTCCTTAAAGTTAATGAAGGGATTTCATGCTTATCCATGTTTAAAGTTTTTCTTACCATACTAAGAAGATGATTGAATGACCTAAATATATATTTTCCTCAATGTCGATTGCAGTATTAGCTATGTAGTCTGCTAATTGGTTAGCTTCTCTAAGTACATGTTCAACTTGTATGCCTCTATCTTCCATTAGCATTAGGATCTCTTCCACCAAGTCCACTATCTCCCATGGAATTTTCCATTTTTTAAAGTATGTTCCTCAGACTAAATGAATCAGTTTCCAACAAAATGTGCTCAAAACCTTGTGGTACATAGAAAATTAGAGCTTCCCTGATGGCTTTGTCTTCAATAGTTTTGTTGGTAGCCTCCCCTATGTAGTTGGCTTCAACATATATAAGATTTCCCTATTTATTCCTTGTGCAAAATCAATAGGAGCTCCTGCTTAGATTCCCTTTACTTGCTCCATCTGTGTTAAATTTTACCCATACTGGATGTGAAACCTTCCATCTTATATTGCTAACCTCTAAATTAGGTTTATACTTTTGTAACATATCAAAACTTTCTATCCAACACATGGGCACCTTTTCATGCATAGAATAAAATTCTACCATTATGTGCAATTAAGATTTAGTCATGCCCCATTTTGGTAACTTCATGATAATTATTCGTTATTTTTAAAATTGTAACTGGACACATAAATAACCATGTCAAGATAACCATCCTAGTATTAAGAAAAAAGTTATAGAGATAAAATAGTTACAAGCTAGAGAAGTTTATTCAACCTATTTAGTCAATATTGTGCTTAATCCTTAGCCTTTATGATGCCCGCTAAACTTCTCCCCTGAACACTTTAAATATTTAGACAGACCTTTTAACCTTCCCTACCCTACTTTAGGCCTCTTGCAAGTGCCTTTCAACCTTTTCGAGTCGTTTCTCTGTTGCTAAGACTTTTCTACTCCTTTCTATCAAGTCCTTCTTAGTTGCTCTAGAGATATGCATGATAGTCTCTTTTAATTCCATTAGATTGGAAAACTTTTTTTCCATATCGTTCTTTTCCAAAAATCTCATCCAAATAGTGTTGCAGCCTAATTAATTAAGCTTAGCATTCGCGGCATTAGAAATAAGAGATTTCATAACTTTAGTGGTAGAAGAACTACCATAACTAGTTTTCAGCCTTTTGACAATATCACTAGCAATGTCAAAAAGAAAAGCCCAGGCAGCCGATGATTATAATGTCACTTAACTGTAATGCCACTACACTTGGCAAATATGGTAGCAAGTATGGAGCACAGTTCGCTAATAACAACACTACATGCTTGATGCTGTTTATACAAGTAAAAGTGAGCAGTGATCTTCTATTTGCTGCCTGTTTTGTCAAATATAATAGCATTATCATCAATTATCACTATGAATCACATGCTGCCAGAGTTTCCTTCTTGATGTTATTACTGATGTTGTTATGTGGTTGAAAACTAATTATGCTACTTTTTCTTTCATTAAAGTTTTGAAATCTTTATCTCTGAATATTTGGATGTCAAGCTTAATGTAATTAGGATGCAACAATAATTGTATGACATTTTTGAAGTGGAAGATATGGAGAAAAAGACGTCCCATCTAATGGCGTTGAGAAATACTACCATGCTTTTCTCTAAAGCAGCTAAGAAGGACTTGGTAAAAAGAATAGAAAGATCTTAGCAACATAGAAATGACTCAAAAAGGTTGAAAGATGCTCGTAAGATGCTCAAAGTCAAGTAGAAAAGATGAGAAATTCTATCAAAGTATTTAAAATATTGGGTGAATAAATTTAGCGTGACATCATCATGACTAAAGATAAAGCATAATATTAGCTGAGTTTGTTGCTTGAGCTTCTGTAGGTCTCACTTATTTTATCCCTACTACTTTTTCTAAACATTATGACAGTTATCGTGACATAGCTTGTCTATGTGAATATATTTTTAAAATTATAAATGATCATCATCATGAAGCTAACAAGGGGGCATACGGTTGGACTTGTTTATGCATGATGGTGACATTTTACTCTTGAAAAGATGACTACAGCTATCACACGAGTGAACCAGGTTTCATAATCAAATTAGACATGACTGTAGATTGTAGAGAAACAGAAGATATATATTGGAAAAACTCTATGCTCGAGGGAGAAACAACAAATACCTACAACAGTAAGATTTTACCAACTTCACTACTTCAAAACTGAGTAATATTAAGGTTACAAACTCACAACACTCAACACACCAATCTTGTCACACAAGCTTGCAACAAAATGAGAGTCAAACCTACTATCAACTTAGATATCTCTCAAAGAACAACCTCTTACAATTATTATATCTCAACAACAATTCTAAGACGATTGCGAACAATTGAATAAACAAGAAAGCCTAACTCTAGATCTTCCTTGAATACTCTAGTGTTTATTGCTCCTGCGTGATGAATTGTCATTTTCAAATTTGCAAAAGCATGACTCTTCTAGAATTGTTGATTGCCCTTTATACTTGGCCCTAGAAGAGTCCTTTTCCAAGACTCCTTCATAAGTATGGTACCTACAACTTTTCCTTGTAGGAGTCCTGTTCTGAGTCTACTTCCTTATTTAGTACTCCTTCTCCTAGTTGGATTCCATTTCCTTTGTCATGGCCTTTGTCTTAAGACTGCATCTTGAACATGATTTCATTTGTCATCATCAAAACTATTCTAGTAGAGTAGATCCTGCCAGATCCGAACAACTCTTTTTGCAAAACATTCACATTTTGTGCGTTGTCAAGTTTATCATATAACAGAAACTAGGTTCGGTTTTTCGTATGAAATGTTATAACATCTTGAACAATTGCATCTAGTGTTTTTTGACTCTTTTTTTGTTTTGCTTAGGGTAAAACAAATTCCTCATTCATTGATAAAAAGGTACAAAATTCGACATATAAGTGTTGGCCTTTTTTCTTACAAACCTACCACCGCCCTATGAGCATCACTGAAAGTTTAATTTAAAGGAGAAATCTCCGGTAACTATTATTCATTCTACCATTTTTTCTTGATTTTTTATGTTTGGGGAGTGTTGGAGCACTTTGATTTTGTGATTTTAGTAGGAGTAAGTTGTGCACACCAACTATTTGCCAAAATGTGCGAACAGATTCAAGTAGAGGTATTGGGAATACCTATTATTCAATCTACCATTCTTTCTTGATCTTTTATATTTGGGGAGTGTTGGAGCACTTTGATTTTGTGATTTTAGTAGGAGTAAGTTGTGCACACCAACTATTTGCCAAAATGTGCGAACAGATTCAAGTAGAGGTATTGGGAATCTTTTGTTGCACCTATTGTTTATCCTTGTACTTGTCTTGATTGAACATAAGTGTGAAGGGATTTTAAATTCTTGGCATACTTGATTGCCTAAAGTTTGGAGACATGAAGATGCTTTGAATTTTTAGATTGAGAAGGAATAGAAGTTGTGCACAAATGAAGGTGAAAAAGAATGAATTTTCAAGTTTCAATAGTGTTGAGTAATTTGTGTGTAGGAGGGGGAAGGAGGGGTACTTTATTTTTGCAATAGACTCTAGAATTTTGGTGATAAATTTGGAAATTAATTGATGTTGACGTGATCTTTTTGTTCTTGTCTTATCGCTTGTTCGGTATTGATGAAGTTTAAATTTGGCATATGAGTTGTTGCTTTTGACACGGAAAATGCAATGATTGAAGTTGTTGATTCATGTTGTCATCTTAAGTTTCAATTTTTGGATCTTTGTTCACTAAGTGGTGTTCTGGGCTAGATATGACCTTTAAGTTCATGTGTTGTTGTGCTTCAATTAAGGTTATTCATTACATATTTTACTTAAGTTTTACATGTCCCATATATGGTAAGCTTCTTTGTTCAGTTCTTTTGTCTCTCTTTTTCTCTAGAACTTACTTGAAGTGTGCTTCAAGGAGAAATCCTAGGTTGTACTGGGTTTGAAACATGATTTTAGGCTTTTTCTCAGAACACTTGAAATTCTAATATTACCCTTGTCAACTCTTTTTAGCCCTTTAGACTTTTCATTTCATAGCCACCTTCTGAAGCAGTTGAAGTTACAACTTAGGCTAAAAACCTATGTTTTTAAAGAGGTGATGGGAACAATGTAGTGTTGAAGTTGATAGAAAAAAGAGAACAAATGGTGAAAAGGAGAATTTGAATCAATCAAGTTTGTTGTGAAAAATGAAAATGAAACACTGAAGGAAAAAAAAGATTGAAAGGTGTGAAACAAAGGGGTGGCAAGGAGAGAAATGTGGAAATTCAAAGAGAAAAATAATTTGAGGTGCGAAATTGTAGTGATTAGGAAGGTCATGTTACTCATAATTACCCATATTCATATCATATCTCCAACCAAAAATCATACATTACATTCATGCAAGTCCTAAATGTTTGAGCTGAATGCACCTATGATAATGGCGATTTACATAACAAGCAAACTTATGAGACCATTTTTGAACAGCATTGTGACAAAGAACCCTAATTCTTCCTATTTTAATATCCCACCTTTGTCTTGCAATGCATATGGTATTACTAGGATTCTCTTTGATTATGAGGACTCGTAAAAATTCTTTTTGGGAGGTTTCGAAGGATTTTGCATAGAGTGTCAATCTTTTTTCCTAGTTACTCCTTAATTATATGTTTCTTTTCCTTTCATCTTTAATTCTTCATTTCTAGCATGAGTAACTTACGTCTATAACTAGGGTTGTAAACTCTTGTGGCATTTATATGAATTAGTATTAGTTTATCTAACTTATTATTACTTGGATTTTTATTATAAACCTGTTTATATTTTATTTTTCAATTTAGTGGCTGCAAACACTAAATTAGGCCCTACACATCCATTTCTTACATGGAAGAGTGAAAATTGGATTGGGTATTGAACAAGTAGCAAGGAATTGTATATTGAGATTTATTTTGCTTGATTAATGGAATTAAACTAGGAATAGGGACTTTCTTACTTGGATTTATCATTTGAGATTTAGTGTTTCTTTCTCTTGAGTTTGGAAGAACTTGCAAGGATCACTTTGCTAGAATAGGAAAATCCTGGTAAGTAGTTTGCAAACAACAAAAACCAACAACATACCCAGTGGGGTCTGGGAATAATAAAATGTACGCAGACCTTACCACTACCTTATAGATAGAGAAAAAGTATTTTTGGGAAACTCTCGTCTCAAGAATCAAGCCCCATAAGCATAAAATACTAGATATGTAAATAAAAGGAAAGAACAACAAAGGGAAGAACGACTAATAAAGAAAAGCAAAAGATAGTATGTAACTACACAAAAAAACATTAAAAAATAACAAAAAAGTAACAAGATGGATAGTGGCAATACAAGATAAAACTGACTACTCCTACTACCTAATATATCACTGGCCAAAACATCATTCTACCCTCACTAACATATTAGCCTGCTACCCTAATGCACGAGCTCCACTCCTTTCGGTCTAAGGTCATGTCCTCGGTGAGACGGAGTTTCGCCAAATCTTGTTTGATCACCTCCCCCCAAATAATTCTAACCTACCTCTACCCCGCAAAGTAACCCCTAACTCTAGCCTTTCGTACCTCTTAACAAGAGCACCAGTACTTCTTCTCTACACATGTCCAAATGTAAAGCTTGGTAAAATTACTAAAACACCCCTAGGGTATGCGTGTAACATATCTTTCAATGCTCATATGAAAAATTCAGGCAGGATTTGTGATCAGCACAAAAAAATGAGTAGGAAAATGATCTCGGTCAATTTTTAGAGTGACCGGGTCAAAAGAAAATTTTCAACCCGAAAACAAAAATCAGTGACAGTACGCGTTAGAGGCGCATTGCGCCTCTGTAGCAGAGTTACATTTATTTTCTTTCAAATTTTTTTTACGGGATTGAGAAAACTCGTTCAGAAATATTTTGGAGAAAATACACTGTACGCGACCAGTCCGCGTCATGGACTGGGCTATTTCGAAACTGAAAAATTTCAAAATTTTGTGAGGTCCATTCTGGTCAATTCCGAACCCCTTCTAAACTCTATACACTATCTAATTAGGTCGTTTTGATGTTACAAGTGAATAAAACCCCCCATCCTAATAATCTAACAAGACTAGGGCTTGAGGAAAGAGGAGAAGAGCTTGAGATTGAGGAATTCAAGAGAAATTTGTGAAGGTGATTCTTGATAGCTTCATTCTAATTATGTAAGGTTAAAACTAAAAGCATGATATTGTTCTCTCATGTGCTCCATAGATGTTCGTAGAAGAGTTGAAGGTTTTAAGAGTTTACATACATGATTTTTGACGATTTTTATTGACAATCTTATTAAATTCATATCTTTTTCTATGTTGATGATCATCATAAACTTGTTTTCTTGAATTGAATATTTTCATGAGAAATTGCATGACCCTATGTGACTATTTTGAAAGCATGCATGAATGAACTTAAGAATTGAGTCTGGAGCCTTGATTGGAGGATGTTGATTGTGATGAGAGAATGATGATGAGTTGATAGAACTTGATAGTCCTGTGAGTCTCCATAAATGAACTTTACTTATTTGTCAATTCGATTGTTGCATAACGATTGTTCTAAATCTTGAGTCGTTGATTGAGATGTTCCTTGATGAGAGGGATAAAGTCCCTATGCGATTAATTGATGAGAGGGCTAAAGTCCCTATGAGGTTGATTGATGAAAGGGCTAAAAGTCCCTATGAGATTGATTGATGGTAGGGCTACAAGTCCCTATGATTGGATTAGATTAATTGTGTTATGAGTATTGAGTCATGGAAGGAGTATCAAGAACCGAAAGAGTAAGAGTTAGTCCAACTTGCACTCATCAAACTACGTCACCAAACGTAGGTGATGTATTGAACCATCACATTATACTATGGTTCCCTCTTGATTAGAAGTCCCTGAAAGCAATAGAAGACTTAATTGATTGTGTTTCCCTCTAGGATTCGATTCGTTCCCTGCCTGGCAAGTTTGGAATGGTTGTGGAAACATCAGTTTGATTGTTGTGCGAATGGCTCATTAGTGATTGTTGTCGGATAAGAGAAACTCCCAGAAAGTTCCTACCCAAGTTTGGAATGGCTGTGGCAACATCAGTTTGATTGTTGTACAAGTGGCTCATTAGTGGTTGTTATCGGATAAGAGAAACTCCCAGAAAGTTCCTACCTTGAGTACTCTGAGTCGAGATGTGATGAGATGAGTTCCTTTAAGATGAGTATGATTTGATTGATGAGGTGGATTGGTTGATGGGTAACTTGTCTACTCTTTCTTCTTGCATAGATAGACATTTGACGTTTTTATTTGATGATTGTTCTGAGTCGATGGTTATTTCATATTACTCTACCTGTTTCTATATTATTCAGCTATTTTACATACCATACATTCCACATACTGATGCCACTCGGCGTTGCATCATTTTATGATGCAAATACAGGGATTAGGGATCGTCAACAGACGCTTTAATCCAATATATTAAGCTTATTAGTGAGCCTCCCCTACTCTGGAGGACCAACTATTATTTATTTCATCTTGCTTTGAGTTAGACTAGACTAGTTTTATGTTTTGATTTGGGTATCCATGGGTCTGTCATTGGCACCACTTGATTATGGATAGAGGCTTCATAGATGATAGTCGAATGTTGATGTTTGGATTATGAGCTAGTTCATTCTACTAGCCTTCTATTATTGTATATATCAATTGAGACATTAGATGAGATGAGCCCATTCACTTTCTTTTACTTCCGCTGATCTGTAGAGTTGTTTGATTGAATAGATGTGATGAGGCTAAGTGGTTCGCTTGGAGACTAGCAATAGTCTCTGGGTGCCGCCCACATCTCGGGTACCCTCCCCGAGCATGACAAACTTGGTATCAGAGCATAAAGTTCAAGAGTCTTATGGGATTTATGAAGCCGTGTCTAGTAGAGTCCTTATTATTGGTGTGAAGAGCTCCACATCCATAATTTGTAGGCTATAGGACATTTAGGAATTGTTTCACTTCTTTCATGTTCTAAATCGTGCGATGGAGCATAACTCTATAAAAAGTTCTTCTTTAATTCGTGTTCTACGCGTTATAGAGTTGTGATCATGCCTCCTAGAAGAGCTGTCAGAGATAGGGGACGTCCCACCATATAGAATGTTAACCTACCCGAACCTCAAGGACGTTAGGAGCATGTGGAGCCAACTGTGTCTGTTGAGTAGCCCTCGCAAGATGAGGTCTCCAATGCTGAGCTACGCCAGGCTTTTCAAACTCTAGCCTAGGCTATCACAACACCTTTTGCGAGACAAGGAGCAGGTGGACAGGATTCCCATGACACCACTAGAGTCTGGGAATTCTTGAGGATGAATCCGCCTGAGTTCACATGGTCTGCATCTACTGAGGATCCTGAGACCTATGTGGAGGAGCTTCAGAAAGTGTTCCAAGTAATGCATATGGCTAATGTGGACAGAGTTGAACTGGCTTCTTACCAACTCAAGGGTGTGGCCAGACTATGGTTTGATTAATGGAAGAAAGGTAGGAAAGAGGATTCCCCATTGTTGTCTTGGGCAATGTTCGAGGAATCCTTGTTGGGGCATTTCTTTCCAAGGGAATGAAGAGAAGCCAAGGTAAGAGAGTTTCTAAATCTGAAACAAGGCTCTATGACTGTGCAGGAGTATGGGTTGCAGTTCATGCAACTATCTCGCTATGCTACAGATATGGTTGCTGACATTAGGGGAAGAATGGGGATGTATGTTTATGGGTTGAATAGAGGACCCAAGAGAGATGGGGTTAGCAATGCTCGTGAGTGATATGGATATTGGGCAATTGATGAAATTTGTGAAACAAACCAATCAGGAGAGACAACAGGAATAAGGAAGAGTTTAGACGTAAGAGAGCTAAGACATCCAACCATGAGGTTGGAAGAAAAAGTAATGGTAACCAGTTTCTAGCACCATCATCTGCTAGTGCACCTATGCCTAGAGGCACGTATGATAAGAGTATTCAGAATGTCAGAACCCACGGATCTTAGTCACAAGCTAGTGTGGCCCAAGGTTCACAAGGTAATCCACCATGTGATAAGTGTGGAAAAATGCACTTGAGGAGATGTCGTTAAGGGAATGATGTATGCTACAAATGTGGCCAAGCGGGTCACTACCATAACGACTGTCCAAAGTGGGCTGACCAGGCTCAATCTTCTACACCAGCCCCGCTAGCCAGAGGAAACCAGAGGGCCACTACATCAGGTGCAAACAGAGCCATAAACCGTTTGTATGCCATGGGTAGTCGCCAAGATCAGGAGAGCTCCCCAGATGTTGTGACGGGTATGATTAGAGTCTTTACCTTTGATTGTTATGTTTTGATGGATCCTAGTGCAACATTGCTATTTGTAACTCCTTATGTGGCCAGTAGATTTGACAGAACCCCTGAGAGTCTCTTTGAACCCTTTGATGTTTCTACTCCAATGGGTGAGTTCATTCGAGCTGAGAGGGTCTATAGAGCTTGTATAGTGTCCATCCATCATAGGGGTACTCTTGTTGATTTGTTTGAGTTAGAGATGACTGATTTTGATGTGATCCTTGGCATTGATTGGCTTCATGCCTGTTATGCCTCCGTTGATTGTAGATCCTGAACCGTTAAGTTCTAATTCTCGAATGGAATGGTTCTTGAGTGGAAGGGTGATTCTGTTGCACCTAGGGGAACGTTAATCCCATACCTTAGGGCCAGAAAGTTTATTTCCAAAGGTTGTATCTACCACCTCGTGCAAGTGAAATTTGATGATGTGGAGTCCCCAACTCTTGAGTCAGTCCCAATTGTTAATAAGTTTCCAAAAGTATTTCCTGAGGATCTGCCTAGAGTCCCTCCTGATAGGAAGATTGACATTGGGATTGATGTTCTTCCCGATACCCAGCCTATTTCGATTCCACCTTATAGGATGGCCCCCGCTGAGTTGAAAGAGTTGAAAGAACAATTGACAGATCATTTAGAAAAGGGCTTTATAAGGCCGACTGTTTCTCCTTGGGGTGCTCTTGTCCTATTCTTGCGAAAGAAATATTGGTCCCTCAGAATGTATATTGAATACAAGCAACTGAACAAGGTCACGATAAAGAACAAATGTCCTCTTCCAATGATAGATGATTTGTTTGACCAACTTCAAGGTGCTTCGTGTTTCTCAAAGATAGATCTCAGATCTGGCTACCTTCAGTTGAAAGTGAGGGAATGTGATATCCCAAAGATAGCCTTTAGAACTAGATATGGCCATTTTGAGTTCTTGGTCATGTCCTTTGGGTTGACGAAGGCACCTGTAGCCTTCATGGACTTGATGAATAGATTATTCAGACAATATCTTGATATGGTTGTGGTTGTATTTGTCGATGACATTTTAGTGTATTCAAGAGATGATGAGGAGCATGTTAATCATCTCAGAGTTGTCCCCCAAACACTTAAGGACCATGAGTTGTACGTAAAATTCTCGAAATATGTATTCTGGCTTAAGTCAGTGACTGACTTTTCTAGGCCACGTGGTTTCTAGTGATGGTATTCGAGTAGATGCTCAAAAGATTGAAGTGGTTAAGAACTGGCCCAGAGCGACCTCTCTGACGTCTTCAGTGGTTCGACGAATGTGAGAAGAGTTTCCAAGAGTTGAAGATGAGACTGACTACTGCACCAATTCTAACCTTGCCTGATCGAACAAAGGACTTTGTAATCTATTGTGACGCTTCGGGAGTTGGATTAGGATGTGTGCTGATGCAGAGAGTGAAAATAGCCTATGCTTCTAGACAACTTAAGGTTCATGAGAGGAGCTATCCAACGCATGACCTTGAGTTAGTAGCGGTGGTGTTCGCACTTAAAATCTTGTGCCACTACTTATAATAAAGTGTATGTGGATGTGTTCACTGACCACAAGAGCTTGCAGTATGTCTTCAGTAAGAAGGAGCTCAACCTGCGACAGAGGAGATGGTTGGAGTTGCTCAAATGTTATGATATGAACATTCTCTACCACCCAGGTAAGGCTAATATTATTGCTGATGCTCTTAGCAGGTTGTCAATGGGTAGCAAGACCCAGGTTGAGGAGGGAAAGATTGAGTTGGCCAAAGAAGTGCATCAATCGGCCCGATTGGGAGCCCAACTTGAAGAGAATGATGAGGGAGGAGTCAATGTTCAGAACGGGTCTGCTTTATCCCTAGTTGCTGAGGTGAAGGAAAGACAAGACCAAGATCCTATCATACTCCAATTGAAGGAGGTTGTCCACACACCAAAAGTGATGGTTTTCTCCAAAGGGGGAGATAGGGTGTTGAGATACCAGAGTAAATTGTGTGTTCCAGATGTTGATGGTATTTGAGATAGAATCATGGTTAAAGCACATAACACTAGATATTCCATTCATCCTGGCTCTACCAAGATGTACCACGACTTTAGGGAAGTCTATTGGTGGAGTGGAGTTAAGAGGGATTTTGCCGAATTTGTTTCAAAGTGCTCGAATTGCCAGAAAGTGAAAGTTGAGCATCAAAGACCATGTGGATTGGCTTTGAACTTTGAGATTCCTGAATGGAATTGGGAAATGATCAATATGGACTTCATTACTGGTCTAACAAGGTCTCGAAAGCAAAATGATTTGATATGGGTTATTGTAGATATGATGACCAAATCGGCTCACTTCCTAGCAGTTAAGACGACCAACAATGCGAAGGAGTATGCCATGTTGTACATCCAGGAGATTGTGAGATGCATGAGGTTCTCTGATCCATCATCTCAGACAGAGGATCTCAATTTATCCCCAATTTTGAAGATCTTTCCAGAAGGGATTGGGTACTAAGGTAAACTTGAGTACAACCTTTTATCCACCGACAGATGGTTAGGCAGAGCGCACAATTAAGACATTAGAGGATATGTTGAGAGCTTGTGTTCTTGATTTTAAAGGAAATTTGGATGATCACCTACCATTTATTGAATTTGCATATAACAATAGCTATTATGCAAGCATTCAAATGGCTCCCTACGAAGCTTTGTATGGAAGGAGATGTAGATCACCAATTGGGTGGTTTGAGGTTGGAAAGCGAAATTGATTGGACCTGATCTTGTCCACCAATCGATGTATAAGGTTAAGGTCATTAGAGAGAGATTGAAAATTTCCTAGAGTCGCCAGAAATCTTATACCAACGTGAGGAGAAGAGACTTGGAGTTCGAGGTAAAGGATTGGGTGTACTTGAAAGTGTCACCTATGAAGGGTGTCATAAGATTTGGGAAGAAGGGAAAGTTGAGTTCACGCTATGTTGGACCCTACCAGATTGTAAATAGGATTGGAAATGCTGCTTATGAGTTAGAGTTGTCTTTCGAGTTAGATGGAGTTCATCCGATATTCCATGTGTTGATGTTGAAGAAGTGCTTGGGAGATCCCACTTTGGTGACCCTGTTGAGAGTATTAGAGTGAAGGATAGCTTATCTTACAAAGAGGTCCCGATCCAAATCCTTGATCGTCAGATTCATAAGCTGAGAAACAAAGCGATAGCCTCAGTCAAAGTCTTGTGGAGAAATCAATTCGTTGAGGAAGCTACATGGGAAGCTGAGGAAGAGATGAAGGCCAATTATCTGCACCTATTCAGGCCAAAAAAGGATAACGTTGAAGGTACATTTCTTACCCTGACTAAATTAATTGACCTATTCTTGAGTTGATTGTCTACTCTTGAGTCCGAATAGAATTGATTGAGATTGATGAGAAGTCGAGAGTTTGATTGGTTGAGTTGAATGCTGAGACGTGTCTTGAGTCTATTCGTGCCTTGATATCCACCTTTACTCATCATTCGAGGACGAATGATCCCATGGGAGAAATGATGTAATGCCCAATAAAATTACCAAAATACCCCTGGAGGAATTGTATGCACGTAATGCATCTTCCAAAAAATCTACCGCATCTGATGCTCCTGTCGACTCCGACCAGACAATTCCTCTTCCTCCATTTTCGGGTAACCAACTTCCTTCCTATTCATCTTGCATCATATAAAATGTTCAGCTATCAAAGGTAAGTTGCTGGCCCATCTCTCATTTTGCTTGACAAATCTGCAGAGCACTAAGCTTATCATAGGTGTTGTCTCCAGTGAAAAAATCCTAATCTGAAGAGTCAAGGCCCCATCTCTCATCTCAGTCCATGTGAGTCGTGTCTATCTACCCTCGTCTACTTTGCTGTACTTCACTTCCTCTTTTGATCTTATTTTTGTTGTCAAAAAGCCCATTGGAGAAAGTGGGTTGCTCGCGTAGCTTTTGACATGGTCTAAATATGGATACATGCTCGGATTCCCTATCTGGTTATGACTCTTCCCCTTTTGCTAGTTTTGTATCACTTTTTGGGAGCTGATTAGCTTAGGTTTAGCTAGGATTTGCACAGTACCTTTCTTTGACCATATATTATGTTTAAATATATGTTCTATGCAAACTCGTCGGCCATGCAATTTGCTTTGAAGGTGCTTGCTAATATTAACATTTGTGGTGCTCCTTGCCCTTAATGGCAATGAAGGGATTTCATGTTTATCCATGTTAAAAAAAATTCTTGCCATACTAGGAAGATGATTGAATGACCTGAATATATGCATTTCCTCACTGTCGATTGTTGTATTAGCTATGTAGTCTGCCAATTGGTTAGCTTCTCTAAATACACGTTGAACTATTATGCCTCTATCTTCCATTAGAGTTAGGATCCCTTCCACCAAGTGAACTATCTCCCATGGAATTTCCCATACTTTTAGAGCTTACTTAATGGCTCTGTCTTTAGCAATTGTGTTGGTAGCCTCCCCTATGCAGTTGGCTTTAACATATATAAGATTTTCCTGTTTGTCCCTTATGCAAAATCCGTAGGAGCTCCTGCCTAGATTCCCTTTACTTGCTCCATCTGTGTTACATCTTACTCATCCTAGATGTGAAGCCTTCTATCTTATGATGCTAACCTCTAAATTAGGTTTATACCTTTGTGGCATATCAAAACATCCTATCCAGCACATAGGCGCCTTTTTATAAAAAGAATCAAATTCTACTATTACGTGCAATTAAGATTTAGTCATGCACCATTTTTCTATATTCATGATAATCATTCATAATTTTTACAAAATTTAATTGGGCACATAAATAGCTATGTCAAGATAATCGTCCTAGTATTTAAAAAAAGTAATAGATATAAAATAGTTGTGGGCTAGAGAAAATTGTTCAACCTATTCAGAAATATTGTGGTTAGTTCGTAGCCTCTATGATGTCTGCTAAACCTTTCCACCCAATATTTTAAGTACTTTGACAGACCTTTTCACCTTCCCTACTCTGCTTTGGGCCTCTTGCAAGTGTCTTTCAGCCTTTCTAAGTCGTTTCTCTGCTTCTGAGACTCTTCTATTCCTTTATATCAAGTCCGTCTTAGTTGCTTTACAAGCATGATAGTCTGTCTTAACGTCATTAGATCAGAAGACTTTTCCTCTATCTCTCTCTTTTTCAAAAATCTTATCCAAATACTATTGCAGCCTAATTAATTAAGCTTAGCATCCGCAACATTAGAAATAAGAGATTTCATAACTTTAATGGAAGAAGAACTAGCATAACTAGTTTTCAGCTGGCTGAAAATATCATTAACAATATCTAAAAGAAAAACTCAGGCGGCCGATGATCTACAATGACAATTAATTGTAATGTCACTATACATGGAAAAACTGGTAGCAAGTATAGGAGCACGGGTCTCTAACAACATCACTTTATACTTGATGCCATTTGTCCATGTAAAAGTTATCAGTGCTCTTCTATATGCTGCCATTTTTGTAAAATATAATGATAGAAGTGTCAATTATCATTATGGATCACTGGCTGCCAGAGTTTCCTTCTTGATGTTATTACTGATGGTTTCAGGTGGCTGAAAACTAGTAATGCTAGTTTTTCTTTCATTAAAGTTTTGAAATCTTTTGTCTCTGAAGTTGCAGATTTCAAACGTAATAAAATTAGGTTGCAATAATATTTATATGAGCATTTTGGAAAGGAAGTTATGGAGAAAAAAGTCTTTCCATCTTATGGGATTAAGAAAGACTACCATGCTTGTTTCTAGAGCAGCTAATAAGGACTTGGTAAAAAAGAACAGAAAAATCTTAGCAGCATAGAAATGACCTAGAAAGGTTGGAAGATGCTTGCAAGAAGCTCAAAGTCAAGTAGAAGAGATGAAAAATTCTGTCAAAGTATTTGAAATACTGGGTGAAAAATTTAGCAGGACATCCTAACGACTAAAAATCAAGCACAATATTAACTGAGTTAGTTGCATGGGCTTCTGTAGCTCACAATTATTTTATCCCTATTACATTTTCTGAGCTTTATGAAAGTTATCTTTACATAGCTTGTCTATGTCAAGACATTTTGAAAATTATGAATCATCATCATAAAGCTGACAACAGGGCACATGGTTGAACTTGTTTTTACATGATGGTGACATTTTACTCTTTTTGTGAACATTCAATTTTTGTGCAGTGTCATGTTTTTAATATATAAAAAACTAGGTGGATTTTATGTGGGAATGTTATAACATCTTGAAAAATTGCATCTAGTTTTTTTTACCTTTTTTTACTTAAGGTACACAATCTCTCATTTAATGACAAAAGAGTACAAAATTCGACGTATGAGTGTTGGTCTTTTTCCTTACAAACCTATCACCACCTCATGAGCCTCACTGAAAGTGTGATTTAAAGGAGAAATCTTTAGTAACCTATTGTTCATTCTACCATTGTTTGTTGATTTCTTATGTTGGGGGAGTGTTGGGGCACTTTAATTTTGTGATTTGAGTAGGAGTAAGTTGTACGCACTAACTGCTCGCCAAAATGTGTTAATAGATTTAAGTAGAGGTATTGGTGATCTTTTGTTATATCGATTGTTTATTCTTGTATTTGTCTTGATTGAACATAGGAATGAAGGGATTTTAAAAACTTGGTATGCTTGATTACCTAAAGTTTGGAGAGAGGAAGATGCTTTGAAATTTAGGATTCAGAAGGAACAGAAGTGGTGCTCAACTGAAGGTGAATAAGAATGGCTTTTTCAAGCTTCCATAATGTTGAGTAATTGGTAATGTTTTATTATGAATTGTTTTGTGTTTTATTCCAATGTGTCCCAAATATGATGTTTGCTCTCTTGGTATGCTCTTTTATGATTGAATAATGCAATTGTTTATGGTGAAGTATAGGTCAATAAGAATTTGTCTTAAGCCAGTCCAAAGAGCCCGGGATCTTTGGAATTCTCAGAATGAGTTATGTATCCTACAATTCATTTAATGGAGATAATGAATATTTTTGTGGGGGCGCGGGGAGGGGGGTACTTTATTTTTGTGATATACTCTAGATTTTGGTGATGATTGTGGAAATTAATTGATGTTGATATGATTTTTTTATTCTTGTCGTGTGGTTTATTCGGTACTAGTGAAGTTTAAATTTAGCATGTGAGTTGTTGATTTTGACATGGAAAAGGGGAATGGTTGAAGTTGTTGATTCATGTTGTGATCTTAAGGTTCAATTTTGAACTATTTGTTCACTAAATAGTGTTTTGGGCTGTTGTGACCTTTTAAGTTCATGTGTTGTTGTGCTTCAATTAAACTTTCAATACATATTCTACTTGAGTTCTGCATGTTCCATGTGTGGTAAGGTTCTTTGTTGAGTCCTTTTGTCTCTCTTTTGTTCTAGAACTTGTTCTAAGTATGCTTCAAGGAGAAATCCTTGGTTGTACTTGGCTTGAAACATGATTTTAGAACACTTGAAATTTTAACATTACCCTAGTCAACTCCTTTGAGCCCTTCATCCTTTTCCTTTCATAGGCACCTTTTGGAGCACTTAGGCTATATACCCAAGTTTTTGAAGAGGTGATGGAACCAATGTAGTATAGAAGTTGATAGAAAAAAGAGAATCGATAGTGAAAAGGAGAAGTTTGAATCAATCAAATTTGTTGTGAAATAATGTAAATGTAGTACTGAAAAAGATTGAAAGGTGCGAAATAAAGGGGAGGAAAGGAGAGAAATGTGAAAGTTTTAAAAGGAAAAAAAATTGAGGTATGAAATTGTAGTTCTTAGGAAGGTCATTGTCGCTCGTTACCCATATTCATACCATATCTCAAACCAAAAGGCGCGCATTACATTCATGCAAGTCCTAAATGTTTGAGCTATATGCACTTATGTTAGTGGCGCTTTACATAAAGAGCAAACTTATGAGACCATTTTTTAGATCTTGAACATCATTGTGAGAAAGAATGTTAATTCTTCATATTTTAATATCCCACCTTTGTCTTGAAATGCATATGGTATGAGTAGGATTCTCTTTGATTCTAAGAACACGTGAAAATTATTTTTTGGGAGGTTATGAAGGATTTTGTATAGAGTGTCAATTTATTTCATAGTTCCTCCTTAATTATGTGTTTCTTTTTCTTTCATCTTGATTCTTCATTTCTAGCATGAGTAACTTACTTCCAAAGTTGGGGTTGTAGACTCTTGTGGCATTAATATGAATAAGTATTAGTTTATCAAGATTATTATTACTTGGACTTTGGTTATCAATCTGTTTATTCTTTTATTTTTCAATTTAGTGGCTGCAAACACTAAATTAAGCCCTTCACATCCATTTCTTACTTAGAAGAGTGAATATTGGGTTGGGTTTTGAACAAGTAGCAAGGAATTGTACATTAAGAGTTATTTTGCTTGATTATGGGAATAAAACTAGGAATAGGGAGATTCTTACTAGGATTTTTCAATTGAGATTTTGTCTTTCTTTCACTTGAGTTTGGAAGAACTTGTGCGGATTACCTTGCTAGAATAGGAAAACTCTAGTAAGTAGTTTCCAATTGAGTTATAATCATCAATCCTATATATGCAAGGAAGATAACCATGAAAAAGATATGTCATTTTGAGGTTACAACCCAGGATCCTTTTAAAGTTCGAAAAACAAGTCACATTTTCTTGCATTCCAAGCTATGTGGCTCAGACTCTTAAAAAATGACAGTAGGTGCATCTCGGATCCTCCAAAAATGTTGTATTTTTGAAGACACAATCCGACACAGCTGCGGCAACATTTTTGGAAAGCTCAAGCAACTTAGATTCCAAGTGTTTGATTAAATTCCTAGCTTTTGTAAAATAGTCTAGTTTTAGAATTAATTGTTCGCTCACATTTTTAGTAGCTCTGCTGTGTATTTTCTTGCATTCCAAGTGTTACATATTTTATTTAATATGACTTAACGAATAACTCATATTTTATTGCATTCCAAGTGTTGCATCAGACTTCAGTAGCTTTGCTGTGCATTTTTGATTTCATGTACTGAGTTTTCGTCTTTTTTTCTTAAGGCTCTGATTTTGATGGTTTATTTTTAAGTGATTGAATATGTTCGGATCACTTTGTACGTACTTCAATTTTTTCACTCTAAAAAAATACTGAGTTATTAAATTTGAAATGAATTAGTCCAAGTGATCCTTAAGTAGAAAAAGGCAAGAAACACTACTTATAATGCTAATTACTACAATCATTCAAGGTTGTTATAGCATTACATAAAAATATTATGTTATTTTATTTATATGAAAAACTCTATAGTACACATAATGTGAATGTTCATATAAAGAATCTTTTTTTCAATCAAATTTTGGGTCAGTGACTCGGTTTTATTTCATTCCAAAAGCAGATAGGCTCAAAAGAAGCCCTTAATAAATAAGGTCCAGTATAAAGGAGTTCAAAGGTCATTCACTACACTGATCATGTGTACAATAAAAGGAAACCCTAGTCAATTTCCCAATTTTGACTCCCAGCCCTTCACTTTCATCTGTCTGCCGCATCCGATACTCCTGTGGACTCCGATCAGACGATTTCTCTTCCTCCGTTTTTGTATAACCAACTTCTTCATCTTCATCTTATGTTGTATAAAGTGTTCAGCTATCAAAGGTAAGTTTCTAGCCCTTCTCTCCTTGTACTTCACCAATCTGAGGAGCACTAAGCTTGTCATTTTCTGTTCAGGTGTCATCTTAGGTGGAACAATCCTCATCTAAAGAGTCAAGGCCCCATCTCCTATCTCAGCCCATGTGAGTTGGGTCTGTCTACCCTACTCTACTTTGTTGTACTTCTCTTCCTCTTTTTATCCTATTTTTGTTGTCAGAAAGCCCAATGGAGAAAGCGGGTTGGTCGCGTGGCTTTTGACTTAGTCTAAATGTGGATGCATGCTCTAATTAGCTATCTGGTCATGACTCTTCCCCTTTTGCTAGTTTTGTATCACATTTTGGGAGCTGATTAGTTTAGGTTTAGTTTGGATGTGCACAGTACTTCCTTTGGCCATCTACTATGTAGCAAATATATATTCTATTGAAACTCATGGGCCATGTAATTAGCTATGAGTCTGATTGCTAATATATGTGCTGCTCCTTTTTCTTAACAGTAATGAAGGGATTTTATGATTATCCATGTTTAAAATTTTTCTTGCTTTACTGGGAAGATGGTTGAATGGCCGGAATATACGTTTTTCCTCACTGTCGATTGATGTATTAGCTATATAGTCTGCTAATTGGTTAGCTTCACTAAATACATGTTCAACTTTTATGCCTCTATTCCATTAGCATTAGGATCTCTTCCACAAATTCCACTATCTCTCTTGGACTTTTCCATAATTTTTGAAGTACGTTCGTCAGACTCAATGAATCTGTTTCCAACAAAATGTGCTCAATACCTTGTGATACACAGAAAATTAGAGCTTCCCTGTTGGCTTTGTCTTCAGCAATTGTGTTGGTATCCTACCCTATGTAGTTGGCTTCAACATATATAAGATTTCCTAGTTTATCCCTGAGGTAAAATCCATAGGAGCTCATGCCTGGATTCCCTTTACTTGCTCCATTTGTGTTACATTTTACCTATCCTTGATCTGGAGCCTTCCATCTTATGATGCTAACCTCTAAATTAGGTTTATACCTTTGTAGCATAACAAAACTTCTATCCAGCACATAGACACCTTTTCATGACAAGAATCAAATTCAACCATTATGTGCTATTGAGATTTAGTCATGCATCATTTCGCTAACTTCATGATAATTACTCATAATTTTTAAAAATATAACTAGACAAATAAATAGCTATGTCAAGATGATCATCCTAGTATTAAGAAAAAAGTGATAGAGCTAAAATAGTTGCAGGCTAGAGAAGTTTATTCAACCTATTCAATCAGTATTGTGCTTAATCCTTAGCATTTATGATGCCCACTTAACCTTTCCACCCAACATTTCAAATACTTAGACAGACCTTTTCACCTTTCCTGCTCTACTTTGGGCCTCTTGCAAGTGCCTTTCAGCCTTTTCGACTTGTTTCTTTGTTGTTAAGACTTTGCTATTCCTTTCTATCATGTCCTTCTTAGTTGCTTTAGAGACACACGTGATAGTCTCTCTTAATGCCATTAGATTGGAAGACATTTTCTCCATATCTTTCTTTTCCAAAAAGCACTTCCAAATACCGTTGCAGCCTAATTAATTAAACTTAGCATCCGCGGCATTAGAAATAAAAGATTTCATAACTTTAATGGAAGAAGAACTAGCATAACTATCTTTCAGCCTCTTGACAATATCACTAGAAATATCAAAAAGAAAAGCTCAGGCAACCCATGATTTATGATGTCAGTTAACTATAATACCACTAGAAAAAGTGATAGCAAGTATTGGAGCACTATCTACTAATAGTAACAGTGCACACTTAATGTTGTTTATCCTAGTAAAAGTGAGCAGTGCTTTTCTATTTGCTGCCATTTTTGTCAATATAATGACATTATCGCTAAATGAATCACATGCTTCCAGAGTTTTCATCTTGATGTTATTACTGATGTTGTAAGGTGACTAAAAACTAGTTATGCTAGTTTTTCTTTCATTAAAGTTTTGAAATCTTTGTCTCTGAATTTTAAGATGTCAATATTAATATAATTAGGCTGCAACAATATTTATATAAGCTTTTTGAAAAGGAAGATATAGAGTAAAATACTTCCCATATAATGGAATTTACAAATACTACCATGTTTGTCTCTAAAGCAGCTAAGAATGACTTAGTAAAAAGGAATAGAAAGATCTTAGCAATGTAGAAATGACTAAAAAAGGTTGAAAGATTCTTGTAAGAGGCTCAAAGTCAAGTAGAAAATATGAGAAATTCTGTAAAAGTATTTGAAATATTGGGTGAAAAAATTTAGCATGACATCATCATGACTAAAGATCAAGCACAATATTAGCTGAGTTGGTTGCATGAGCTTCTATAGCTCGCAATTATTTTATCCCTACTACTTTTTCTGAATATTATCAATTATCTTGACATAGCTTCTCTATGTGAAGATATTTTGAAAATTATGAATGATCATTGTCACGAAGCTTACAAGTGGGCACATGGTTGAACTTGTTTATATATGATGCTGGATTTACAATCTTTGTGAATATTCACATTTTGTGCAGTGTCGAGTTTGTCATATATCAAAAGCCAGACGGATTTTTGTGGGAATGTTATAACATCTTGAACATTGCATCAAATGTTTTTTGCCTCTTTTTTTTTTTACTTAAGGTACAAAATTCCTCATTTAATGACAAAAAAGTACAAAATTCGACATACGAGTGTTGGCCTTTTTTCTTACAAACCTACCACCATACTATGAGCGTCACTGAAAGTTTGATTTAAAGGAGAAATCTTGAGTAAGATATTGTTCATTCTACCATTGTCTCTTGATTGCTTATGTTTTCGGAGAGTTGGGGCACTTTAATTTTGTGATTTCAGTAGGAGTAATTTGTGCACATCAACTGTTTGTTACAAATGTGTGAACAGATTCAACTACTTGTATTGGAGAACTTTTATTGCATGTATTGTTTGTCCTTGTATTTTGTTTTGATTGAACATAAGTGTGAGGAGACTTCAAATACTTGGTATGCTTGATTACCTAAATTTTTGAGAGATGAAGAAGCTTTGAATTTCTGGATTGAGAAGGAATAGAAGTTGTGCTCAAATAAAGGTGAACAAGAATGAACTTTTCAAGCTTCAGTAGTATTGAGTAATTGGTGATGTGGTATTTTGAATTATTTTGTGTTTTATTCCAACAAATCCAAAATATGATGTTTGCTTTCTTGGTATACTCTTTTATGATTGAATAATGCAATTTTTAAATGTGAAATATAGGTTAAAAACAACCTGTCCCAAGCCAGTCCAAAGAGCCCGGGGAATCGCAATCCTCAAAATGATTATGTACCCTTTATAATTCATTCAATGGGGACAATGAATAATTTTTCTTTTGTGTGTGGGTGGGGGGGGGGGGTGTAGGGGGTTACTTTATTTTTATGATAGACTCTAGATTTTTAGTGATGAAAGTCGAAATTATTTGATGTTGACGTAATCTTTTTGTTCTTGTCTTGTGGCTTGTTCGGTGCTGATGAAGTTTAAATTTGGCATATGAGTCGTTGATTTTGATATGGAAAAAGGGAATGATTGAAGTTGTTGATTCTTGTCGTTATCTTAATGTTCAATTTGTGGCTCATTATTCATTAAGTAGTGTTCTAGGCTAGATGTGACCTTTTAAGTTCATGTGTTGTTGTGCTTCAAATAAACTTTCAATACATATTCTGCTTAGGTTTTCCATGTCCCATGTATGGTCAACTTCTTCGTTGAGTTATTTTGTCTGGCTTTTGCTTTGGAACATTTCTAAGTGTGCTTCAAGGAGAAATCCTTGGTTGTACTTGGTTTGAAGCATGATTTTATGCTTTCCCAAAAACACTTGAAATTTCAATATTACCCTAGTCAACTCTTTTGAGCCTTGTAGCCTTTTCATTTCATAGCCACCTTCTGGAGCACTTGAAGTTACAACTTAGGCTAAAAACCCAACTTTTTGGAGAGGTGATGGGAACAATGTAGTGTAGAAGTTGATAGAAAAAAGAGAATAGATAGTGAAAAGGAGAAATATGAATCGATCAAGTTTGTTGTGAAAAAATGAAAATGAAGCATCGAAAAAAAGAAGATTGAAAGGTGTGAAATAAAAGGGTGACAAGAAGAAAAATGTGGAATTTCAATATAGAAAATAATTTGAGGTGTAAAATTGTGGTGATTAGGTCGGCCATTGTCACTCATTACCCATATTCATATCATATCTTCAACCAAAAAACATACAATACATTCATGCAAGTCCTAAATGTTTGAGCTAAATGTACCTATGTTAGTGGCGATGTACATATTTTATAGACTTATGAGATCATTTTTGAGCCCTTGAACATCATTGTGAGAAAGAACGTTAATTCTTCCTATTTTATTATCCAACCTTTGTCTTGAAATGCATATGGTATGAGTAGGGTTCACTTTTATTATGAGGACATGTGGAACTTCTTTGTAGGAGGTTTTGAAGAATTTTGCATAGAGTGTCAATTTGTTTTCCTAGTTCCTCCTTAATTATGTGTTTCTTGTCCTTTAATCTTGTATTCGTCATTTCTAGCATAAGTACCTTAATTCCATAACTGGGTTGTAGACTCTTGTCCATTAATATGAATTAGTATTATTTTATCTAGCTTATTATTACTTAGATTTATATTATCAACCTATTTATGTTTTTCTTTTTAAATTCAATGGCTGCAAACACTAAATTAAGCGCTACACATCCATTTCTTACTTGGAAGAGTGAAAACTGAATTGGGTATTGAACAAGTAGCAAGGAATTGTATATTGAGAGTTATTTTGCTTGATTAATGGAATTAAACTAGGAATAGGGTGATTCCTACTTGGATTTGTCCATTGAGATTTAGTGTTTCTTTCTCTTGAGATTGGAGGAACTTGTGGGGATAACCTTGCTAGAATAGGAAAATTCTAATAAGTAGTTCCCAATTGACTTATAATCATCAATCCTATATATGTAAGGAAGAAATTCATGAAATAGATATGCCATGTTAAGGTTACAACCCCGGATCCTTTTAAAATTAGAAAAACAAGTCACATTTTCTTGCATTCCAAGCTATGTTGTTTAAATTTTCTTGCATTCCAAGCTATGTTGCTCAGTGTCTTAAAAAACGACAGGTACATGTCGGAACCTTCAAAAATACTATTTCTTTTTGAGATCCTATCCAAAATAGGTGCGGCAACATATTTGAACAATTCGATCAACTTGGATTCCAAGTGTTCAACCAAATTCCAAGCTTTATTAATATAGTCTAGTTTTAGATTTAATTGTTCACTCACATTTTATGTAGCTCTGCTGTGTATTTTTTTGCATTCCAAGTGTTACATATTTTCTTAAAGATTAAGTACAGAATCACTCATATTTGATTACATTCCAAGTGTTACCTCATATTTTATTGCATTTTAGTGTTGCATTAGACCTCAATAGCTTTACTGTGTATTTCTAATTTCATGTCCTAAGTTTGCGTCTTTTTTCCTAAGGCTCTGATTTCGATGATTTATTTTTTAAGTGATTGAATATGTTCGGGTTAGCTTAGCTTGTTTGTACTTCAATTTTTTCATTCTTAAAAAATACAGAGGTATCAAATTTGAAATGAATTAGTCCAAGTATTCCTTAAGTAGAAAAAGACAGAGTACTTATAATGCTAATTACTATAATCACTCATGATTGTTATAGCATTAGATAAAAATATTCGGTTAACATTTTTACATGAAAAACTCTAAAGTACACATAATGTGAATGTTCATAAAAAGAATGTCTTTTAATTAAATTTTGGGTCGGTGACTAAGTTTTTTTCATTTTCAAAGCAGATGGGCTCAAGAGAAGCCCAAAAAAAACAAGGTCCAGTACAAAGGAGTTCAAAGGTCAGTCACTACACCGACCTTGTGTACAATGAAAGGAACCCTAGTTAATTTCCTAATTTTGAGTACCACTCCTTCACTTTCATATGTCCGCCGCATCCGATGCTCTTGTGGACTTCGACTAGACAATTCCTCTTCCTCCATTTCTGGATAACCAACTTCCTTCTTATTCACCGTGTATCATATAAAATGTTCAGTTATCAAAGGTAAGTTGTTGGCCCTTCTCTCATTTTGTTTCACCAATCTGCGGAGCACTAAAGTTGTCATAGGTGTCGTCTCTGGTGAAAAAATCCTCGTCTGAAGAGTCAAGGCCCCATCTCTCATATCAGTCCATGTGAGTCGTGTCTGTCTACCCTCCTCTACTTTACTGTACTTCACTTCCTCTTTTGATCCTATTTTTGTTGTCATAAAGCCCATTGGAGAAAGTGTGTTGCTCGCGTAGCTTTTGACAAGGTCTAAATATGGATACATGCTCGGATTCCCAATCTAGTTATGACTCTTCCCCTTTTGCTAGTTTGGTATCACTTTTTGGGAGCTAATTAGCTTAGGTTTAGCTAGGATTTGCACAACACCTTTCTTTGGCCATATATTATGTTTAAATATATGTTCTATGCAAATTCGTGGGCCATGTAATTAGCTTTGAAGGTGCTTGCTAATATTAATATTTGTGGTGCTCCTTGTCCTTAATGGTAATAAAGGGATTACATGCTTATCCATGTTAAAAATATTTCTTGCCATACTAGAAAGATGATTGAATGACCTAAACATATGCTTTTCCTCATTGTCGATTGTTGTATTAGCTATATGTAGTCTGCCAATTGGTTATCTTCTCTAGATACAAGTTGAACTAGTATGCCTCTATCTTCCATTAGCATTAGGATCCCTTCCACAAAGTGCACTATCTCCCATGGAATTTTCGATACTTTTTGAAGTATGTTCTCAGACTTAGTAAATTAGTTTCCAACAAAATGTGCTCAAAACCTTGTGATACACAGAAAATTAGAGCTTCCTTGATGGCTCTGTCTTCAAAAATTGTGTTGGTAGCCTCCCCTATTTAGTTGGCTTTAACAAATATAAGATTTTCCTGTTTATCCCTTATGCAAAATCCATAAAAGCTCCTGCCTACATTCCCTTTACTAGCTCTATCTGTGTTACATCTCACCCATCCTAGATGTGAAGCCTTCTATCTTATGATGCTAACCTCTAAATTAGGTTTATACCTTTGTAGAATATCAAAACATTCTATCCAAGATATAGGCACCTTTTTATAAAAAGAATCAAATTCTACTATTATGTGCAATTAAGATTTAGTCATGCACCATTTTTCTATCTTCATGATAATCATTCGTAATTTTTAAAAATGTAATTGGGCACATAAATAGCTATGTCAAGATAATAGTCCTAGTATTAAAAAAAGTAATAGAGATAAATAGTCGTGGGCTAGAGAAAATTGTTCAACCTATTCAGCAATATTGTGGTTAATTTGTAGCCTCTATGATGCCTGCTAAAACATTCCACCCAAAATTTTAAATACTTAGACAGACCTTTTCACCTTCCCTGCTTTGGGCCTCTTGCAAGTGTCTTTCAGCCTTTTTGAGTCATTTCACTGCTTCTAAGACTTTTCTATTCCTTTCTATCAAGTCCATCTTAGTTGCTTTAGAGACAAGTGTGATAGTCTCTCTTAACATCATTAGATCAGAAGACTTTTCCTCTATCTCTCTCTTTTTCAAAACTCTTATCCAAATACTATTGCAGCCTAATTAATTAAGCTTAGCATCCGCAACATTAGAAATAAGAGATTTTATAACTTCAATGGAAGAAGAACAAGCATAACTAGTTTTCAGCTGGCTGAAAATATCATTAACAATATCTAGAAGAAAACTCAAGCGGCCGATGATCTATAATGACAATTAATTGTAATGTCACTATACATGGAAAAAATGGTAGCAAGTATAGGAGCATGGTTCTCTAACAACATCACTTTGCATCACTTTATACTTGATGCCGTTTGTCCATGTAAAAGTGAGCAGTTCTCTTCTATTTGCTGCCATTTCTGTAAAATATGATGATAGAAGCGTCAATTATCATTATGAATCACTGGCTGCCAGAGTTTCCTTCCTGATGTTATTGCTGATGGTTTCAGGTGGCTGAAAACTAGTTATGCTAGTTTTTCTTCATTAAAGTTTTGAAATCTTTTGTCTCTGAAGTTGCAGATGTCAAACTTAATAAAATTAGGATGCAACAATATTTGTATGAGCTTTTTGGAAAGGAAGATATGGAGGAAAAAGTCTTTCCATCTTATGGAATTAATAAAGACTACCATGCTTGTTTATAGAGTAGCTAATAAGGACTTGGTAAAAAAGAACAGAAAAATCTTAGCAGCATAGAAATGACTCAGAAAGGTTGGAAGATGCTTGCAAGAGGCTCAAAGTCAAGTAGAAGAGATGAAAAATTCTGTCAAAATATTTGAAATACTTGGTGAAAAATTTAGCGTGACATCATAACGACTAAAAATCAAGCACAATATTAACTGAGTTAGTTGCATGGACTCCTGTAGCTCGCAATTATTTTATCCCTGTTACTTTTTCTGGGCTTTATGAAAGTTATCTTAACATAGCTTGTCTATGTCAAGACATTTTGAAAATTATGAATCATCATCACAAAGATGACAATTGGGCACATGGTTGAACTTGTTTATACATGATGATGACATTTTACTCTTTTTGTGAACATTCACCTTTTGTGTAGTGTCATATTTTTCATATATAAAAAGCTAGGTGGATTTTATGTGGGAATGTTGTAACATCTTGAAAAATTGCATCTAATAGTTTTTTGCCCTTTTTTACTTAAGGTACACAATCTCTCATTTAATGACAAAAAAGTACAAAATTCGACGTACGAATGTTGGTCTTTTTTCTTACAAACTTACCACCACCTTATGAGCATCACTGAAAGTTTGATTTAAAGGAGAAATCTTTAGTAACCTATTGTCCATTCTACCATTGTTTGTTGATTTCTTATGTTTGGGGAGTGTTCGGGCACTTTAATTTTGTGATTTGAGTAGGCGTAAGTTGTACGCACTAACTGCTTGTCAAAATGTATGAATAGATTTAAGTAGAGGTATTGGTGATCTTTTGTTACACCGATTGTTTATCGTTGTATTTGTCTTGATTGAACATAAGTATGAAGGGATTTTAAAAACTTGGTATGCTTGATTGCCTAAAGTGTGGAGAGAGGAAGATGCTTTGAAATTTAGGACTAAGAAGGAACAGAAGTGGTGCTCAACTGAAGGTGAATAAGAATGACTTTTTTCAAGCTTCCATAATGTTGAGTAATTGGTAATGTGGTATTATGAATTGTTTTGTGTTTTATTCCAATGTGTCCCAAATATGATGTTTGCTCTCTTGGTATGCTCTTTTATGATTGAATCATGCAATTGTTTATGGTGAAGTATAGGTCAATAAGAATCTGTCTTAAGCCAGTCCAAAGAGCCCGAGATCTTTGGAATTCTCAGAATGAGTTATGTATCCTACAATTCATTTAGTGGAGATAATGAATATTTTTGTGGGGGCGGGGGGAAGGGTACTTTATTTTTGTGATAGACTCTAGATTTTGGTGATGAATGTGGAAATTAATTGATGTTGATGTGATCTTTTTGTTCTTGTCGTGTGGTTTATTCGGTACTAATGAAGTTCAAATTTAGCATATGAGTTGTTGATTTTGACATGAAAAAAGGGAATGATCGAAGTTGTTGATTCATGTTGTGATCTTAAGGTTTGGTTTTGGGCTATTTGTTCACTAAATAGTGTTTTGGGCTAGTTGTGACCTTTTAAGTTCATGCGTTGTATGCTTCAATTAAACTTTCAATTCATATTCTACTTGAGTTTTGCATGTTCCATATGTGGTAAGGTTCTTTGTTGAGTTCTTTTGTCTCTCTTTTGTTCTAGAACTTGTTCTAAGTGTGCTTCAAGGAGAAATCCTTTGTTGTACTTGGCTTGAAACATGATTTTAGAACTCTTGAAGTTTTAACATTACCCTAGTCAACTCCTTTGAGCCCTTCATCCTTTTCATTTAATAGTCACCTTTTGGAGCACTTAGGCTATATACCCAAGTTTTTAAAGAGGTGATGGGACCAATGTAGTATAGAAGTTGATAGAAAAAAAAGAATGGATAGTGAAAAGGAGAAGTTTGAATCAATCAAATTTGTTTTGAAAAAATGTAAATAAAGTACTGAAAAAAGATTGAAAGGTGTGAAATAAAGGGGCGGAAAGGAGAGAAATGTGAAAGTTTTAAAAGGAAAAAAAATTGAGGTATGAAATTGTAGTGATTAGGAAGGTCATTGTCACTCATTACCCATATTCATACCATATGTCAAACCAAAAGGCACACATTACATTCATGCAAGTCCTAAATGTTTGAGCTATATGCACCTATGTTAGTGGCGTTTTACATAAAGAGCAAACTTATGAGACCATTTTTGAGATCTTGAACATCATTGTGAGAAAGAATGTTAATTCTTCATATTTTAATATCCCACCTTTGTCTTGAAATGAATATGGTATTAGTAGGATTCTCTTTGATTATGAGAACACGTGAAAATTCTTTTTGGGAGGTTTTGAAGGATTTTGCATAGAGTGTAAATTTTTTTCCTAGTTCCTCCTTAATTATGTGTTTCTTTTTCTTTCATCTTGATTCTTCATTTCTAGCATGAGTAACTTACCTCCATAGCTGGGGTTGTAGACTCTTATGGCATTAATATGAATAAGTATTAGTTTATCAAGATTATTATTACTTGGACTATGATTAGAATCTGTTTATGTTTTTATTTTTCAATTTAGTGGCTGCAAACACTAAATTAGGCCCTACACATCCATTTCTTACTTGGAAGAGTGAATATTGGGTTGGGTATTGAACAAGTAGCAAGGAATTGTATATTAAGAGTTATTTTTCTTGATTATGGGAATAAAACTAGGAATAGGGAGATTCTTACTAGGATTTATCAATTGAGATTTAGTCTTTCTTTCTCTTGAGTTTTGGAAGAACTTGCGGGGATTACCTTGCTAGAATAGGAAAACTCTAGTAAGTAGTTTCCAATTGTGTTATAATCATCAATTCTATATATGTAAGGAAGATAATCATGAAATAGATATTCCATGTTGAGGTTACAACCCAGGATCCTTGTAAAATTCGAAAAACAAGTCACATTTTCTTGCATTCCAAGCTATGTGGCTTAGACTCTTCAAAAATGGCGGCAGGTGCATCTCAGATTCTCCAAAAATATTGTATTTTTGAAGACCCGTTCCGACACAGCTGCGACAACATTTTTGGAAAGCTCATGCAACTTAGATTCCAAGTGTTTGATTAAAATTCCTAGCTTTTGTAAAATAATCTAGTTTTAGATTTAATTGTTCGCTCATATTTTATGTAGCTCTGCGGTGTATTTTCTTCCATTCCAAGTGTTACATATTTTATTTAATATGACTTAAAGAATAACTCATATTTTATTGCATTCCAAGTGTTGCATCAGACTTCAGTAGCTTTGTTATGCATTTTTGATTTCATGTACTAAGTTTTCGTCTTTTTTTCTTAAGGCTCTGATTTTGATGGTTTATTTTTTAAGTGATTAAATATGTTCGGGTCACCTTGTACGTACTTCAATTTTTTCATTCTAAAAAAATACTGAGTTATCAAATTTGAAATGAATTAGTCCAAGTGATCCTTAAGAAGAAAAAGGCAAGAAACACTACTTATAATGCTAATTACTACAATCATTCAAGGTTGTTATAGCGTTACATCAAAATATTATGTTATTTTATTTATATGACAAACTCTATAGTACACATAATGTGAATGCTCATAAAAAGAATCTTTTTTTTCATCAAATTTTGGGTCAGTGACTCGGTTTATTTCGTTCCAAAAGCAGATGGGCTCAAAAGAAGCCCTTAATAAATAAGATCCAGTATAAAGGAGTTCAAAGGTCATTCACTACACTAATCTTTTGTCCAATAAAAGGAAACCCTAGTCAATTTCCCAATTTTGACTCCTAGTACTTCACTTTTATCTTACCGCCGCATCCGATACACCTATGGAATCCGATCAGACGATTTCTCTTCCTCCGTTTTTGTATAACCAACTTCTTCATCTTCATCTTATGTTGTATAAAGTGTTCAGCTATCAAAGGTAAGTTTCTGGCCCTTCTCTCCTTTTACTTCACCAGTCTGAGGAGCACTAAGCTTGTCATTTTCTGTTCAGGTGTTATCTTAGGCAGAAAAAACCTCATCTGAAGAGTTAAGGCCCCATCTCTCATCTCAGCCCATGTGAGTTGCGTCTGTCTACCCTAATCTACTTTGTTGTACTTCTGTTCCTCCTTATATCATATTTTCATTGTCAGAGAGCCCAATGGAGAAAGCGGGTTGGTCGCATGGCTTTTGACATTGTCTAAATGTGGATGCATGCTCTAATTACCTTTCTGGTCATGACTCTTCCCCTTTGCTAGTTTTGTATCACATTTTGGGAGCTGATTAGTTTAGGTTTAGTTAGGATGTGCACAGTACTTTCCTTTGGCCGCTATGTAGTAAATATATATTCTATGCAAACTCGTGGGCCATGTAATTAGATTTGAGTCTGATTGCTAATATTTGTGCTGCTCCTTTTCCTTAATGGTAATGAAGGGATTTTATGATTATCCATGTTTAAAATTTTTCTTGCCATACTAGGAAGATGGTTGAATGGACGAAATATACGTTTTTCCTTACTGTCAATTGTTGTATCAGCTACGTAGTCTGCTAATTGGTTAGCTTCACTAAATACATTTTCAACTTGTATGCCTCTATTCCATTAGCATTAGGATCTCTTCCACCAAGTCTACTATCTCTCATGGAATTTCCCATAATTTTTGAAGTACGTTCGTCAGACTCAATGAATCTGTTTCCAATAAAATGTGCTCAAAACCTTGTGATACACAGAAAATTAGAGCTTCCCTGTTGGCTTTGTCTTCAGCAATTGTGTTAGTAGCCTCCACTATGTAGTTGGCTTCAACATATATAAGATTTTCCAATTTATCCCTGATACAAAATCCATAGGAGCTCCTGCCTGGATTCCCTTTACTTGTTCCATCTGTGTTACATTTTACCTATCCTTGATGTGGAGCTTTCCATCTTACGTTGCTAACCTCTAAATTAGGTTTATACCTTTGTAGCATATCAAAACTTCTATCCAGCACATAGGCACCTTTTCATGAAAAGATTGAAATTCTACCATTATGTGCAATTTAGATTTAGCCATGCACCATTTTGCTAACTTTATGATAATTATTCATAATTTTTAAAAATATACCTAGACACATAAATAGATATATAAAGATGACCATCCTAGTATTAAGCAAAAAGTGATAGAGCTAAAATAGTTGCAGGCTAGAGAAGTTTATTCAACCTATTCAGTCAGTATTGTGCTTAGTCCTTAGCATTTATGATACCCACTAAACCTTTCCACCCAACATTTGAAATACTTAGACAAACCTTTTCACCTTTCCTGCTCTACTTTGGGCCTCATTGCAAGTGCCTTTTCGACTTGTTTCTTTGTTGCTAAGACTTTGCTATTCCTTTCTATCAAGTCCTTCTTAGTTGCTTTAGAGACATATGTGATAGTCTCTCTTAATACAATTAGATTGGAAGACATTTTCTCCATATAATTCTTTTCCAAAAATCTCTTCCAAATACCGTTGCAGCCTACACTACAAGAAAAAAGACTTTTAACAACCATTGCATAAAGACGAGAAATGAATCTGGTCATTATAAATACACTTATAGTGACCAAATTTGTTTTCCCGATCGTTATAAATATACTGATAGTGACCAAATTTTTTTTCGGTCGTTATAAATATACTTATAGTGACCAAATCTTTTTTTGGTCACTATAAATATACTTATAGCGACCAAATTATTTTACGGTCGTTATAAATATACTTATAGCGACCAAATTATTTTACGGTCATTATAAATACACTTATAGCGACCAAATTATTTTACGGTCGTTATAAATACACTTATAGCGACTAAATTATTTTACGGTCATTATAAATACATTTATAGCTTCAATTGTTATAAATACACTTATAGCGACCAAATCTTTTTCCGATCATTAAAGATAAATTTTAATCTAACATTAACAAGGGGACAAGTTTGATTGTTAAAAAGCATCACATCACATCGTTAAAACATATTAGTTAGTGTAAACATATGTTTAACTAATATGAGAGTAAAGAGATTAGACCAAATCATGATATAAGTATAACAAGTGGTGTTTTGTAAATCATTCTAATAAAAATCCTCCAACTTTTATAATTTTGCTTATTTTATAAAAAAAATTAATATAAAGAAAAAAATAGAAATGTATTATTTTCTAATAACTCTATCCATCATTTTTATTATAGTCAATTATATAAAATTTTGAAATATAATAAAAGTATTTAGTTACAATCTTTTTGACATAATTTTTTTCAACTTAAATATTTTCTTGAATAGTTTCTATATATGTTTTTATTTTGAGAGACAAGTTATTCGTCTTTACTTGACATTTTTAAAGATGCAAGGTGAAGTAGGTCAAAACAAAAAATTGTAATGAAACAAAAAACTAACAATAAAAGTAATAATATTAAATATATAATTATGAGCTTATGAGATTTATTTAAGGTAGAAAAGTTATATAAATTTGGTCGTAAGTAATTTTCTCAAGAGGAAAGATGTTTCTCCACTTGCAAATTACCTCGATCAATAGACTTAAGAATCACTATCCAGTAATAATGTTTCTTCTAATGAAAAATATATATATTATGCCAATTGTTTTTCATTATTGGTTGCGAAACCAACAGGTGTATACAAAGAAAAATCATTCGTTTGAGTTGTAAATGTATAACGTGAAATTTTACAAAAAGAAAATTTAAAAGCTTTACATAACATATAAGCAACAACTAATTAATTAAGAAATCATGATTTTTTTATTATTATTTAAAATTTAAGATGATATAATTGATTTGTATCTCATAATAATTTTAATGATATTGAATTATTTATATTAGGTGAATATCATTAGTATAAAGGAAACTAAAAGAAGTTGGGGGTTTTATCCATGAAGCAATGTGCAAAAAGTCAATAACTTAAGGTGCAAAATACAAAACAAACAATTTTATGTCTAGAACTAGGAAGCCCAACTTTCTTTTTATATGGTTGTGAGAACGGAAACAAATTTTATATTTCATTGTGGTTAATCTTTGATTTTGCGAAAAAGAAAAAGAAAGATAATAGTTATTAGGAGTATTATTAATAACTTTACATGAAGTTTTTATACTTGCCTTTTGACAGGTCATGCAGTTTGAAGAACTCATCCTCAGGAAAAGTATAAAAAAGTATAAGCCACAAAAAATTTTAAAGCATAGGAAGGATGCATTTCATATTTCAGAAATTGTTTAAAGATATTCTAGTTTTTATTTTATTAAGTGTTAAAAAATATAATATTATATAAATATGTATGTCTATATTTTTGTAACTTTACGTAATATTATTCTTTGTAGTGAACTATGAAATTTTATATGAATATAATAAATTTGTATATTTTCATATGTGCATGTATTTGTATGTTTGTGTGTGTAAATCCATATGCAGTTTGCACTTTTCCTGATTTGATTTGTGGTTATAATTAAGGTTTTAATAACTAGAACTGAAGGAAGCCTTGGAATAACTAGTAAAGATGTTGTTATGTGAGCAGAAGGTCACGGGTTCAAACCTTGTTAATATCATCTCCAGAAATGCAAGGTAAGGCTATTGTACAATAGATCCTTGTGGTTAGACCCTTCCCCTGAAGTGCACCGGGCTTGCCTTTTTTTTTAATAACTAAAATATCAATTAATGAAGGAAAAATTTTGTTGCTAAAAAAAAAGGTCTAACAATCGGACTTTTGTCGTCGTTAAAGTTTTTTTAACGATTGAATTTAATCCGGTCGTTAACTTTTAACGATGGAGCTACTAACGACCGGCGACGACGAGATTTTTATTGGTCATTATACACTAATAACGACCGAATTTATACTTTCAACGACCGAATTTTTCCTCGTTAAAGACTTATTTTCTTGTAGTGCTAATTAATTAAGCTCAACATCCGCGACATTAGAAATAAGAGATTTCATTACTTTAATGGAAGAAGAACTAGCATAACTAGTTTTTATCCTCCTGACAATATCCCTAGAAATATCAAGAAGAAAAGCTCAGGCAGCCCATGATTTATGATGTCAGTTAACTATAATACCACTAGGAAAAATGATAGAAAGTATTGGAGCTATGTCTACTAGCAGCAACACTGCACACTTAATGTTGTTTATCCTAGTAAAAGTGAGCAGTGCTTTTCTATTTGCTTCCATTTTTGTCAAATATAATGACATTGTCAATAATTATCATTATGAATCACATGAGTTTTCATCTTGATGTTATTACTGACGTTGTCAGGTGACTGAAAACTAGTTATGCTAGTTTTTCTTTCATTAAAGTTTTGAAATCTTTGTCTCTCAATTTTCAGTTGTCAAGATTAATATAATTAGGCTGCAACAATATTTATATAAGCTTTTTGAAAAGGAAGATATAAAGTAAAATACTTCCCATCTAATGGAATTTAGAAATACTACCATGCTTGTCTCTAAAGCAGCTAAGAATGACTTAGTAAAAAGGAATAGAAAGATCTTAGCAATGTAGAAATGACTCAAAAAGGTTGAAAGATACTTGTAAGAGGCTCAAAGTCAGGTAGAAAAGATGAGAAATTCTGTAAAAGTATTTGAAATATTGGGTGAAAAAATTAAACATGACATCATCATGACTAAAGATCAAGCACAATATTAGTGTCGAGTTTGTCATATATCAAAAGCCAGATGAATTTTCTGTAGGAATGTTATAACATCTTGAACATTGCATCTAATGTTTTTTGCCTCTGTTTTTTTCTTAAGGTACAAAATTCCCCATTTAATGACAAAAAAGTACAAAATTTGACATATGAGTGTTGGCCTTTTTTCTTACAAACCTACCACCACCCTATGAGCGTCGCTGAAAGTTTGATTTAAAGGAAAAATCTTGAGTAAAATATTGTTTATTCTACCATTGTCTCTTGATTGCTTATGCTCTGGGAGTGTTGGGGCACTTTAATTTTGTGATTTCAGTAGGAGTAAGTTTTGCACATCAACTGTTTGTTCAAAATATGAACAGATTCAACTACTGGTATTGGCGAACTTTTTATTGCATGTATTATTTATCCTTGTATTTTGTTTTGATTGAACATAAGTGAGAGGAGACTTCAAATACTTGGTATGCTTGATTACCTAAAGTTTGGAGAGATGAAGATGCTTTGAATTTCTGGATTCAGAAGGAATAGAAGTTGTGCTTAAACAAAGGTGAACAAGAATGAACTTTTTAAGCTTCAGTAGTATTGAGTAATTGGTGATGTGGTATTCTGAATTATTTTGTGTTTTATTCCAACACATCCCAAATATGATGCTTGCTTTCTTGGTATACTCTTTTATGATTGGATAATGCAATTTTCAAAGGTGAAATATAGGCTAAAAACAGTCTGTCCCAAGCCAGTCCAAAGAGCCCGGGGAATTGCAATCCTCAAAATGAATTATGTACCCTTTACAATTCATTCAATGGGGACAATGAATAATTTTTTTTGTGTGTGCACGTGTGTGTGTGTGTGTGGGAGGGGGGGGTTACTTTATTTTTCTGATAGACTCTAGATTTTTATTGATGAAAGTCGAAATTATTTGATGTTGACGCGATCTTTTTGTTCTTGTCTTGTGGCTTGTTCGGTGCTGATGATGTTTAAATTTGGCATATGAGTCGTTGATTTTGACATGGAAAAAGGGAATGATTGAAGTTGTTGATTCTTGTCGTTATCTTAATGTTCGATTTGTGGCTCATTATTCACTAAGTAGTGTTCTAGGCTAGATGTGACCTTTTAAGTTCATGTGTTGTTGTGCTTCAATTAAACTTTCAATACATATTCTACTTGTGTTTTTCATGTCCCATGTGTAGTCAACTTCTTTGTTGAGTTATTTTGTCTGGGTTTTGCTTTGGAACTTGTTCTAATTGTGCTTGAAGGAGAAATCCTTGGTTGTACTTGGTTTGAAGCATGATTTTACGCTTTCCCTAAAACACTTGAAAGTTTAATATTATCCTAGTCAACTCTTTTGAGCCTTGTAGCCTTTTCATTTCATAGTCACCTTCTGGAGCACTTGAGTTACAACTTAGGCTTAAAACCCATGTTTTTGGAGAGGTGATGGGAACAATGTAGTGTAGAAGTTGATAGAAAAAAGAGAATAGATAGTGAAAAGGAGAAATATGAATCGATCAAGTTTGTTGTGAAAAAATGAAAATGAAGCATAAAAAAAAAAGAAGATTGAAAGTTGCGAAATAAAAGGGTGAAAAGAAGAAATAATTGAAATTTCAAAATAGAAAATAATTTGAGGTGTAAAACTGTGGTGATTAGGACGGTCATTGTCACTCATTACCCATATTCATATCATATCTTCAACCAAAAAACATACAATACATTCATGCAAGTCCTAAATGTTTGAGCTAAATGTACCTATGTTAGTGGAGATGTACATATTGAATAGACTTATGAGACCATTTTTGAGCCCTTGAACATCATTGTGAGAAAGAACGTTAATTCTTCCTATTTTATTATCCCACCTTTGTCTTGAAATGCATATGGTATGAGTAGGGTTCTCTTTTATTATGAGGACACGTGGAACTTCTTTGTAGGAGGTTTTGAAGAATTTTGCATAGAGTGTCAATTTTTTTTCCTAGTTCCTCCTTAATTATTTGTTTCTTGTCCTTTCATCTTGTATTCTTCATTTCTACCATGAGTAACTTACTTCCATAAATGGGTTGTAGACTCTTGTGCATTAATATGAATTAGTATAATTTTATCTAGCTTATTATTACTTGGATTTTTTTTATCAATCTGTTTATGTTTTTCTTTTTAAATTCAATGGTTGCGAACACTAAATTAAGCGCTACACATCTATTTCTTACTTGGAAGAGTGAAAACTGAATTGAGTATTGAACAAGTAGCAAGGAATTGTATATTGAGAGTTATTTTGCTTGATTAATGGAATTAAACTAGGAATAGGGAGATTCTTACTTGGATTTATCCATTGAGATTTAGTGTTTCTTTCTCTTGAGATTGGAAGAACTTGCGGGGATTACCTTGCTAGAATAGGAAAATACTAATAAGTAGTTTTCAATTGAATTATAATCATAAATCCTATATATGTAAGGAAGAAATTCATGAAATAGATATGCCATGTTGAGGTTACAACCCCGGATCCTTTTAAAATTAGAAAAACAAGTCACATTTACTTGCATTCCAAGCTATGTTGTTCAGATTTTCTTGCATTCCAAGCTATGTTGCTCAGTGTCTTAAAAACTGACAGGTGCATGTCGGGTTCTTCAAAAATACTATTTTTTTTGGAGATCCTATCCAAAATAGGTGCGGCAACATATCTGGAAAATTCGATCAACTTGGATTCCAGGTGTTCAACCAAATTCCAAGCTTTATTAATATAGTCTAGTTTTAGATTTAATTTTCACTCGCTTTTTATGTAGCTCTGCTGTATATTTTCTTGCATTCCAAGTGTTACATATTTTCTTGAAGATTACATACAAACTCACTCATATATGATTACATTCCAAGTGTTGCCTCATATTATTGCATTTCAGTGTTGCATCAGACCTCAATAGCTTTCCTGTGTATTTCAAATTTCATGTACTAAGTTTGAGCCTTTTTTTTCCTAAGGCTCTGATTTTGATGATTTATTTTAAAGTGATTGAATATGTTCGGGTTAGCTTGTTCGTATTTCAATTTTTTCATTCTAAAAAATTACAGAGGTATCAAATTTGAAATGGATTAGTCCAAGTATTCCTTAAGTAGAAAAAGGCAGGAAACACTACTTATAATGCTAATTACTACAATTACGCATGATTGTTATAGCGTTAGATAAAAATATTCAGTTAACTTTTTTACATGAAAAGCTCTATAGTACACATAATGTGAATGTTCATAAAAAGAATTTTTTTTAATTAAATTTTGGGTCAGTGACTCAGTTTTTTTTTCATTTCAAAAGCAGATGGGCTCAAAAGAAGCCCACAATAAACAAGATCCAGTATAAAGGAGTTCAAAGTTCGGTCACTACACCAACCTTGTGAACAATAAAAGGAAACCCTAGTCATTTTCCTAATTTTGACTACCACTCCTTCACTTTCATATGTCCGCCGCATCCGATGCTCTTGTGGACTCCGACCAGATGATTCCTCTTCCTCCATTTCTGGTAACCAACTTCCTTCTTATTCATCTTGTATCATATAAAATGTTCAGCTATCAAAGATAAGTTGCTGGCCCTTCTTTCATTTTGCTTCCCCAATCTGCGGAGCACTAAGCTTGTCATAGGTGTCGTCTCCGGTGAAAAGAATCCTTGTCTGAAGAGTCAAGGCCCCATCTCTCATCTCAGTCCATGTGAGTAGTGTCTGTCTACCCTCCACTACTTTGTTGTATTTCACTTCCTCTTTTGATCCTATTTTTGTTGTCAGAAAGCCCATTGGAGAAAGTGGGTTGCTCGCGTAGCTTTTGACATGGTGTAAATATGGATACATGCTTGAATTTCCTATCTGGTTATGAATCCTCCCCTTTTTCTAGTTTTGTATCACTTTTTGGGAGCTGATTAGCTTAGGTTTAGCTAGGATTTGCATAGTACCTTTATTTGGCCATATATTATGTTTAAATATATTTTCTATGCAAACTCGTGGCCATGTAATTAGCTTTGAAGGTGCTTGGTAATATTAATATTTGTGGTGTTCCTTGTCCTTAATGGTAATGAAGGGATTTCATGCTTATCCATGTTAAAAAAATTTCTTGCCATACTAGGAAGATGATTGAATGACCTGAATATATGCTTTTCCTCACTGTCGATGGCTATATTAGATATGTAGTCTGTCAGTTGGTTAGCTTATCTTAATACACGTTGAACTAGTATGCCTCTATCTTCCATTAGCATTAGGATCCCTTCCACCAAGTGCACTATCTCCCATGGAATTTCCCATACTTTTTGAAGTATGTTCGTCAGACTTAATGAATTATTTTCCAACAAAATGTGCTCAAAACCTTGTGATACACAGAAAATTAGGGCTTCCTTGATGGCTCTGTCTTTAGCAATTGTGTTGGTAGCCTCTCCTATGCAGTTGGCTTTAACATACATTAGATTTTCCTGTTTATCCCTTATGAAAAATCCATAGGAGCTTCTGCCTAGATTCCCTTTACTTGCTCCATCTTTGTTACATCTTACCCATCCTAGATGTGAAGCCTTCTATCTTATGATGCTAACCTCTAAATTAGGTTTATACCTTTGTGGCATATCAAACATTCTATCCAACACATAGCACCTTTTAATAAAAAGAATCAAATTCTTCTATTATGTGCAATTAAGATTTAGTCATGCACCATTTTGCTATCTTCATGATAATAATTCGTAATTTTTAAAAATGTAATTGGGCATATAAATAGCTATGTCAAGATAATCATCCTAGTATTAAAAAAAAGTAATAGAGATAAAATAGTTGTGGGCTAGAGAAAATTGTTCAACCTATTCAGCATATTGTGGTTAATCCATAGACTCTATGATGCCTGCTAAATCTTTCCACTCAATATTTTAAATACTTTGACAGACCTTTTCACCTTCCCTGCTCTGCTTTGGGCCTCTTGCAAATGTCTTTCAACCTTTCTGGGTCATTTCTCTACTTCTAAAACTTTTATGTTCCTTTATATCAAGTCCGTCTTAGTTGCTTTAGAGACAAGCATGACAGTCTCTCATAACATCATAAGATCAGAAGACTTTTCCTCCATCTCTTTCTTTTTCCAAAATCTTATCGAAATACTATTGCAGCCTAATTAATTAAGCTTAGCATCCGCAACATTAGAAATAAGAGATTTCATAACTTTAATGGAAGAAGAACTAGCATAACTAGTTTTCAGCCGGCTAAAAATATCATTAACAATATCTAGAAAAACACCTCAGGCGGCCGATGATCTATAATGACAATTAATTGTAATGTCACTATACATGGAAAAAATGGTAGCATGTATAGGAGCATGGTTCTCTAACAACATCACTTTGCATCACTTTATACTTGATGCCATTTGTCCATGTAAAAGTGAGCAGTGCTCTTCTATTTGCTGCCTTTTTTTCAAATATGATGACAGAAGTATCAATTATCATATGAATTACTGGCTGCCAGAGTTTCCTTCTTGATGTTATTACTGATGGTTTCAGGTGGCTGAAAACTAGTTATGCTAGTTTTTCTTTCATTAAAGTTTGAAATTTGTAGTCTCTGAAGTTGCAGATATTGAACTTAATAAAATTAGGCTGCAACAATATTTGTATGAGCTTTTTGGAAAGGAAGATATGGAGAAAAAAGTCTTTCCATCTTATGGAATTAAGAAAGACTACCATGCTTGTTTCTAGAGTAGCTAATAAGGACTTGGTAAAAAAGAACAGAAAAATCTTAGCAGCATAGAAATGACTCAGAAAGGTTGGAAGATGCTTGCAAGAGGCTCAAAGTCAAGTAGAAGAGATGAAAAGTTCTGTCAAAGTATTTGAAATATTGGGTGAAAAATTTAGCAAGACATCATAACGACTAAAAATCAAGCACAATATTAACTGAGTTAGTTGCATGGACTTTTGTAGCTCGCAATTATTTTATCTCTCTTACTTTTTCTAAGCTTTATGAAAGTTATCTTGACATAGCTTGTCTAAGTCAAGACATTTTGATAATTATGAATCATCATCACAAAGATGACAATAGGACACATGGTTGAACTTGTTTATACATGATGGTGACGTTTTACTCTTTTTGTGAACATTCACTTTTTGTTCAGTGTCATGTTTTTTCATATATAAAAAGCTAGGTGGATTTTATGTGGGAATGTTGTAACATCTTGAAAAATTGCATCTAATGTTTTTTGCCTTTTTTTACTTAAGGTACACAATCTCTCATTTAATGACAAAAAAACACAAAATTCGACGTATGAGTGTTGGTCTTTTTTCTTACAAACCTACCACTACCTTATGAGCATCACTGAAAGTTTGATTTAAAGGAGAAATCTTTAGTAACCTATTGTTCATTCTACCATTGTTTGTTGATTTCTTATGTTTGGGGGGGTTTTGGGGCACTTTTTGTGATTTAAGTAGGAGTAAGTTGTACACACTAACTGCTTGTCAAAATGTGTGAATAGATTTAAGTAGTTGTATTGGTGATCTTTTGTTACACCGATTGTTTATCCTTGTATTTGTCTTGATTGAACATAAGTCTGAAGGGATTCTAAACACTTGGTATGCTTGATTGCCTAAAGTTTGGAGAGAGGAAGATGCTTTGAAATTTAAGATTGAGAAGGAATAGAAGTGGTGCTCAAATGAAGGTGAATAAGAATGACTTTTTCAAGCTTCAATAATGTTGAGTAATTGGTAATGCGGTATTCTGAATTATTTTGTGTTTTATTCCAACGTGTCCTAAATATGATGTTTGCTCTCTTGGTATGCTCTTTTATGATTGAATCATGCAATTGTCCCAAGCCAGTCCGAAGAGCACAGGATCTTTGGAATTCTCAGAATGAGTTATGCTTTCTACAATTCATTTAACGGGGATAATGAATATTTTTGTGGGGGGGGGGGGGGAGGGTACTTTATTTTTGTGATAGACTCTAGATTTTGGTGATGAATGTGGAAATTAATTGATGTCGATATGATCTTTTTGTTCTTGTCGTGTGGTTTATTCAGTACTGATGAAGTTTAAATTTAGCAATGAGTTGTTGATTTTGACATGGCAAAAGAGAATGATCGAAGTTGTTGATTCATGTTGTGATCTTAAGGTTCAATTTTGGGCTCTTTGTTCACTAAACAGTGTTTTGGGCTAGTGTTGACCTTTTAAGTTCATGTGATGTTGTGCTTCGATTAAACTTTTAATACATATATTACTTGAGTTTTGCATGTTCCATGTTTGGTAAGGTTCTTTGTTGAGTTCTTTTGTCTCTCTTTTGTTCTAGAACTTGTTCTAAGTTTGCTTCAAGGAGAAATCCTTGGTTGTACTTGGCTTGAAACATGATTTTAGGCTTTCCTCAGATCACTTGAAATTTTAACATTACCCTAATCAACTCCTTTTAGCTCTTCATCCTTTTCATTTCATAGCCACCTTTTGGAGCACTTGGGCTATATACCCAAGTTTCTGAAGATGTGATGGGACTAATGTAGTATAGAAGTTGATAGAAAAAAAAGAATAGATAGTGAAAAGGAGAAGATTGAATCAATCAAATTTGTTGTGTGAAAATGTAAATAAAGTACTGAAAAAAAATTGAAAGGTGTGAAATAAAGGGGCAAAAAGGAGAGAAATGTGAAAGTTTGAAAAGGAAAAAAATTTGAGGTATGAAATTGTAGTGATGAGGAAGGTCATTGTCACTCATTACCCATATTCATACCTTATCTCAAACCAAAAGGCACACATTACATTCATGCAAGTCCTAAATGTTTGAGCTATATGCACTTATGTTAGTGGCGCTTTACATAAAGAGCAAACTTATGAGACCATTTTTGAGATCTTGAACATCATTGTGAGAAAGAATGTTAATTCTTCATATTTTAATATCCCCCCTTTGTCTTGAAATGCATATGGTATGAGTAGGATTCTCTTTGATTATGAGAACACGTGAAAATTCTTTTTGGGAGGTTTTGAAGGATTTTGCATAGAATGTCAATTTTTTCCAAGTTCCTCCTTACTTATGTGTTTTTTTTTTTCATCTTGATTCTTCATTTCTAGCATGAGTAACTTACTTCCATAGCTGAGGTTGTAGACTCTTATGGCATTAATATGAATAAGTGTTAAATTCCAAGTATTTGATTAAATTCCTAGCTTTTGTAAAATAGTCTAGTTTTAGATTTAATTGTTTGCTCACATTTTAAGTAGTTTTGCTGTGTGTTTTCTTGCATTCGAAGTGTTACATATTTTCTTTAAAATGACTTAAAGAACCACTCTTATTTTATTGCATTCCAAGTGTTGCATCAAACTTCAGTAGCTTTGCTATGTATTTGTGATTTTATGTACTAAGTTCTCGTCTTTTTTTCTAAGGCTTTGATTTTGATGATTTCTTTTTTAAGTGATTGAACATGTCCGATTAGTTTGTATGTATTTCGATTTTTAGATTCTAAAAACATACTGAGTTATCAAATTCGAAATGAATTAGTCCATGCATGCCTTAAGTTGAAAAAGGCAGAAAATACTACTTATAATGTAATTACTACAATCATTCAAGGTCGTTACAGCATTATATAAAAATATTCAATTAATTTTTTCATATGAAAAACTCTATAGTGCATATAATGTGAATATCCAGAAAACGAATCTTTTATTAAATCAAATTTTTGCTTAGTGACTCGATTTTATCTCATTCCAGAAGCAGATGGACTCAAAAGAAGCAAGAAGCCAATTTTCAAGGTCCAGTACAAAAGAGTTCAAAGATCGGTCACTACACCAACCTTGTGTACAATAAAAAGAAACCCTAGTCAATTTCCTAATTTTCACTCCCACTCCTTTACTTTCATATGTATGCTGCCTCCGATGCTCCTGTGAACTATGATTAGGCGCTTCCTCTTCCTCCGTTTATGGATAACCAACTTCCTTTATCTTCATCTTGTGTTGCATAAAATGTTCAACTATCAAAGGTTAGTTGCTGGCCCTTCTCTCATTTTACTTCACCAATTTGTGGAGCAATAAGTTTGTCTTTTTCTGTTTATGTGTTGTGTCAGGTGGAAAAATCCTCATCTGAAGAGTCAAGGCACCATCTCTCATCTCAGTCCATTTGAGTTGTGTCTATCTATCCTCCTTTACTTTGCTATACTTCCCTTCCTCTTTTGATCTTGTTTTCATTGTCAGAAATCCCAATTGAGAAAGCGGGTTGCCCACGTGGCTTTTGACATGGTCTAAATGTGGATGCATGATCTGAATTCCTATCTGGTCATCACTTTTCCCCCTTTTCTAGTTATGTATCACCTTTTGGGGGTTTATTAGCTTAGGTTTAACTAGGATTTGCATAGTACTTTCCTTTGGCCATCTATTGTGTTTTGAATATATGTTTTGTGCAAACTAGTGGGCCATGTAATTAGCTTTGACTGTGCTTTCTAATATTCGTGTTGCCCTTGTCCTTAATGGTAGTGAAGGGATTTCATGCTTATCTATATATAAAAAATTTCTTATCATACTAGGAAGATGATAGAATGATTTGAATAAATGCTTTTCCTTACTATCGATTGCTATATTAGCTATGTAGTCTGCTAATTAGTTAGCTTCTCTAAATACATGTTCAACTTGTATGTCTCTATCTTCCATTAGCATTAGGATCTCTTCCACTAAGTCCACTATCTCCCATGGAATTTTCCATACTTTTTTGAAGTATGTTCCTCAGACTTGATGAATTAGTTTACAACCTTGTTATACATAGAAAATTAGAGTTGCCCTGATGGCTCTGACTTCAACAATTGTGTTGGTAACCTTCCCCATGTAGTTGGCTTCAACATATATAAGATCTCCCTATTTATCCCTTGTTTAAAATCCATAGGAGCTCCTGCCCGGATTCCCATTACTTGCTCCATCTGTGTTACATTTTACATATCCTTGATGTGGAGCCTTCCATCTTATGAGGATTCCTTTTACTTGCTCCATCTGTGTTACATTTTACATATCCTTGATGTGGAGTCTTCCATCTTATCATGCTAACCTCTAAATCAGGCTTATACCTTTGTTGCATATCAACACTTTCTATCCAACACATAGGCACCTTTTCACAAAAAGAATCAATCCCTAACATTATGTACAATTAAGATTTACTCATGCACCATTTTTCTAACTTCACGATAATTATTCATAATTGTTAAAAATGTAACTGGACACATAAATAGATATGTCTAGATAACCATCCTAGTATTAAAAAAAGTGATAGAGATAAAGTAGCTGCGGGCTAGAGAAGTTATTCAACTTATTCAGTCAATATTGTGCTTAATCCTTAGCCTTTGTGATGTATGCTAAACCTCCCCCCCCCCCCCCCCCCCCGCCCCCCCAATTTTTCAAATACTTAGACAAACCTTTTCACTTTCCCTGCTCTGCTTTCGGCCTCTTGCAAGTGCCTTTCAGCCTTTTCGAGTCGTTTCACTACCGCTAGGACTTCTATTCTTTTCTATCAAGTCGACCTTAGTTGTTTTAGAGAGAAGCATAATAGTGTCTCTTAACGCCATTAGATCAAAAGACGTTTTCTCCATATCTTTCTTTTAAAAAAATCTCATCCAAATACCGTTACAGCCTAATTAATTAAGCTTAGCATCCGCGACATTAGAAATAAGAGATTTCAAAATTGTAATGGAAGAAGAACTAGCATAACTAGTTTTTAGCCGCCTGACAATATCACTAATAATATCAAGAGTAAAAGCTCAGGCAGCCAATGATTTATAATGTTAGTTTAATTGTAATGCCACTATATTTGGAAAAACATGGTGGCAAGTACTGGAGCACTGCTCACTAACATCAACACGACATACTTGATGCTGTTTTATCCAAGTAAATATGAGCAGTGCTCTTCTTTTTGTTGCCATTTTTGTAAAATATGATGACATTATCGTCGATTATCATTTTGAATCACATGCTGCCGGAGTTTCCTTTTTGATTTTATTACTGATATTGTTAGGTAGGTGAAAAGTAGTATGGGGAGTTTGGAATTCTTGAGGGATGAGAAGAGACCCTTAGCTCTACAGGTTCAGTCGCTTGCTAGGCAGATGGTCAGTTTGGACATTTCTCCTCCTCGAAGAATTTTGCCTTTTTTGAGGCTAAATCTTCTTAGTTTGATCAGACATCTGCTCATCAGTTTGAGGACCCCAGATTATACATGATTCGTGACAAAGTATTGAGAGGTGAAGCCAAGGTGGCTATTATTGATTTCCATGGTGTTTTGAGGGTTAATAGTAGAGCTTGTATGCCTAACATTGGGGATTGGATGAGATTGATATTAGAGGAGGCCTATTATTCTAGATATTCCATCTATCCAGGTGTAACTAAGATGTATCATCATCTTAAACAATATTATTAGTGGTGTAACACTTGGCAAAATTATCAAAATACCCCTAAAAGAGGATGTGTGCATAGCACGTCTTCCAATTATGATCAGCATAAAATTTTGAGTGGAAAAATGGTCTCGGTCGATTTTTAGAGCAACCGGGTCAAATGATATTTTTTTGATGTGAAAACACGAACCAGTGAGGGTGTGCGACAGGTGTGCGATGCGCACCTGCCGCGGACCAACACTTGGTTTAATCCATAAAATTTTCTACACGATTAGAAACCTTGTTTGAGAATTTTTAGCGAATAATACCGAAAATAAACCCAGTCCACATCGTGGACCCCATGTCCCGAGACAAACCTTTTTCGAATTTCATGAGGAGCATTCTAGACCTTTCCAAACCCCTCCTAAACTATGAGTCATTTTAAGCGTAAAAAGTATTTTTAAACCTCATTCTAAGTCATTCGAAGACCTTGGTAAAGGCTAGGGTTAAAGAGGAGAGAAGAGGAGAGTAAAATTGAGGAGTTCGAAGAAGAGTTTCTTGAGGATTGATTGTCCAAAAGCTTCACACCAGGTATGTAAGGCTAAACTAAAAATGTGAGATTGTTCTTTCATATGCCCCATAGATGGTCATAGAAGAGTTGAAAGTCTAAAGAGTCTACATACATGATTCTTGATGGTTTTTTCTTTCAAATTATATTAATTACATGTAGTCTCCTATGTTGATGATCATCATAAACTTGTTTTCTTGAATCAAATATTTTTTAAGAGATATTATATAACCTTGCATGATTGTTTTTGAAAGCATACATGAATGAACCTAGGGATTGAGTCTAGAGCCTTGATGTGAGAATATTGATTGTGATTGTGATTGTGATGAGAGAATGATGATGAGTTTCTTGTATAGAACTTGATAATCCTATGAGTCTCCACAAATGAACTCCAAAGATTGTCTATTTGATTGTTTCCTAACGATTGTTCTAAGCCTTGAGTTATTGATTGAGATGTTGATTGATGAGAGGGTTGAAGTCCCTATGAGATTGATAGATGAGAGGGTCAAAGTCCTATGAGAACTGCTAGGTGAGAGGGTTAAAATCCCTATGAGATTGATCGATGAGAGGGTTAAAGTCCCCATGATTTGATTGGATTAATTGTCTTATGAGCATTGAGTCATGGAAGGGGTATCGAGCACCAAAAGAGTAAGAGTTAATCCAACTCGCACTCGTCAAACTACGTGGCCAAGAATAGGAGAGGATTAGAACTATCGCATTACATTGTGGGTTCCCTCTTGAGAGAGTCCCTGAAACAATATAGGTCTTTTTGATTGTCATATCCATTTTGGATTATCAATTATGGTTTCGATTTGTTCCCAACCTAGAAAGTACAAAATCGTTGTGGCAACAACGGCGACTTAATCTACAATTATTGGCTCATAAGTGATTGTTGTCGGATAAGAAAAACTCCTAGAAAGTTCCCACATTGAGTGCTCTAAGTCGAGACGAGATGAGATGAGTTGAGTTGAGTAGAGTGATGAGTCATGAAAATACGACTTTTACGACGCTTAAAACATAGAATTATTGGGTGTTCTCGAGCGGTGTTATTGGTTTAATAGGTATGTTTTGATGTTGTGCAGGAAAATGACTAAGGCATGGGAAATGGCGGAAAGCACAAGGAACGGGTGAAAAAATGAAGCCAAGTGTCGGACCACGGAAGGCCCACACGGGCCGTCTCACGCCAGACGGTCCGTGTGGCCGACCGTGGCACGACACGAGTCACACGGTCGGTCCACACGGCCCGTCTGACACCAGACGGACCGTGTGACAGACCGTGTACTTGACGTAGCTCGGAAGACAAACCCGTCGAAAATTAAAGAAAGCGTGCAAGGAGATTCATACGGAGGATCCACACGGTCCGTCTCACTCCACACGGACCGTGTCACGGGACGTGTAAGTGACGTAGTTCGAAGGGCCTTCGTCGAAAATATCAGAATTCGTGCAAGTGGATTGACACGGAAGACCCACACGGCCCGTCTCACGCCACACGGGCCGTGTCACGGACCGTGTGGGTACAGCCAACCACCAGACGGTCCGTTTACACGGACCATCTCACCTCAGACGGTCCGTGTAACGGACCGTGCCCCGTGCCGAAATTATTTTCCTAAATTATGTCAACTTAGTTTTTTGCTTTGTATAAATAGGATGTTATTTTATTTTATTAAACAACTTCGTTTTGACGATAGAAACGAGAGAGAACAAGGAGAAAAACATTCGTTTGGCTTTTGTAATTCGAGAGAATCACGTTCGTGATTATTGTTCAAAGCTTGTAACACGGATTCTTGTTCTTCAATCGTAAGTCCATCTTTATGTTTTCTTCTATTCGTTGTGGGCAAATTATCAACAGTATGCTAGGCTAAACCCACAACTAGGGTTGTGGGAACCATGACGACCCAATTAAGATAACGCAAACTGGGGGTAGTTCGTTCAAATAAGCAACGCATGTATTGTTAGATTCTTCGTTTAAACTTCTCCTTAATGAGTCGACGCATTAGGGTAAGCCTGTATTCGTTACATGCCCGGAAGGGATGTAGTGATTGGGAAAAGAGTCTAACAACAGAGATTCAAGGTCATGAACCTAGTCTAAGTGCCTGAGACCGAAAGGTGAAGGTATTCTGAGATCAGAAACAACGGTTAGTATTGCAGACACTCGGAGACCGAGAGGAGAGGAGTGATATATACCAAGAAAGGACCGAAAGGTGACCTAGGTATTAATTAAGTTGTAGATTTTGCATGCATCATTAGGAACGAATTCACAGATCCAGTTTAGTTGTCATAATTGGACGCCATGGGGAACACAACCCTAGCCTCTCTCTATCTGTCTAAGAATCGGAGCACCTCTATTAATTACTTTACGCAATTAGTTAAGTTAAATAGCGCAACCCCCCATTTACTTTATGTTTGTTTATCTTGGGAATAGCATTTACAACTGAAAGCCGGTACTAATAGAATAATTCTTACGTGTTCCCTGTGGGATCGACCTCAACTCTGGTTGAGTTCTATATTTGACCAACGACCGCTTTACTCTTCTATTTGGAGTGTAATTTGGGCGTATCAAATTTTGGCGCCGTTGCCGGGGAACGCGGCAAGGAACTAGTCTATTAGTTGCTACTTTCAGCTTGTGAGTCTAGTCCCTGATTTTACTTTGTTTCTTGTTTTTGTCTTTGTAGGGGCTCAGCTTTGCATGCCAAGTACCCGCAGCAAGGGTGCAACACTTATTCCCTACGATCCGGAGCTTACCAAGTCCGTTCGCAGAATGAATGCCCAAGATCGTGAAGCAGCAAGGCAGAGGGAGTTGGCAGTGAATCCTGCAGCTGGAGGTCAGGATGGGTTGGGTGTGGATGATCTTGCTGGTAACGTGGTACCACCAGCAGCACCACTTCGCCAGGTACCACTTGTACCACCTCAGCAACACCAACCCCCGGTGAGACCTCAAGGCCCTCAATACCCGCCAGCTGTGCTAGATGATGATGATGATGCCGGGTCTACTGGGGCAATAGTACTCCCACCATTGCCCGCTGGGATCAAATTCACGATCACCAGCACCATGCTGCAGATGTTACAGTTGAAGGGGATGTTTACTGGAGCGGCCACCGAGGATGCAAATCAGCACCTGATTAATTTCTTAGCTACCTGTCAGTCCTCCGAAATTCCAGGAGTTAGCCAGCAAGCGTTGAGGCTGAGGTTATTTCCATTGTCTCTGTCTGGGGAGGCAATACGGTGGCTAAATGAGCTCCCTCACGATTCCATCCGCACATGGGGAGAACTAAAGGAGGCATTCCTGGAGCGATTCTTCCCTGCTTCAAGGCAACTGAAACTCAAAGATGAGATTGGAGCCCATAAACAAATGCCGAATGAAGCGCTGTATCAGTCTTGGGAGAGATTCAGGCAAAAGCTCAAACAGTGCCCAAATCACCATCTCACTGATGAACACTTGAAGGCAGTCTTTTACAGGTCCTGCAACTTCGTTACCAAGCCCATCATTGATGCAGCTTGTGGAGGGTCATATATGTCCAGGACTTTCCCGGACATAGTGGTCATCTTAGACCAAGTGGCAAAGAACAACAGGGCATGGTATACTAGAGAGGCAGACTGCTCAGGGATGGTATTTGAGATGAGTGAGGCGCAGCGCAAGAAGGAGGAAGAACGGGACCAGGACATGGCCCATATGCGGACACAAATTGATTTGCTGTCAAAGAAGTTCCTTGGTGGGAGCACTGAGAAAGTCAAAGCAATGGAAGCACTACCTAGGTATGACGATCAAGGCAGCGAATATGATGAGGAAGCACAGTTTCTTGGTAGTCAGGGGGGTTACCGAGGTTTCAACTCCGGTAACCAAGGTCGGAACTTCAATCGGGAGAATTACCAAGGGAACTGGCAGAACAGGGATGGCTACAGAACCCGTGATCGCCAGAACGAGGGCGGCAGCAACTCCAAGCTAGAGGATATGATGACAAAAGTCCTAAGCAAAGTGGAGGCCACTGAGGCAGGGGTGCGAGATGTCAAGAGCGAAATTTCTAATGTTAGGCAGCTGGTAGATTCGCACTCCACCTCAATCAAGCAGTTAGAGCAGCAGATGGGACAGCTTTCGGCGGCGTTTAATCAGAGGAAAGTTGGGTCACTCCCGAGTGACACAGTGCAAAACCCGAAGAACGATGGCCACTGTATGGCGATCACCACGAGAAGTGGTCAGGTACTTGCTAACCCAGTTGCTGTTCCTAATGCAGGTCAGGTGAAAGTCGATGACAACATGCCTGGCCCTATGGAGGGTCAGGTAGACATTGGGAGTGATGAACCTGAGGTGGTGGTAGCAGAACCCGTGGTGACCAAGAAGGCAGTAGTGACAGACTCCCCCAGTCACCCAAGTCTGCCAGCCATCCCAAAGCCAAGGCCGCCATTTCCCCAAAGGCTGAAAAAGAAGGCGGAGGACGGCAAATTCCAGAAGTTCCTATCCATGTTAAAGGAGCTGTCTGTGAATATACCTCTGGTGGAAGCGCTTGAACAAATGCCTGGCTATGCTAAGTTCATGAAGGACTTAATCACTAAGAAGAGGACAGCTACAATCGAGCCAGTCGATAATTTACACCACTGTAGCGCCATCGCTACAAGATCTTTAGTAGAAAAGAAGGGAGATCCGGGGGCATTCACCATCCCATGCACCATTGGTGCTTATGACTTTGCACGGGCGCTTTGTGACCTTGGTGCCAGCATTAATTTGATGCCGTTGGCAGTCTACCAGCAGTTGGGCTTGGGAGCCCCCACACCCACGACCATGCGGCTATTGATGGCAGATAGATCAGTAAAACGGCCCGTGGGAATCCTGTATGATGTCCTTGTTCGGGTGGGAAGGTTCATCTTCCCTGCCGACTTTGTCATCCTTGACTGTAAAGTGGACTTTGAGGTACCAATCATACTTGGAAGGCCATTTTTGGCAACGGGCAGGGCACTGGTGGACGTTGAGCGAGGTGAACTCACATTCCGGTTAAACACCGAAGAGGCGAAATTCAATGTGTGTGCTGCCATGAAAAGGCCTAAAGAGTTAGCTGTGATGTCCATTCTGGACATTGATGACGACAATGTTTCTGAAGCCTCGTTGGAGGAAAAGATGACTGTGGACACACTGGCAGCAGTGCTGATGAACTTCTCAAAAGATGGTGTTGAGGGGTACAACGACACCATCTATGCCTTGCAGGGCATGGGGACCAGACCGTTCGTGCCAAGAAAGCTGGACTTGGACCTGCAAAATAGGCCAACACCTCCGGCGAAACCCTCTATTGAGGAACCGCCCGTTCTGGAGCTCAAGGAGTTGCCGCAACACCTCAGGTATGCATTTTTAGGTACTAACAACACTCTTCCTGTGATCGTGGCTGCAGATCTTCAGGAACATCAGGTGGAGGCATTGTTGGGGGTCCTACAGAAATTTAAGCGCGCCATTGGATGGACTATTGCTGACATAATTGGCATCCCTCCAGGCATCTGCACTCATAAAATCACGCTTGAGGATAACTGTACGCCTAGCATTGAGCATCAGCGAAGGCTCAACCCACCCATGCAGGAGGTGGTGAAGAAGGAGATCATCAAGTGGCTGGATGCTGGGGTGGTGTATCCAATCTCGGACAGTAAGTGGGTGAGCCCAGTGCAGTGTGTCCCCAAAAAGGGGGGCATGACGGTGGTCGTCAATGATAAGAACGAGCTTGTCCCACTGAGACCTGTCACCGGATGGCGAGTGTGCATGGACTACAGGAAGTTGAACAAATGGACTCTAAAGGACCACTTCCCCATGCCGTTCATGGATCAGATGCTAGACAGGCTAGCAGGGCGAGGATGGTATTGCTTCCTCGACGGCTACTCGGGGTACAACCAGATTTCAATAGCCCCAGAAGATCAGGAGAAGACCACCTTCACGTGTCCGTATGGGACGTTTGCTTTCAGGAGGATGCCGTTTGGACTCTGCAATGCCCCAGCCACTTTTCAGCGCTGCATGATGTCCATCTTTTCAGACATGGTCGAAGACACCCTAGAGGTATTTATGGACGATTTTTCAGTAGTGGGTGATTCTTTTGATGATTGTTTGCAGAACCTGAGCAAGGCACTGCAGCGCTGTGAAGCGGCCCAGTTGGTGCTAAATTGGGAGAAGTGTCATTTCATGGTCAAGGAGGGCATAGTCCTTGGTCATAAGGTGTCAGAAAAAGGGATAGAGGTGGACAAGGCAAAGATTGAGGTCATTGAGAAATTGCCACCTCCTATCTCGGTTAAAGGGGTCCGGAGTTTCCTTGGGCATGCTGGATTCTATCGTCGGTTCATTAAAGACTTTTCTAAGATTGCACATCCATTGTGCAAACTGTTGGAGAAGGATGTCAAGTTCCACTTTGACGATGCGTGTCGACAAGCGTTTGAGACCTTAAAATTGAAGCTCGTCTCAGCGCCTGTCGTGGTTGCTCCTGATTGGGATGCTCCGTTTGAGGTTATGTGCGACGCAAGCGGAATTGCTGTGGGTGTTGTGCTGGGGCAGAAGCGGAACAAAATTTTCCACCCTATCTACTACGCCAGTAAGACGCTGAATGAGGCTCAGAGGAATTACACTGTCACAGAGCAGGAGTTGCTCGCTGTGGTGTATGCCTTTGACAAGTTTCGAGCATATTTACTGGGCACGAGGGTGATCGTCCACACTGACCATGCCGCACTTCGATACCTCATGGCCAAGAAGGACGCTAAGCCTCGCTTAATCAGATGGGTGCTCTTGCTACAGGAGTTCGACTTCGAGGTCCAGGATCGTAAAGGCACGGAGAATCAGGTGGCCGACCATCTCTCCAGGTTAGAGGACGCAGCCCGAGCCAATGACTGGTTGGACATCGATGACTCGTTTCCCGATGAACAGGTATTAGCCGCTTCTGCGGACCTAGTCCCTTGGTATGCTGATTTTGCTAACTTCCTGGTGAGCGATATTATGCCGGAAGGCCTTAACCCTCACCAGAGAAAAAAGTTTTTTCATGATGTGCGCAGGTACTTTTGGGATGATCCGTATCTATTCAGAACATGCGCAGATGGGGTCATCCGACGATGTGTCCCTGAGGCAGAAATGTTGAGCGTCTTGGAAGCCTGCCACTCCTCTCCAGTGGGGGGGCATCATGGTGGTGCCAGAACTGCCAAGAAGATCCTGCAGTGTGGGTACTACTGGCCCACCATCTATAAAGATGCCCATGACTTGGTGCAGGGGTGCGACCAGTGTCAGCGCCAAGGGAACATCTCAAGGCGTCAAGAGTTGCCTATGACCCCCATTTTGGAGGTAGAGCTGTTTGATGTGTGGGGCATAGACTTCATGGGCCCGTTCGTTAGCTCTTATGGGATGAAGTATATCTTGGTAGCTGTGGACTACGTCTCCAAATGGGTGGAGGCAATAGCGCTGCCTAACAACGAAAGTAAGAATGTGGTACAGTTCCTGAGGCGGAACATCTTTGCTAGATTTGGGACTCCCCGAACTATCATTAGTGATGGGGGCTCCCACTTCTGCAACTCGTCCTTTCGGGCTGTACTGGCAAAATATGGGGTACGCCAACACAAGGTGGCCACACCCTATCATCCGCAGACAAGTGGACAGGTCGAAGTATCCAACCGGGAAATTAAGGAGATCCTGACCAAGTCTGTGAACGCCACAAGAACGGACTGGGCTAGGAAATTAGATGACGCATTGTGGGCCTATAGGACAGCCTATAAGACACCCATTGGTATGTCTCCATATCAGCTGGTGTTCGGTAAAGCCTGTCACCTACCAATTGAGTTGGAGCACAAGGCACTGTGGGCCCTCAAGGCCCTGAATATGAATTGGAAGGAGGCAGCCAATATGAGGTTGGACCAGATGAATGAGCTGGATGAGTTTCGTCTACAAGCTTACGAGAGTGCTGCTCTGTACAAAAATAAGATGAAGGCTTACCACGATAAGCTCATTGCCCCACGAAGCTTTGATGTTGGTGATAGAGTACTACTCTACAACTCCAGATTAAGGCTATTTCCAGGGAAGCTGAAATCAAGGTGGTCTGGCCCGTACAAGATCACACTAGTGCTGACTAATGGAGCAGTTGAGTTAGAGACGGGTGACGGGCACCGCTTCAAGGTTAATGGGCAGCGCGTGAAAAAGTACTTGGGCGCTGCAGAGGAATCCTCGGTGATAGAGGTTCTCCATCTTGACGAAGTCTGAGTAGTCAAGACCTTCACGTCGAGCCGTGACGTTAAACCAAGCGCTGAATGGGAGGCAACCCATCAATCAAAAAAAAAAAAAATAAATAAAAATAATATATTTACATTTATTGTTGCGAGAGAAAAGTACATTGACTTATGCTTTTTCTTGGCTTATATTTTGTCTCAGGAAAGGATGCACATGGTGGCAAGGAAGGCCAATTAGGCGTACGGGCGAAAAGGAAGGTCAAAATTCCCCAAGGGGAACCGCACGGCCCGTTTACACGGACCGTCTGACACCAGACGGACCGTGTAACGGTCCGTTGAGGCGTCCCCTTCAGGTGAGCGAAAATACCCAAGGCACCACACACGGCACGCTCACACGGTCCGTGTGACATTGAACGGACCGTGCGCCGAACCGTGTGCACGCCTCGAGTCATGTCACGAAACGGCCCACAAAACGGGCCGTCTAACGTTGAACGGTCCGTCTGACGGACCGTTTGGCGTGCGTCTCGGGACTGAGCACCGCCGCCCATCTCCGCGACACGGCGCGTGCCACGTGGCACGGCCCGTTCCCCTACCTGTCTTGGACCACGAAAAGTTGGGTTTAAATACCCTCTTTTCATATTTTTCTTTCCCACACTCAAATTTTTCTCTTGTTCAAAACCCCCACACGCCTCACTCTCTTCCTCACAACACCACAATCTCCATCCCTTCTCACACGGTTTGTGCACTCTCCTCACGATCCGTTACACCATCCTTAGACAAAATTTTCAAGTCTCAAGTCTATTTTTCTCCTTCAAGTAAGTTTCTTTGATTTAGTTTGCTTGTGAGTTTAGATTAGTTGTTCTTTGGTTTGTTTTTGCAATTTTTCTTTTAGTTTTTGTCTTGTGAGTACGTTTATGCATATACTTCGTGAGTGTGGCATCTATAACTCCCTAGGGGCATTATTCGTTAAATCTTTGTTAATGGGTAGTCTTAACCACCATTGTTGCTTTGTTGAACTCTTGAAACATTGGTTGTTTATGATTTTTGGTTGGTTAGAAATCGGGTTTGTGTTGTAAACTGTGTTTTGCTTAGTTTGAGTACCCGACCCGGCGTTTTAATGCTCCATTGTGCGTTAGAACTCCAAAAATCCGTCATGGGGCTGACTGGGGACGACGACCGTGACACGGTCCGTTACACGGACCGTGTGACATCACACGGTCCGTGAAACGGACCGTCCCGTGTCGCCCCGCTGCATGCCAAGGCACGCCACACGGTCCGTCCTCACGGACCGTCTGACCCTACACGGTCCGTGTGGCGGCCCGTCCCATGTCCCTTGGTCGCCTCGCCCCGGTATGCTGTCACACGGGCCTCTACACGGCCCGTGCCCCTCCACACGGCCCGTGCAGGGCCCCGTCCCATGCCCCCGTATTTTGTTATGTTCGTCATTGTAGTTACTTTCCTCGCGCCTCCTTGGCTTTGTAGTACGAAATTCCCTATGATAGACCGGGGTGACGCCACTCTTAAGGGTTTTTTGTCACTTTATTCCCACAGGGGAAGTCTGAGTACCCGTTAGTGTGTCGTCCCAAGCTTTCTGGCATAACTAATATGTTCTTTATCCGTTGTGTTGGATGCAGGATTAACATGGCCCCACGTCTACGCCCTCGCCCACGCCGCGACGAGCAGGAGTCACGTCTCCGGGATTCAATCACTGAATCCTCCAGTCTCAACCCGGGGAGTGACTCAGGCAATGACTCTGACGGCGGGTCAGCTGTGCCGTCACCACCCCCTCGCACTGCCCGTCCCCGTCCAGTGCGACGCTACATCGCTTCAGATTCTGAGGATGAAGCTCCTGCAGCAGGGGTGGCAGAGGACGCTGCAGTTCCGGAACAGGAGGATGAGGCTGGCACTCCAGTCACTGCCGAGCACGATGTTGGAGGTGAGGAAGATATCTTGCTCCTCCGCGACAGTGATGATGAGGCCACCCAGCAGGCGGTTGCCCGGACTTCTGACCCGGAAACCGCCAAGTGGCTCCTGATCTTTTTACGGCGAAGATGGTCAGTCCCGGGAGCTAAGGAGGTCTACGTCAATGGCATCACCAAAGGTACGGGTGGCTATCAGGGGAGGCCAATTATCCCGGAGATGCGGGTACTAGTGGACAAGCTGGACTCCATTCCGGAAATACGCAATGCCTTTGCTACTTATCAGTTTGGATGGATGGCCGACCCTCCTGGCTACTATGGACCAGATATGATCGCTGAATTCTACTCCAGCTATGCAGCCAGCCTTCTTGCCTCCATAGAAGGCAACTTGCCCAGACGTGCAAAGAAGCGGTTTGCTTCCCGATTGTCTCATCGGGACTATGTCACCATCCGGGGGACGCAGGTGGACATCTCGGCGGAGACGATAAACAGATTTTTGTTTGGCCCTGATTACCGTGCCCCTCCGGATGGGATTTTCATGGCTCACTATGTCAACGTCTCTGATGAGGTTCATATCGCCGATCCGTCTACCCGGGCCAGGGAATTACCGTGGATGGCGGAGCATATTGCACTTCAGGGGGTGGAGGCACCTTGGGTAAATGACCCCAAAATTCCTATTACAAAGGCCTCCCTTACCTTTGTCGCCAAGTTTTGGTGGTCGGTGGTGCGGGCCCGACTCAGACCCACAGTCAACGACAACACGCTCCAACTTTCCCATGCTGCGTTGGTCGCGAGTTTGGTGGCCCGCCTTGGTATTAATGTGGGTCGCGTGATTGCGATGGAAATAAAGGATCGTGCCCTCTCCGAACGCGCAGGTATGTCCTTTCCTTGCCTGATTCGGGCACTTTGCAAGCAGGCTCGTGTTCCCACCACGCACTTCTTGGACAAAAAGATCGCTCCGAAAGGTGTTGTGAACATTGCCATGATTAAGGACATCGCCAACCCACTGTATCACAGTCGATCCCGGCGATTTGGGGTTCCAGCACAGCTGCCTCGGGCTCCCCCACAGCAGCCTTTGCCTTTTGCGGAGCCCTCCTCAGCCCCCCAGACGGATACAGCTACTGAGCAGCCCGGGGGCAGTGGCGCCGCACCTCCGACACATCCGGGCTACACTTATGTCCCCTACGACCTCCTCGCCCGCATGGTTACAGAGCAGAGGCAGACCCGGGCGATTGTTGACCAGATGGTGGTCCGGGTGCCACAGGTAGTGCAGACTCACGTGCAGTTGGCTAAGGATGAGCTTCGTGCTGAACTACGTGGCCAGATCCAGAGTTTGCAGGAGCAGTTTAACCAGTGGGAGAACTACCTCAGCCGCATGTTTGGCAGCATGACCGGTGATGAGGTAACTCAGATAATGCAGGGGATGCAGGTCATGAAGGACAGAATTGCCGAGCTGTACGCACGGTACGACAGCACAGCGGCCGCTCCGGCTCCACCACCTGACTCGTTTGCATCATTGTTTAGTGCCCCGATGGAGCCGAGCTTGACTGAGGGCTGGGGGATACCGATCATACCTCCTGCTGCCCAGGTACCCGTTCCAGCGGCGTCGGGTCATAAGGACAAAGGGAAGCGCCGCAGTCAGCGCACAAGTCCACCTGAGGACCCACAGCGTGAGGAGGCACGGCAGCTGCGCAAAGCTTTGAGAGCCCAGAGGCGTGAGGCTGCTGCACGGGAAGAGCAGGCGCGCCTCGCATATGAGGCTGCCCGGACAGGAGCCTCCGGGAGTACTAGGGAGCCCGCTGATGATGTTGCCTGCCAGGACCCACCAGTTGGATCGGGCCATGATGACCCCCCTGACGCCTAAGGCGTCCCAGGTATGTCCCGCTCCCAGTTTGTTGCTTTGATTGGATAGTATGGTGCTATGAGGACATTGCACTGCTTTTTGATTGGGGGTGGGGCATCTTATCTTTACCCTGAGGAGTTTTTCTTGCCATGTTTCTTTTCTCTGAAGGTGTATTATCTAGTAGAACTGGCATGTTTAGGTTTATTATGTTTTGTGTGGAAAAGACAAGTGGTTATAAGAGTTTATAGTAACCTCATTAATTTGAAAAATGAAAATCCACGGAACTTGTAGGTGTGTATCCCATACGGACTGATTCTGTGATCCTCTGAAAACACAATGAACATTGTTTAGTTGGCATATTAACGATTGAAGTCTGACTGTGTTGTGTAGTGCTGAATAGTGGGGGATATGTGCCATGTGTGTGGGAGTGTTTTTTGCTTGAATTTAACTGACACACTTGTGAGCTAGAACTTGCCTGGTTGGTCCCCCCTAAAACGATTGAATGAGTGGATTAGGAAAGGATCTTAGGCCATTGTTGTTAAGAAGTCACTAAACCTAAAGAAATGAATTAACCAAATGAAGTTTATCCCTTTGAACCAAATAATTGAGCCTTAATAGACCTTTTCTTTCTTACTACCCAATCCATGTTCCCAATCTATCTGTAGACCATACTCAGGCCCTGGTCGCTTTAAGGACATTGTGAACCTCAACCTAGGCCAAAGGCCTAAGTTGAGGGTGGCTTATATTGGCCCTGGTCCTTGAAAAGACATTGTGTACCTCAACTTGGGCTAAAATCTTAAGTTGAGGGTGGCTAGTGTAAGAAAAACAGAAGAATCGGGATGGAAAAGATCCAAGTGGTGAGAAGAAAAGTTGAAAAAAACAAAAGAAAGAATTTTGGGGACGTGAATAAAATGATATAAAAAAAAAAAAAAAAAAAAAAAAATTTTTTGAAAAAAAAAAAAAAAAAAAAGGGGAAAACAAAGATTTTGGGAAGCCGAAAGGGGTGGCTGAGTCAAAGCAGGGCCTTGGAACAAAACACTAGTCACTTTGATCTTAAATATATCTCACCCAAGCCCGAGCCTACGTTACAAGCCTTAGAAGTCCTAAAGTGATCCTGAAAAGGTCATTCAAGAGTTAAGGTGGTGAAAATAAAGGCAAGCATATGGTCTACACTCGTGTGCCGGTTGAAAATTCTTTCTGAGCGTGAGTGCTTACATTCCAGTCTCTGTGTGCTACATTATCTCATGGTGTGAGAGACTTCTTTGTAGTAAGGGCACTATCACCGCACTATTCGGGCGCTATACATAACTGGCTTATCTTTCGTCAAGGTCTTAATAGGAGCCAACGAGATATGGTATCGTGTTTAGGTTGATCAAATCATAGTCTGTTGGAATACGCACACATTACAAGTATACATGAGGAGCATGAGGCTAATGAACAAAGGGGTTACTATTTATTTCTTTTTAATTACTTGTCCTTTGTGTGTCGTAATGTGTTTTTGGTCATCGCTTGAGGACAAGCAATAGTTCTAAGTTGAGGGTGTTGATGAGTCATGAAAATACGACTTTTACGACGCTTAAAACATAGAATTATTGGGTGTTCTCGAGCGGTGTTATTGGTTTAATAGGTATGTTTTGATGTTGTGCAGGAAAATGACTAAGGCATGGGAAATGGCGGAAAGCACAAGGAACGGGTGAAAAAATGAAGCCAAGTGTCGGACCACGGAAGGCCCACACGGGCCGTCTCACGCCAGACGGTCCGTGTGGCCGACCGTGGCACGACACGAGTCACACGGTCGGTCCACACGGCCCGTCTGACACCAGACGGACCGTGTGACAGACCGTGTACTTGACGTAGCTCGGAAGACAAACCCGTCGAAAATTAAAGAAAGCGTGCAAGGAGATTCATACGGAGGATCCACACGGTCCGTCTCACTCCACACGGACCGTGTCACGGGACGTGTAAGTGACGTAGTTCGAAGGGCCTTCGTCGAAAATATCAGAATTCGTGCAAGTGGATTGACACGGAAGACCCACACGGCCCGTCTCACGCCACACGGGCCGTGTCACGGACCGTGTGGGTACAGCCAACCACCAGACGGTCCGTTTACACGGACCATCTCACCTCAGACGGTCCGTGTAACGGACCGTGCCCCGTGCCGAAATTATTTTCCTAAATTATGTCAACTTAGTTTTTTGCTTTGTATAAATAGGATGTTATTTTATTTTATTAAACAACTTCGTTTTGACGATAGAAACGAGAGAGAACAAGGAGAAAAACATTCGTTTGGCTTTTGTAATTCGAGAGAATCACGTTCGTGATTATTGTTCAAAGCTTGTAACACGGATTCTTGTTCTTCAATCGTAAGTCCATCTTTATGTTTTCTTCTATTCGTTGTGGGCAAATTATCAACAGTATGCTAGGCTAAACCCACAACTAGGGTTGTGGGAACCATGACGACCCAATTAAGATAACGCAAACTGGGGGTAGTTCGTTCAAATAAGCAACGCATGTATTGTTAGATTCTTCGTTTAAACTTCTCCTTAATGAGTCGACGCATTAGGGTAAGCCTGTATTCGTTACATGCCCGGAAGGGATGTAGTGATTGGGAAAAGAGTCTAACAACAGAGATTCAAGGTCATGAACCTAGTCTAAGTGCCTGAGACCGAAAGGTGAAGGTATTCTGAGATCAGAAACAACGGTTAGTATTGCAGACACTCGGAGACCGAGAGGAGAGGAGTGATATATACCAAGAAAGGACCGAAAGGTGACCTAGGTATTAATTAAGTTGTAGATTTTGCATGCATCATTAGGAACGAATTCACAGATCCAGTTTAGTTGTCATAATTGGACGCCATGGGGAACACAACCCTAGCCTCTCTCTATCTGTCTAAGAATCGGAGCACCTCTATTAATTACTTTACGCAATTAGTTAAGTTAAATAGCGCAACCCCCCATTTACTTTATGTTTGTTTATCTTGGGAATAGCATTTACAACTGAAAGCCGGGTACTAATAGAATAATTCTTACGTGTTCCCTGTGGGATCGACCTCAACTCTGGTTGAGTTCTATATTTGACCAACGACCGCTTTACTCTTCTATTTGGAGTGTAATTTGGGCGTATCATAGAGTTCCATTGAGTTGAGTTTGATTTGATTGTTGATGGTTGATGGGTCACTTGTCTAATCTTTACTCTTTCTTTAGATAGACATGTGACATTCTGATTTGATTATTACTCTTAGTCGATATTATTTCAATATTATTCTACCTGCTTCTATTTCATTCAATGATTTTATACACCATATATTCCATGTACTGACATCACTCGGCGCTGTATTATTTCATGATGCAGATACCGGATTTAGAGATCGTCAACAGGCGCATCATTGGAGATCTATCACAGTCAATAGAGTTGGTGAGCCTCCTTTAATTCGGAGGACCATTATGTACTTTCATCTAGCTATTAGAGTCAGACTTTTAGAGTAGCTTTACTATTCCTTGAGTTGAGGCAGCCATGGGTCTGTCATTGGCACCACTTGATAGTGATAGAGGCTTCATAGACTAGAGTAGAATGTTGATGTTGAGAATTGTTGAGATAGTTTCTTTCTACTAGCCCTTTCAAATTTAATATATTTTGAGACTAGATAAGATGTGCCCATTACTTTCCTTTTGTCTTCTGCTGATCAGTAGAGTTTATTTGATTGAATAGGTGTGATGAGGCCAAGTGGTTCTCTTGGGCACTAGCAATAGTCTTTAGGTGCCGACCACGTCCAGGGTACCCTCTTAGGGTGTAACAAACTTGGTATCAGAGCATGAGTTCCAGCATCCTAGGGAATCTATGAAGCTATGCCTAGTAGAGTCTTGTTTATAGGTGTGTTGTCGACCACACTTCATAAGCAAGAGGCTAATGGACATTAGGAATTTTTATGCTTCTTTCTTATTCCAAATTCGTGCGATAGAGTTAAGCTCTAAGAAAGCTCTCTTCTAATTCATGCGTTACGCATTTTCAGAATTGTGACCATGTTCCCAAGAAGAGCTGATGAAGTGAACAGGAGCCCATCCAGACGGAATGCTAATTAACCCGAGCCTCAGGATCAGGATGAACCCATAGGCCCAGCCGTCCCTACCGTGCAACCGCCACACGCTGACATCAGAAATGCTGAGCTTTGCCAGGCCCTCCAAACTTTGGCCCAGGCTGTGGAAGCACTGATTGGTACACAGGTAGCAAGTAAGCGGGGTATTCCAAATACATCCAAAGATCATGAGTTCTTGAGGGTGAACCCACATGAGTTTAAGAAGTCAAGGAGGAATAGGAACATGGTTCACTTTCAAGCAGAGCCTCATAACTTTAGAGCTCAGAAATCTAAGTCACAGGTTACTGTGGTTCAAGGTCCCCGAGGCAATCCACCTTATGGCACGTGTGGCAAACGTCACCTAGGAGAACATCGTAAGGGAAGTGATGGATGTTACAAGTGTGGCCAAATGGATCACTTCCACAGGAATTTTCCTAAGTCGGCCAAAAGAGCCCAAGCTTCTGCCCTAGCACCCACAGTTAGAGAAGATCAAGAAAGTTCTCCAAATGTCTCCCCAGATGTTGTGATGGGTATGATTCAAGCCTTTACTTACTTTTGATGTTATCCATGAGAGAGAAACTTATGTCTCTAAAGAGTTTAACGTCACCACCTAAGAGTAAGATACGAGGTTTTATACCACCCTGAGTAGAGCTGTCATTCCATAGCTATAATGATGATGATAGAAAGGAAAGGATGAGATATTAAGAGTGATAGTTGAGTGAAGCTTGTAATAAGAGTTATATACCCATTAGGTAAGTAATGAGATGATGAGGCGATTTCCATAAGTTTGATGAAAGATTGTTAGTACCCTATGAGTGTCATGCTAAGGTAGTTAGTGTCGAAATGTGTTAGGACGTGCTCAAAGATAGAAATAGATCTATGCTGATTTATTCTGATATCGTACTGTGAGGGTGAGACGTAGATGTTGAATAGAGGGATGGAATGCTTTCAATGTGATAGATCTACACTAGGATTATGATTCTGAAGAAGTAGCCCCACAAGATTTATATAGTTATGAGCTTAGCTAGGTAAGGGGGGTATAGTGAGTGGAGGAATGGTACTTGAGTTGTGAAGAAGGGATGTGCTAAGTGAATAACTGCTATGAGATTTTGGTGGGCTTATGCTCCGAAATTTGCCTAGTAATTGTAAGATTGGTGTGATACTAGAGAGGTGTGTGATAGATGCACATGTTAGAACTAGACTCTAAGCTTGAATGTTGAGGAGTTGGGGTAAAGAGGAGACAGCATCGTGAGAATGATAGTTTTAGTTGGAGATTCTCCCAAAGAGGTTCACCATAGTGTGTGTTTGAGATTAAGGTGTTGGCTTGCAAGGAGTATGATGTTATGAGTATGGTATAGGTGCCTTTATGTTAGATGGAAAGAGAGAATTGAAGACGAAACATTTGATAGGAGAGGTTAGATTGTAAGAGTTGTGGGAAGTGGTTATGTAAGCTACTAGAGTAGCAAATATAGAGAGATTTCCCTAGAAACAGAAGGAAGATAAGAGTGGTATCTTTGAAGAGAGTCTTAGTGGCTATTTTATATATGAAACTATAGTATGATAGAAGAAGTTTAAGACGTCTATTCTCAGGGATAGTAATTCCCCGACCGTGTGGAGGTATATGTTTATAGCCTCGTAGACGAAATTGATTCGCAAAACTTGAGAGATGACCCTTGAGCTAAGGGGGAGATGATGAGATGATAGACCTAAGTAAATCTTAAGGTTTTGATAGAGATGGGTTGATCGAGATGAGACATCAGCTCCTTGCCATATCGCACGCTCCTAATTCTTCCATTGAGGTGATGTGCTATTCCCGTATGGTATATGACTGTCTTGCCCATGGCTTGGTCCCATGTACCACTGATTGATTGTTATTTATGTTGAGTTATGAAAAGCGATAAATTTATTCATTAATATTGATCTTACCCCATGGATTTAAGAGTTTCTACTCCTATGATAAATAATATGCGACTTGGGTTTTGTATTGTGGATAGTTATGTGGACCTAAAATGAGTCTCGATAGATGAGGGAGATTATACTTCATTGCAAACGTTCTCAAGTAAGATTTCTTGATTAATCATGCTAATGATCTTCATCCCAAGTTCTTTGAGTGATCCTGTCTTCCCAGTCTTGATGGGAATGTTGATGAGAATAAAAGAGTGATGGTTGATGAGAGAGATTAAGGGTTCTTTATTTTGATGTCATTTTACGCATGCCCAATCTTCCATATGTTATGCCATTGTTGATGGTAGGATGTAGAGTATCAAGTTTTAGATGTAGAATCATGCTTATTTGGCATAAGGAGGTAGCAGTTGGGGTTTTGCAAAAGGGGGAGCTGACGAGTCCCTCTAGGCCCAAGTAGTGATGCTGATAGTAGTAGACAGAGAATGAGGGTAGACGAGGAGGAGTGAATGTATCCTTATTATGACATTGGTGTTTTATTTGTGTCAATGTACGGATCGAGATAGGGAGGAGGGGAGAGATAAGACATTATGATAAACAACAGATAGGTAAGAGTATGTTGGAGTGTCTTGAGTGGGAGCTCATTGAATGACAAAGGTAGAAGTGCTTAGTAGGCTTGAAATTTCATAGATACAGTTGAAGTGGTTAGATTGATAGGCTTGAACGTAATAAGAGGATGTGGATAGTTGGGGAGTTGAATAGGAACTATAAGTTTAAGTTGATGGAGTAGAGTGCCATAAAAGGGAGCACAATGGAGGTGGAGAGTTGAGCTGGAGAATGCCCGCAGAGTCTTGCATATCACGATTGTCCCCTTTCTCGATTAGAGTTGATGACTTCCTTCTTGAGTTCAAACAACTGATTGATGAAGTGTTTAAACAATTCAAATTGCTCGAGTTTCGACGTTTGATTCATGCCGATGGTAAGGATGTTAAGATAATGTCTCTACTCTTGATCTGGACCGAATCATCTATCTAAGTTGATGTATCTATTCCCGAGTCTGAGTGAAGTTTGTTGAGGTTGATGAGGAGTCGAGAGTTTGATTGATTGATTGAGTGTTGAGATGAGTCTTGAGTCTATTCGTGGATTGATTGAGTGTTGCGATGAGTCCTGAGTCTATTCGCCACCTTTACTCATCATTCGAGGATGAATGACTCCAAGGAGGAGATAATGAAACACCTGAAAAAATTACCAAAATACCCCTAGAAGATAGATGTGCGCATAACGTGTATTCCAATGCTTGTATGGCAAATCTGAGGCAAGATAGGTGATCAGCACAAACAATTGAGTGGGAAAATAATCTCGGTAAATTTTTAGAGCAACCGGGTCAAAAGATAATTTTTCGATGCGGAAACGCGAACCAGTAAGGGTGCGCGACAGGTGTGCGACATGCATCTACTGCGGACCAACACTTGGTTTGATCCTAAATTTTTTTACGTGATTAGAAACCTCGTTCAGAGAATTTCTGATGAAAAATATCGAAAATAAACCCAGTCCGCGTCGCGGACCCCATGTCCTGAGACAGACTTCTTTTGAATTTCGTGAGGGGCATTCTAGACCTTTTCAAACTCCTCCTAAACATATAATGTAATCTAAATGAGTCATTTTTAGCGTAAAGAGGGGTTTGTAAACCCCACTCTAAGTCATTCGAAATCCTTGAAAAAGACTAGGGTCAAAGAGGAGCGTAAAATTGAGGAGTTCGAAGAAGTGTTTCTTGAGGATTGGTTGTCCAAAAGCTTCACACCAGGTATGTAAGGCTAAACAAAAAGTGCAATATTGTTCTCTCATGTGCCCCATAGATGGTTATAGAAGAGTTGAAATTCTAAAGAGTCTACATACATTATTATTAATGGTTTTTTCTTTAAAATTATATTAATTACATGTATTCTCCTATGTTGATGATCATCATAAACTTATTTTCTTGAATCGAATATTTTTCATGAGATATTATATAACCCTGTATGATTATCTTTGAAAGGATATATGAATGAACCTAGGGATTGAGTCTAGAGCCTTGATGTGAGAATGTCGATTGTGATTGTGATTGTGATGAGAGAATGATGATGAGTTGATAGAACTTGATAATCTTATGAGTCTCCAGAAATGAACTCCAAAGATTGTCAATTCGATTGTTCCCTAATGATTTTTCTAAGCCTTGAACTACTGATTGAGATGTTGATTGATGAGAGGGTTAAAGTCCCTATGAGATTGATAGATGAGAGGGTTAAAGTCTCTTTGAGAACTGATAGATGAGAGGGTTAAAGTATCTATGAGACTGATCAATGAGAGCGTTAAAGTCCCTATGATTTGATTGGTTTGATAGTATTGATTGTCTTATGAGAATTGACTCATGGGAGGAGTATCGAGCACCAAAAGAGTAAGAGTTAATCCAACTCGCACTCATCAAACTGCATGGCCAAGCATTGGAGAGGATTAGAACCATCACATTACATTGTGGGTTCCCTCTTAAGAGTCTCCCTGAAACCATAGAGGACTTGTTGATTGTCGTCATCATTTTGGATTATCCATTACGGTTTCGATTTGTTCCCTACCTGGAAAGTACGGAATGACTGTGGCAACAACATGACTTGTTGTACAATTACTTGCTCATAAGTGATTATTATCGGGTAAGACAAACTCCCAGAAAGTTCCCACATTGAGTACTCTGAGTCGAGACGAGATGAGTTGAGTTGAGTTCCATTGACTTGAGTCTGATTTGATTGTTGATGGTTGATTGGTTGATGGGTCACCTATCTAATATTTACTTCTTATTTAGATAGACATGTGACATTTTCATTTGGTTATTAATCTGAGTTAATGTTATTTCCATATTATTCTACCTATTTTTGTTTTATTCAGCTATTTTACATACCGTACATTCCACGTACTAACATCAGTTGGTATTGCATCATTTCATGATGCAGATACAGGATTTAGAGATCGTCAATAGGTGCATCATTGAAGATCTATCACAGTCAGCAGGTTGGTGAGCCTCCTTTATTTCGGAGGACCATTATGTACTTTCATCTAGCTATTAGAGTCAGACTTTTAGAGTAACTTTACTATTCCTTGAGTTGAGGTAGTCATGGGTCTGTCATTGGCACCACTTGATAGTGATAGAGACTTCATAGACTATAGTAGAATGTTAATGTTGAAACTTGTTGAACTTGTTTCTTTTTACTGGCCCTTGTATTTATAATATTATTTTGAGACTAGATGAGATGTGTCCATTACTTTCCTTTTGTCTTCCGCTGATCAATAGAGTTTATTTGATTGAATGGATCTGATGAGGCCAAGTGATTCGCTTGGGGACTAGCAATAGTCTCTAGGTGCTAGCCACGTCCAGGGTACCCTCTCGGGGCGTGACAAGTGGTTTGGTATGCAAAGGATGCCCATTCTCAAGTGGAAGTGGGAGAGAGTGACTATGGATTTTGTTAAAGGTTTGGAAATGGCTTTGGGCAAGTTTTATTCGGTTTGTTAGTTGTTGACTGATTGACCAAGTCGACACACTTCCTACCGGTGAAGACTAGCTATAGTGCGTATTATGTGACAGATATTTTCACATTGTTTAACCATGAATGTATATGTATGCATATATAGAGAGAAATTGTAAGTGCAGATGAGTAATTTAAAAAAGTGATTGTATTATTAAACTTTTATGTTTTGTCCTTATCATTTACATAAATGAGTCAGACATAGTTGAGAGAAATGTGAAAGTGGCGGCATATCGTCTTTTTCTGTAAATACTTTTGAGATCCAAATGTTAGACATGTATATCTCAATTCAAATGCATGAATTAAAGAATTGTTTAACAATACTAAAAGTTGAGTATCTGTAAATACTATAAATTTTAAATTTACTTTTAAAAAAGCAAAAAATAGAAGGAACTCAAAATCATTCAGTTACTACTGTCAAACATGAAAATAGAAGGCAGTTAACATGTTAATAAAATTTCAAAATTATTCATTTACCGCTAAAACGTCTGTTTGAATTTATAAAAAGTTAAATTATATTTGAATTTGAATAATGAATGCGATCAGTTACAATATTTATTTAAGTTGTAATTATTTGTCATAAACTTTTAAACTGTTTTAACTATCTATGTTTTAATTTAAATTAAATTTTATTACATTGACTAATAATTAAATATCGTAGTTAGATTATATGAGATATGAAATTTTAAATATTTCATATTAAATTTCTTTCTTTCAATTTTTAATATTTAATATTATTCTAGAAATTATCAAAATTTTAATTTAAGAAATAACTATAAATAATTTCGTCAGTTGACAGTATTCTATCAATTGGCTTTTTTTTTTTTATTAAATATAAGTTTCTGTTTTTTTAATTTACAATTTTTAATAAACATTTTATTTTATATTTAAATCTATTAATTCATTTTTCAAAATTAATAAAATGAGAAAAATTATGGTGTTGACACGTATCACTTTATTAAATATAAATTTCTTTTTTTTAATTGACAGTTTTTAATAAAATCTTAATTAATATTCAAATTTAATTAATTCATTTTTGAAAATTAAAAATTTTAGAAACATTGTGGTGCTGACATATATCGCTTTATGAAATATGCAATTTTTTTTTAATTGACGGTTTTTAATAAATTTTTTATTTTTATTTTATATTTAAATTTAATTAATTCATTTTTCAAAATTAAAAATTTGAGAAAAATTGTGATGTTGACAAGTATCACCTTATTAAATATAAATTTCTATTTTTTAATTGGTAGTTTTTAATAAATTTTTTACTTTTTTTATTTAAATTTAATTAATTCATTTTTCAAAATTAAGAAATTGAGAAAAATTTTGATGCTGACACGTATCACTTTATTAAATGTAATTTTTTTGTTTTTTCTATTGACAGTTTTTAATTGAATTTTTATTTTTTTATTTAAATTTAATTAATTCATTTTTATAAATTCAAAAATTGAGAAAAATTGTGGTGCTGACACGTATCACTTTATTAAATATAATTATTTTTATTTTTTAATTGACTGTTTAAGTAGAATTTTTATTTTTATTTAATATTTAAATTTGATTAATTCATCTTTTCAAATTAAATGGTGGGAGACTCTGAATATTTTCTTGTTCAGATGGGACTTCATCAAGGATCTGTGTTGAGCCTTTTTTTATTTGCCTTGGTGATGGATGAGCTAACGCGATCTATCTAGGAGGAAATCCCATGGTGTATGCTGTTTGCAGATGACATAGTACTGATTGATAAGACCCGGACCAAAGTTAATGATAGGTTGGAGGTTTGGAGACCAAAGGATTCAAACTGAGCAGGACCAAAACAGAATACTTGGAGTGCAAATTCAGTGTTGCGCGGGATGAAGCAGACATTCATGTGAGACTTGCAGCTCACCCTATCCCCAAGAACGATTTAAGTATCTGGGGTCCATCATCCAGAGTAGTGCGGATATCGACGATGATGTCACACATCGTATTGGGGCGGCTTGGACAAAATGGAGGTTGGCCTCTGAAGTATTGTGTGATAAGAAGATACCACCTAAACTCAAAGGTAAGTTCTACAGAATGGTGGTTAGACCATCTTTGTTGTATGGGATGGAGTGTTGGCCAATAAAAAATATACATGTTCAGAAGATGCAGGTCGCAGAATTGAGGATGTTAAGATGGATGTATGGTCACACCAGGAGTGATAAGATTACGAACGAGGTCATTCGGGAGAAGCTAGAGGTGGCCCCTGTAGCTGACAAGATGAGGGAAGCGAGACTGCGATGGTTTGAACATGTGCAGAGAAAGAGTACCGATGCCCCTGTTAGGAGGTGTGAAAGGTTAGATTTGGGAGCTACACGGAGGGGTAGAGGTAGACCAAAGAAGTATTGGGGGGAGGTGATTAGACATGATATGGTGAAACTTGATCTTACCAAATAGTAGTAAGTGTCGGTTACTGTTTATGAATAGTGATACTACTGTTCATGAATAGTGACAAATAGTAGTAAGTGTCGGTTACTGTTTATGAATAGTGATACTACTGTTCATGAATAGTGACAAATAGTAGTAAGTGTCGGTTACTGTTTATGAGCCCCCCGGTACTGTTCATGAATAGTAACACGTGTTTGTAAATTTTTTCTATAAATAGAGACTCGGAGAGGACATTCTCCTCAATCCGAAATTTGCATATCTCTCTCTTCTCTTTATTCCGCAATTCCCCCATTAATGACTGAAAAAGATATAAAAATAATAAGTAAGGAAGAATACCAAGACAGTGAATGTACAGAACAAAAAATAATATTTGACAACAATATGTTTGAACAAATAAAAGGAAAAGAATTAGACTTAAGCATAGATAAGATACTAGAAGTACCCAAATTAAGGAATTTCTTTAAGATAAAACAAGAAGAATATTATATAGTAAGCCAAAAAGAACACATAATAGACTGTAAATATACCCAAGGAAAAGCTAAAATACCCATAATAAATAAAAAGATAATAAATAAAGAAATTCAAGAAATAAAGGCTAAGAATCCAATAAAATACGTACACCTAGGAGGAACAGAAATACTAATAAAAGCATGTTTTAGAGAAGGAATAGATACACCAATAGAAATATATTTAGCAGATGATAGAATAATTCATCCCATAGAGAAAAGTATATTGAGTGCAGTTAGAGGAAATCTAATATAAATCCAAAACCTATTAAATACCAAACCTATTGAAAATCCCGAAAAACTAAAAAATCACCAAGGATATATCACCAACAAACTACAAAATTATAATAAATTAATTGCTTTACCAGGAACCTTCTTTTCTTATACGACTAATGTTTTACCTACGAATGAAATGTAAATCTAACTATCTCAGACATCATCAAACAAGACAAAAAAAAAAGATATATTTCTGAAGAAGGGGTGGGAGTGGCCAATTCAAAATTTAGCTCAATGCGTTTAACTTTTGAGGTTCTTAGCATTGAACTCATTATATTTCTAAAATTATGGATTTATATATATATATATATATAAATTTACTTTATTTAATTTTAATATATTTTACATATACTTTATATCATACGAAAAATACCAAATTTAAATAAATTTACTATGTGAAAGTTGCATCTTCCCCTGGAGTGGGGGCTCTAGTCTTATTATTCTTTTTCTTTTACAGTGGTGTTGAAGGAGGAGTCAAGTTCGGAATAAAAGGTTATCAAAGGCATATATATATATATATATATATATATATATATATATATATATATAACTTTAAAAGCATGAACTTAAAAACTTTGAATGTTAAATTACTAAATTACTCTCCTATTAACCTACATTCCCTAATAACTCCAAACCAACTTCTTACCCTTCCATATCATGCTTAAAAGCTGCACAACCCTATCTCTTATTTACAAGATACTCATCTGTCATGCTTTGTTACACGACCCTCTTTAAAAAACAACCACCCTTGGCGTCTGTTTCCCAAATATCGAACTGCATGTTACATTGCATTCTCACTTCTATTTTCCATGAAACTACCATGTTCTATGCAAACATTTAATCTCTATTCTTCTGTTCCCGATCCAACTGATTTACATATATAGACTACCTTACAACTAACCCCGTCGTATGCCCCTTCCCCAATGCCTAGCCGCAATACACTACATATTGTAAGGACCCGGACTTTGCATGACCTTAATGGAGCTTAAAAATTTAGTTTAAAAGAATTTTGGACCAAGGTGATGATTTAGGGAGACCTCCACGGCCTGTGTGAAAGTATACAGTCTATGTAGAGGTGCATTGAAGTGGCCCTTGGCCTTGTGTGTAGTGTATTGGCTTTAATATGGAGTTTAAGACCTAGGCATGCCACACATGAATCCCACACGGTCCATGTGAGGCTTCACAGTCCATGTGGTGTGTTGTATGGAGGGCCTTGGCCTTAAAAATCAAAATTTTGGCCAAGGCATTTCACATATGGATCCTCTCACGGACCGTATAGCCTTTCACGATCCTTGAGGACTTCTGTATGGGCGTCGGAGAAAAAAATTTCTAAGTCTTTGATCACTGTCTCAGAATTTCATCAACAAGAATTTTCTAGCTGATGCTTCATGGGAGGCCACACGGTCCATGTGACCTCTCACGGGCCGTGAAGCCATCCGTATGGGTGCCTATGCCAATTTTATTCCAAGTATGAAATTACCGTCTGGGACCTTCATCAGTGGAAAGTTTTCTAAGTGATGGATCATGGAAGAGTATACAGGCTGTATGCCCTTCCTCGAGCCGTATACCTTTCCGGACGGACCCCTGGCAACATTTTTCTACTTGTTTCATTAATGGTGTTTTCGTAATTATGGTTTCTCCCAAGGGTCTTTTTTGAGACATTCAAATGACCTAAACTTTATTTCTCTCATTCAAAATTCACTCTTGTACTTAGAATTATTTCAACCCACTCTTAAGAACTCTTCTCAAAGACTACTGGAGAATTAGCTTGGGATTCAAGGAAGGACTTCACTCTTCATCAAATTCGTCTTACTTCTTCTTGATGAACTTAGGTGTGTTGGATTGATTCTTAGTCCCTTTCAACCTAGAAGATCAAAACTCTTTTACACTTGATTTATGGAATTTTTGCTTACTTTAATTATTGGTTTCGAAGATTATTGTTTATTTATTCAATTGAAGTGTGGGCTATGCTTTATTGTTGATTTTAAATTGATTTAAGCCCCAATATGTTGAATTGCATGAGTATTATGAAGATTTGAATATGCATTGTTCCTTTAAAGTTAGATCCAAGCATGGGTAATAAATATTATGATTTGAATGTGGATTTTACTTATGGATTTACTTTAATTTCATATCGCATTGTTGATTTAAGATTGAATCTATATTGCCCATTGCTATTCACATATCATTCAGGGCATATTCACTCATGAGCATTGGATTTTATGATATTACTGGTGGGTTAAGCTAATATATGATTGATGAAAATGATTTCAGTGAGTTAAGCTCACATATATGGTTATGACAAGAATGTGATCACATAAATGTCTATTGATATTGGCTCTTTGAGAATATTGGGTTCTTGCACCATATTGTTAAGTGAATGAGCTATTCCTATGCATGAAAATTATGGATTGAATTGTGATTTGACTTTTCCGCCCAAGTACGAATGCTTATGAGGAATGTTTGGCTTTTAAGCCCAAATGTGCATTTAAATGATTTGAAACAACTTGTGCCTCTTTTGAAAGCATGTTTATGTATAAATATTCTGTGGAATGTTGACTTAGCACCGAATGGATTGGGGGCATCAGGGCTATTCCCAAGGGTTTTCTCCCTTTCCTTGAATTATGTGCCAGCATAGGTATGGTAGCCATTACTGAAATGACCGGGTTGTAAGGAATGGTTACATATTGATATGATATAATATGATATGATATTGGAAATCCTTCTGAAATGAAGGAATTATAACAAAGGTGTCCATCACACCGAAATTGTCATGACCTGAGGTTAGGGCCTTGATGTGACACGGCGAATGGGAACCTGAGAGTCTCCAAACAAGCCTCAAGTATCTATAACTACATTATCGGTTCAAGAATAGCATTCAAGCACGAATATATATACATATATATATATATATACACATATATATATATATACATATATATATATATATATGTATATATATATATATGTATATATATATATAGATAGAGATATAGATAATAGGAGTTTCTCATAAATCATTCCAACAATACAAAAGCAATACACTAGTCATAACAAACAGATTTAAGAAGGGTATACATAATGTCCAACAAATGCCTCTAGTCAAGGGAACAGGGGCCAGGACAACTTCCGGGCTCACCCTCAATAAAGAAGAACGTCCTGTAATAGCATAAAAGAGAGATAGTTGGCTCGTCCTTGGAAGATGGGACTCACCACAGTATACTTCGGCTTTGGACTATTCGTCAACCTATTGATAATCAAAGTGTTCAGCCCCTATATGGTAAAATCATGTAGGCATAGAGTATACGTTAGTACGTTTGAATGTACTAAGTATGCGGGCATGCAATGCATATGATTTAGCAAACTTGCATTTTAATGTTAAATGACAAAGGCACATAATATAGAAGAATCGTATATTCAATGGAAATATATGTACAAGATGCCATGAATTTTATGATGCATGAAATGCAACAATGCTCATATATAGTGGGGATAGACTATAATAAACAAATCAAACCCATGCGAGCTATTACATGAGCTAGTCCGATAAAGACCTCCCATTGGTAGGAGAAGGCTACTTGCCAAAGGTAATCTACGTCACACTTTACGGAAATCACCATTTCGGTGGATGGTTACCTTTCTCGAGGAACTCACCATTTTAGAAGGATTTTTACAATCATACATAACATATAAGAATTTCATATACACATAACCATTCCTTACGACCCGGTCATTTCGGTAATGGTTTACATTCCTATGTTGGCACATAGTTCAAGGAAAGGGAGAGGGCCCTTAGGGATAGCCCTAACACCCCCAATCCATCGGTGCTAAGTCGATAACATCCCAATTGAATACTTATACATATATGTGCTTTCAGGAAATTCAATGTTCATTTCAAACTATTCGATACACATTTAGGCTCAAATGCTAAATCATAGTTCATACTTGTAAATGCTCATGCAGGGAATAGCTCATTCACATATACAGAATGGTGCAAGCACCCAGATTGCTCACTGAGCCAGAATCATAGATATACCAGTGATCATCTTTTTGTCATATCCAATATCTTATCAGAATCATATCATAGTCATTTCAGAAAACTTAGTTGGGCTTAACCGACTTAATAATTTTCATATATCGATGTTCATGAATGCAATGCAATGCATGATGTGAGGATAGCATGGGTAACCTAGACTCAAGTTAAAATCAATATCACTAATATAAAATTGAGTAAATCCATAATTAAATCCACATGTAAATCGTAGTATTGATCATCCATGCATAAATCAACTTTAAAGGGTAAATGCATGTTCATACTTTATAACTCAATGTAAATCGTCATAATAGTGATTGACGTGAATTTAAATCATACGTAAAATACAGCCCATACATTAATTAGATTTAAGAAAATTAAATAATAAAATCTCATATTTAAAGTGACTAAAATCATGAAATCAATTGAAAGGAATTTTGGGTATTCTTGGTTGAAAGGGACCAAGAATCAATCCCACATACCTTGATTGAGGAGATGAATTTAAGGGATTAACTTAGCTTGAATTGGACTCCAATAGAACCTTAGATTTGATCCTTGAGAGCGGAGTGTAGAGAGGAATAGGGAGATAATCTTATGAGGGATAGAAGGTTTTAGGAGAATGAATTAAGAGGGAAGAGGATATCAGTTGTATTAGGAATTTAGGATAGGTAAAAGGTTATAATTCATAATTAAAATAAACCGAAATTACACAAATGCCATTAATGGAACAGACCAAAACTTGAAAGGTCAGATCTACACGGTCCACTACATGGTTCGTGAAATGTCACACGGACCGTGAACAGTGGTCGTGACCTAACACTTAGAAACTTCGCAGGGGAAAATCACACGGAGCTAAAGGTCTCCACATAGACAACTACGCGGTCCATGTGACTCCACACGAGAAATGATGTTGACCATGTAGCGGTACTTGATTTCTTCTTGACAAAGTTACGAGATGGTACTTCTATACTTAGTATAATTTTACATTGTGAGTCGCACGGAGGGCCACTCGGCCGGTGACCCGTCACACAGACCGTGTGAGTGGTTGTGTGTCCTCACTTGGCAAAGTTTCCTTCTGTCTCAAAGTTATCCCAATCGCGAACTGGATCAAGTGTCCCTTCACGGGAGGCCACACGGTTGGTATGGCTTCACACGACTAGTGTGGGACCTCTGTGGAGTGATACTTTGCAGTTCACCTAGGACATTTCCAAGAGATTTGGGAAACGCCACTCGAAAAATAATTCGGGTCCTTACAGAAATGACGGGGTCGTAAGGTGTGGTGTAGATTACTCTTAGCAAGTAATCTTCTCTTATCGATCGGAGGTCTACATGGGAGGAATTCATGTAATAGCTCGCATGAGTTTTAAATGACCATCATGGTCACATCCCCTCTTTATATATGAGTATTATCGCATTTCATGCATTACGGATTTTATGGCATATTGTTATATCACTCTCTTGCTATATACATCTCTTTCTACATTATTTGTCCTTGTCATCTAACATTGAATGCACGTTTTATAAGTCATATGCATTATATGCCCGCGTACTTAGTACATTCAAATGTACTAACACATACATTTTCCTACATGATCTAACTATGTAGCAACCGAGGACTACCTTCATCCACCGTATGATGGCTAGATTGGCTCTTGAGACACTTAGTGTGGTGAATCTTATCTTCCAAGGACAAACCACTATTCCTATACCTTATGTTGCTTTGCTTATGATAGCTTTACTTTGAGGTGAGCCCGGGACATGTCTTGGCCCCCATCCTATCTTATGACTAGAGGCATTGTTGGACATCTTGAAGACTCTTTTACATTTATATGCTAAGTGCTGTAATCAAAGATTATGATTATGGTTGTGGCTTTGATGTCACCCAAGCTACACCTCCTTTTTGAGGCTAAAGTGGTTGTTCTTAAGAGATATATAACCTAACCAAGGTTAGGGTCGAACCCCTAAGGAATATGGTAGACTTAGAAGAATTCAATGCAATTAGGGTTGATTAACCAATGTATCTCCCCAAAAAGGGGAAGGGTTTATGACAACTATAAAAAGTGATCCTAAACTAAGGCAAGTGTTAAAGCAGTATGAAGAGGAATTAGGGTATTGTGTTCCCCATGATTTCCTAACTCAGTACTATAAGATAATCGAATTCTTATCCTGTGTGTAGCATGCAGAACGGTAAGTTAAGTTTGCCAAATCCTTTGGCCAGGCGAGAGGTAAATTCACTACATGATTTGGTCCATCCCCGCAGTGTGACATTACTAACCCTTACCTATTGTTCCAGTACAACCTCCCTTTATCTCAACTTGGTTGATTAGATGAAAAACATCAATCGGATCTTGTTAATTAATCTTTTTTTTCTATTCATTAGTACCTTGATCAAGTCGGTAACACTAGTCAGGTTCTAATGTTGGCCATCACTAGAAAGCATTCAATATGAAGAGAATTAATCAATACATGCATTCACACTTTTCAAGAGTTATGAATTATCCGCTTTTACATTGTAAGTTCTTCATGGTTCCCACAACCCTAGTTGTGGATTTAGCTACTCATGACTAGTGTAAATGCAAGACTTATAAATCTGAATAACATAATTAAGCACTTACACAAGAGAATTAAGCACAAGAAATCCAAACTCTTCAATGAGAATCACAAGATTGAAATTGAAAGATGAAATAAAGTTTTACAACTGTTTTTCAAGATCTATCATGTTCCTCTATTTGTTCTCTACTGTTCCGTATTAAAAATAACCTAAAAAATCTATTTATAGTGTTTAAAATATAAAACTAAAATGAAATAGGAAAACTAGGTTAGCAGGCTCTACGAGGGTCTCCACGGGTCGTATAACAGTTTACGACCCGTAATCGGGCTTTCATGGACTGCTGCTTCAATTCTAGGGTTGTTTTCTACAACACCGCTTTACGGCCCATATAAAGTTCTACGGCCCATAGGGTATTTCTTCTGATGGATTTTTAGCAAATCCCCACTTTCTAATCCTCAGTGCACGACACCAAGTGCACGGCTCGTAACGTCTTCTATGACTCATCTGCATGTTCGTAGAATACTTCAAAAATACACCCTTTACTAGAATTGTACACGAAACCAGCTTTATAGATTGTAGAATCCTCTACGACCCGTAAAAGGTCTCGTGGAACTTCAACTTCAACAACTTCTGCACACTTTGCCCAAATATTGTGCCAACCCTGAAATCCTGCAAAACAAATATAAAACCACATAAAACCTACTAATATCGCATTGAGAACACATAAAATTCTAAGTTTTAAGCATCAAAAGTGTGGTATTTGACAACACATCAACACCATCAACTTAAACTATTGCTTGTCCTCAAGGGACAGACTTAATCTACATAAGTAGCATAGTAACACACAGACGTCAATCTAATGGCATACATCACATCAAACTTAAGCACAACTACCTACACCAATTTCAAAACACTTCAGATATCTATCCAGCAAACCAACACAGATCAATGCATTTGACAATATAACTATGACAAGCGAGGTAACTATCAACACGCCACAATCCCTGAATTAGTCTAATATTAATAGTGCAATTCACATGCCCTCACAAAAAGAAGTCCTACATCTTACTCACAATGATGTTTTCATGTATAATCTTGGGACTATACAATATCACTCACTCTCACAAAAGGTAGTCAAATATCATGCTCAATACCATGTGTTTGCCCTTATACTCATAACTATGACCTTTGACTACTTGGACTAGAATCACTTTAGGACTGGCTTGTAACCTAGGCTCAAGGAGCTTTGATATAATGTTTTCGGAATATAGTGACTAAAGGCCCTTCTTGACACTATATATTTCTACACTCTTTCCCTACCAATGCTGTTACTTTTCATTTCATTCTCCCCTTCGCCCATTTCAAGATTTTCTGGGTGCTTTATTATCATTTTTCAACTTTTTTCCTTGTATTTTCACATCATTTTTCTTTTTGGTTCATTGCTAAGGCATCACTCATTTTTGTTGCACCCAACACACATATTTTTCTCCTTTTCCAAGTATCACTAACCTCCCCCTCATTCTATGTTTACCCTTACACCAACCACCCTCAACTTAGGCTTTTGGCCTGAGTTGAGGTACACAATATCCAACCTAGAAAGCAGGGACACTTTTAGTAACCACTCTCTACTTAGGATTTTTGCCTCAGTCAAAGTGCACAATATTCAAGGAAGGACCAGGGCCAATTTTAGGATTTTACATCTTATAAGGTTAGGTTACTTAGGTTTTGACAAAGAAAAGGTACATGTAAGGCTCAAACATTAGGATCAAGTGAGTTTTCACATATTTGGTTGATTATTTTGGCTATGGGGACTATTATGAATAATGGCCTACGATCCATTCCTCACCAACTAACCTACAGTCTATGTCAGAGTAACAAGGCAAGTTCTGAATTGAAACATAATACATGAATTTGTCAAAGTAAGCTCACACATACAAACACTGATTACACTATCAACACAGACTCTCAGATCATGCTTTTCATCTCAATTTTATCCTCACTTATCAGAACAAGCATTGTCAATACAATTAAACATACATGGTTGCTATCTGGACTAAATATTCAAAAATTTTGGTAGGTACCATTTTTCACAAAAAAAAGCATAAGAACATATATATGTCATAGACATCAGTACTATATGCTACCAATACTACCTACACATCCTAAACATACTGGTTCAACAAAAATTAAATATCCATGGGGAAAATATCAAAGGCAAGAAAACACCTAGGACACAAAATTTGGGATAGTTATAGGCCAAGGGTACTCAGACTTCACTGAGGCCTATAACTACCCACACTCCATCGAAAAAGAGGTGCATTGTCCTCAATACACACCAAAAATGCAAAATAAAGTATCGGGGTTAAAAAGACATACCTGGGCGCTTAAGCGCCAGTATGTGGCTGAGTCTGGCCACCCTCAACTTGCGTAGTGGCCTCATCCATTGTGGAACCATGACCGGAGGGGCCAATACCCTTCACCCTCTCAAGCTCTTGGGCCTATCTCATCTCCTCCTCTTACCTCGACTGCCTCATGACAAGCTCTAGCTCCTGATCCTCTATCAGCCCCGTATGCAACCTCACTCTATTTGGATCATTATTAGTGCAAGGCCTCTTCCTTTAGGAAGGCTATGAAGGCTCCTCAGGAGCAAATAAATCCATCACCAGCACCAGGAGCGCAGTTTGTGGGAATGCCACCGTTGCGGCCAAACCTGCCATCATATCGGTTCGAAGTTGCTGGATCTTCATCTGTGGGGCCATCATATTTGCTGGTCGTGCTGTAATCAAGCTCCGTTGGACCCGCAACTCAATAGCATCAATGCAGGCATCCACGATTGAAAGTCGATCCTGAATAACAATGACCGTGAATGCCTGCATACGTCCCTTGGACTCTGTAATAGCCTGGAAGACCTAGGGCCTGATCTATTGAACTAACTGAATCAATTGAGACTCAGTATGGGCCAGATGGTGCTGAGGCCTGAATAGATGCCATGGACACGTAAACCATGCCGGTAGGTGCTGTTTATGTAGGGATGGCCTGTGGTGTAGGAGTAATAGTAGTGGCTCCCTCTCAACATCTATCTCAGTTTGTGGGGTACTCTCTTCTGTAGTAGTAGCAATGGTGGTGGTGGGTGGAAGTTCAAACGATGGCTCAACTGTGAACATCTCAAGCAAATGAGCTAGCCGGTATGGTTCTCACCGGAGTGCCACCAGGTTATCCTCAGCCTTGATAAGGCTAGCATGCAAGGTGCGCTGGACCTCAATAAGTTAGTCTAACTGATATAGACTCTCCACATCCGACTCTAGATAGAGTTTGTAGATCAAGCAAGGAAAGGGATGGAGATGGACCTCTTCAAGGCCTCCTCGTGGATCTGCTCTGCGATGAGGGTGGCCCAATCTATCTCATAGCCATCCAAGATGATGGCAACTAGAATAGCACAGTCCAGTGTCAAGATGTTGTCTACAAGTGTCGGCCAAATCCGTGACCTCACAACTGCCTAACAAAATTTGGCGGGTAAATTGAGAGAAGTCTTCGCAATAGGCTCCGAAGAAATGGCTATCCATGCAGGGTTTGGGCCCTGCTCAGCTATCAATCTTGCCACCAAACACATTAAGCTGGATCTACGGCTCTAGTCTTTCATCAGACTGATGTCCCTAGTCTGCCCATATCTGCGGCCATACTCTGCAGTCAATCTGGGGCTGGGAACTTATGCTCGAACTTAGGCTTTCCCGCAAATTTTGTCCTTCTACCGGCCCTCACTCTAGTGTGTATCAATCTGGGCCGCCTCAAAGATGTCCTTCTGCCGGCCCTCACTCTAGTGTGTGTCAATCTGGCTGGGCGAGGGGCTTCTTCCCCTTGGGAAGAGTGTTGAGAACTGTGGCTATGTTTGATGCATAGAACTCCTGTACCATGGTCGGGGAGTATCTCTTTGGTGCTTTGGTCAGCCACTGGAGCCTGTATGGTGTCCTGGAGACTGAGGATATAGTCTAATCCGGAGGAAATAATTCGGGGCTCCTTATAAATGGAGCTGGCTAGTTTGCCCTGCTCATTACTCTGTATGCCCTCCATGTAGATGTCTCGCATGCCCACAACACACCACCGACTGATGAGAGTATTTAGAGGTGATGGTGATGTCTGCGATGGTATGGCTGAGGACTATGTCTCTGAATCGTCATCCAAACCTAACTATGAGTCTGACTCCTCTCTGGATGAAGTCATCTAAATGGAGCTACTATTGTTTTGCCTCCCTCGTTAGACTGGGGTGTGTAAACAACAATTCCCTGTGTCTAGGCATGCCAAAGTCTGGTAGCAGCCTGTGTTTGTAGTCTATCAACATTTGGGTCAGGTCGGACGCTGAGCGCCTCAACTGATCCACTAACCTCTGGGGTCTCCTCCTCTCCCGAGGTCTCATCTCTGAGCCTCCTCTACATGGTTTGAATATCCTCGTGTCTTGGCTTTAGGGCCATAGAACCTGAAACATACACGTTTACACAACATGGTTAGTCCCACAGGTTAGGAACTGTAATGCAAGATTAAATTAGACTTGGTTACAAAGGGGTCAATGAAAGCACCTCTACATGCCATAGTGAAAACTACGAGCCGTAGATGACTCTCATAGAAATAGTGTCCACACTTTTTGCTTACTGGACTAACATCTGTGAGACCATGTACAACTCGTAGACGAATATATGAGTCATAGATTGAGTCGTAGATGATTCCAGTGTTTAAACTTTTGCAGGCAAGGATCTATGAGACCTTTCTCTGAGTTGTAGAATATTCCATGACTTGTAGAAGGTATCATCTGATAGATTCTTAGAAACATCAGGTTTCTAGAATTTCATACGAAGGGCAATTATGGCTCGTGGAAATTTCCACGAGCTGTAAAAGACCCTTGTAAACTAGAAAACCCAGTGACATGAGATTCTAAGTCTATCAATATGGACTATGGACCTTGTAAGACATTTTCAACACAGTTTATCAGCTTTGAAGCAATACGCACATACCCTACACAACTCATATCAAAACACCCAACACCCCTAATGCAAATTTCAACGTATACCCTATCAACAATCATTTAACATGATTTCCAAGACCTACCGACCCCGTTTGAATGAATTAGCATCAAAGTACACATATGCCATCACATACTGAGTTTACATAATCAATTCAATTCAACGATATGTGACCACATAGATTTCAAACATATCATTCAAGCACAAGGACATGACATACACACTAAATTCTGGCTTTTACACATTTTCACACATTGGCAGCATTTTGATAATTCAATTTTTAAACACAATAATGGCATACAGGGGTTTATGTATCAAATTACATACCCATCAATGGATTTCACCCTAACCATGCAATTCTTGGTAAATTGAAGGTTTTTTAAGACAGAAAACTTACTAAATTGAATGACCAAGATGTAGAAATTAAAGGATTGAAGTTGTGGAACTGTAGGGTTGTCGAAAAAGTTGGTCAGAAAGTGGTGGAGGACTGATCGCCGGTGGTCGAAGGAAAAACAGAGGGGGTTCGCCGGGTTTTGTATGTATTTTTTGTGAAAAATGGGGTCAAAATATTTTGACCTCATTATTTATATGTTGATCGGGTCGGTCAAAACTAACGGGCCCATACACTATAAACTTCAATTAAGGATCGTAGAGAGTTTTACGGCTCGTAAATCATGGTTTTATAGAAGGTCCAAACTCTAGTTTTGAGGACTGGATTTCACGGATCAGTCTACGAGTCATGGATACCTCAACACTTAGTCAAAATATCAGAAAAATTACCTGGGGTCGACGAGCTCCATTCACGACCCGTAGATAATAATTTTATCTACGGGCCGTAAAGTTGTCTCGTGAACAGGAGTGCGTGATGATTTACTCACTGGATGTGTTCTACAAGTCAGTGTACGGGTTGTAGATTGACATACGGCCCGTAAAACCAGTCGTATAAATACTTCTTGATGCCTTTTCAGCCAAGAATGGCTCACTCAGTCATGTACCTGCACATTCTTCATAGAGCGCACTGTTACCCTATATGAAACCAGCCTAGTGTCCAAAATTACAACCAAAATGCAAAAAATTAAACTATCTACAAGTCCAAAAGCTAAAAACAAAACACAACTACAACTATTACATCAAATATCTTGGGTCGCCTCCCAAGTAGAACCTGGTTTGTTGTCGCAGCAGGACTTGAATGACTTGGTTACTCAGACATCACTAAGTACCCAAAAATCCTTCTTCAGATCATCTGGCCTCTTCATTAACTGGCAGATTTTAAAGATAACTTCTTCATCATTCAATCTAAACCTGAGTTCGTAAGCTTCCATATCCACTAGTGCTCGCTAGTGGCTAGGAATGACCTTTCCAAGATGATTGGGACCTTGAAGTCGACTTTGCAATCTAGGATCACAAAGTCTACAGGAAATATGAACTTCTCAACTGTGACAAGCATATCATAAAGTATCCACACAGGCTTCTTCACCATGCGGTCAACCATCATCCACCACATGCTCGTCGAAGTAGGGGCTCCTAGTCCTAGCTTCCTAAAATCCACCAAGGGTATTAGATCTATGCTGGCATCGAGATCACATGATGCCCTTGAGAACTCCACATCTCTAATAGTGCAGGGTATGGCAAAAGCACTAGGATCTTCTCAATTTTACACCAAGGACCTCGTGGAAATTGCACTGCAATGTTGAAGCTCTTGGGGAGCTCCTGACTCACAGTGCACTTCTTTGTAACCAGGTCCCTCGTATACTTTGCATATCCTAACATCTTCTCTTATGCCTCAATAAGAGAGATGTTGATGGAGAGTTGTTTCAGCATAGAGGTAAAGTGCTTGAACTTACCCTCCTCCTCTTTCTTTTTAATTCTTTGAGGGAAGGGAGAAGCAGGCCTAAGAATGGGCTTTGGCTTCTGTGGCACCTTTGCAGCATCACGCACCCCATCCTTGCCATGATCATCTTCAGTATCCACATCCTTGACCTCAATTATCTCCTCTCGAACATCATCATCATCTATTTACATGGGAGGATCAATGGTACTCTTGCCACCACGAGTAGTAATTGCCATGCACTGCCCCTCATTCTTTGGGTTCTGAACAATGTTGCTAGGCAGTGTACCTCTCTGATGCTGGTTGAGTTGAGTTGACACTTGAACAAGCTATTTCTCAAGCTGTTTGATAGTGACAAAATGAGACTTAATTTTCTGATTTATGCTGCAGATGTCAGATTTCAACCCCCTTAGAGTCTCATCCTATGTCTCAGCTTTCTTCAACAGGCGGTCAAACATCTCCTCAACTATAGAACTAGTAGCACCAGAATCGCAATTGTGTGGGGGCACATAAGGACCATTTTTGTAGCCATCTGTGCGGCCCCAATCTGCATCTCTATCTCGGCCCGAATTCCTGTCGTAGTAACCTCCATTGTTGTCTTTGAAGGCACCATCTCGATTATAGTTGCAACCTTGGTTTCCTTGACCTTGGCGCCAATAGTCCTGGTTGGATCCTTGGGTGTTGGTCCAGAAACCCCTCGTCTGATCAGCAATGAAGAAAGTTTCCTCATAGTAAGGATCATCATACATGGTTGCACACGGATGCTGATGAACAACTATATTAACTTGTTCCTTATTTTTCTTTATTATCACCTCCATACCTATATAGATTCGGGAAAGTTCTTGCATTATCTCCTTATTTATTTTAGCTTGCTCTGAACCAATATTTATAGCGCACGAACTTCTGGAAATTGACTTGTCTCTTTGCCCCCGTACACAATTTTTCTTTACCACCCTTCCCATCCTCTCAGCAATCCTTGCAAATGGTTGATCTAAGAACATGACCCCCATGATGGTATTAGCACAAGCTTGACTATTCTCATCCAGGGCACGATTGAAACTCTCCACAAAGGCATCATCAATAATTTTATGGTCTGGGACACTTCTTTATCACTGTCTGAACTGCTCCCATGTAGTACTGATCGAATCACTAGAAAGTTACTCAAAGCTGATTTTATCTTTCAAGTTGAGCTTCTTCGATCTCAGGAAGTACCTCTCCAAAAAGGCCTTCTACAACTCTGCACAACTGGTGATCAAACTCTGCGGGAACTCGGAGAGCCATAACGTTGTGTTGCCTTTCAGAGATAATGGGAAAACATGAAGTCCTACAACATCCATAGACAGATTCTGTGTTCCCATCACACTCTTGCATACAAATGCAACATTATATAGATGATTGTGCAGATCTTCTGATGGTAGGCCCGCGACAACCCACGATTCTACAGCATCTAAAGCAACCCACTCGAGACCACAAACTTTATGTCAGCCAATAGCCACGGTAACACAATAGCTCCAGTAAGGGTTCAGTCGATATTGGTTCCACCGATAAGCTTCAACATTGAAGTCCTGTGGTTGTGGAGCAATGTTCTTTAGATGAGGTGGGTTGTCATTATTCGCATGCTCATTCTTATTTCGGTTCAGAGCTACATTGCCCACATTGTTTGCATTATCATGAGTTATCCTTCTAAGTCTTCTCTGGATCTCTGGGTCAAATAGATTCAAGGGTATGCCTCGAATTCAAGTATTGTGCATATACTACACCTGTACCCTGAAAAAAAACAAAAACAACAAAAATATAAAATGAGGTATATAAGGATTAGTTCCCAAACTACTTAAATTAGACAAGTCTAGCTGTATTCCTCGGCAACAACGCCAAAATCTTGATGTCACCCAAGCTACACCTCCTTTTTTAGGCTAAAGCGGTCGTTGTCAAGATATATAATCTAACCAAGGTTAGGGTTAAACCCATAGGGAATATGGTAGACTTAGAAGAATTCAATGCAATTCGGGTTGATTAACTAATTTATCTTCCCAAAAGGGGGGGTTATGAAAACTATAAAAAGTAATCCTAAACTAAGACAAGTGTTAAACCGGTATGAAGAGGTACTAGGTTAATGTGTTCCCCTTGATTCCCTAACTCAGTATTACCACATAATCAAATTCTTTTTCAATGTGTAGCATGAAGAATGGTAAGTTAAGTTCACCAAACCCTTTAGCCTAGGCGAGAGGTGAATTTCACAATGTGATTTGGTCCATCTCGCAGTGTGACATTACTAACCCTTACCTATTGATTTAGTACATCCTCCTCTTGGCCTAGTTCTATTGATTAGACGAGAATCATCAATCGAATCCTGTAAATTAATATTTTTTCCTATTTATTACTATTTTGATCCAGTCAGTAGCACTAGGCGGGTTCGAGTGTTGGCCGCTACTAGAAAGCAAACAATACAAAGATAATTAATTAATACATGCATGCACACTTTTCAAGAATTATTAATTATCAAATTTTACCTTGTAAGTTCTTCATGGCTCCCAACTCATGATCAATGTAAATGCAAGACTTATGAATGTGAAGAACACAACCCAGAACTTACACAAGAGAATTAAGCACAAGAAATCCAAACTCTTCAATGAGAATCACAAGATTGAAATTGAAAGATAAAATAAAGTTTTACAATTGTCTTTCAAGATCTATCACATTCCACTATTTGTTCTCTACTGTTCCCTATGAAAAAAAACCTAAAAACCTATTTATAGTGTTTAAAATACAAAACCAAAACAAAATGCATTAACTAGGTCGGCAGGCTCCACGAGGGTCTCTACGGGCTTTATAATAGTTTACAAACCATAGTGAGGCTTTTGTGAACTGTTGCTCCAATTATGGGGCTATCTTCTATGACACCCCTCTATGGCCTGTATAAACTTCTACGGTCTGTAGGGGTTTTCGTTTGATAGATTTTAAGCAAATCCACTTTCTGATTCTCAAAGCACGACACCAAGTCTATAGCTCGTAAAGTCTTCTTCAGCTCGTATGCATGTTCATAGACTTAACTTAAGAAATGCACCCCTCACTGGAATTATACATGAAACCAGCTTTACAACTCATTGAATCCTCTACGGCCCGTAAGGGGTCTCGTGGAACTTTAACTTCAGCAACATCTTCACACTTTGCCCAAAAATTGTGCCAACCTTGAAATCCCGCAAACACAAACACATCAAACCTACTAACTTCGCATTGAGAACACACAAGATTCTAAGTTTTAAGAATCAAAAGTGTTGTATTTCGAGAGCACATTAGGCTATCTATTAGATATAATTTTATTCATTGATTATGCGTAATATGATATGCTTTTATATTATGATGTGAAATATCCTAAGTCCCGTATATCCCCCATAGCATTAGTCATACTTACCCGCCCCTTAGTCTTTATGTGCTATGTCTTATGTGAATCCATATTAATCTGTATCCCTATGACATCCGCATAGCATGAGTCCTATTTTCCCGTCCCTTAGAACTATGCATTTATTAGTATTTTGTGCGCCTCCCAACTGATGATATGTGAGTGGATGCTATGGGATTTCTTTGGGGACTCTCATGTTCCTATTTTCTATGTCACTTCTAGACCCTAGGTCCGGGTCGAGACAAGCTTGGTATTAGAGTACTAGGTTTGAAAATGATCCTCAGAGTCTAGCATGCCGCATCGAGGTCCCTATTCATGGGCGTGAAGTGCACCATGCCTATGAGTGGGAGGCTATGATGACGTTCTAGGAATTATCTCACTTCTTCATGTCTTATGTCATGCTTTGGATCGTATATTATAGTTTCCTTATGCTGATACTATCCTTGCTACATTACAGAAGATGCCTCCAAGAAAAGGTCCCCTACAAAGACCAGCCCTGGCTAATAAGGTCCAAGCTCCTCAAAGGACTATGAAAGAGCCTATTCTAATGGTGAATTCCGTATAGCTTTTGCTATGCTTGCACGAGTGGTGACTTTTCAAACTAGGCAGGCTAATCTTTCTCGTCATCCCACTCCGGCTTCTAAAGTGAGAGATTTTATTTGGATGAATCCTTCGGAGTTCTATGGGTCCAAGGCTGATGAGGATGCTCAAGAGTTTATTGATGAGCTCATTAAAGTGTTGACTGTTATGGGAGACACTTTTGAGGAGAAAACTGAGTTCCTGCTTATCAATTGAAAGATGTGACTCAAGTGTGGTACACACAATGGTTGATGGAAAGGGTATATGGTAATGCTGTTAATTGGGAGGAATTCAAGTTTGCATTTCTGGATCATTTCTTCCCACTTGAACTTAGGGAAACCAAGATGACAGAGTCTATCAACCTCAAATAGGGTGGTATGAGTGTGAGAGACTATGCCCTCAAGTTTACAAAGCTCTCCAAGTATGCTCTTATGCTTGTGGCTGACCCTCGTACAAGAATGCACAAGTTTATTTCTGGTGTCTCCGATTTGGTTGTGAAGGAACATCTTACAACTATGCTTATTCGGGACATGGACAACTCCAAGCTCATTACATGTGTTGAAAGATTGAGGGAGAAAAGCTCAAGGAGAAGAGGGTGCATGATTCTAAGAGGGCCCATTATGATGGTGGGGTCTCCAACTTCAAGGGTGGTGGTTATAGTCACTTTCAACAAGGCCAAGGTTCTAATGCTAGGTTTGCCAATCCTAAGGTGCCTCCTCCCAAGGCCCCATTTGGTGGTGGACCACTTCTTCCCCAGTGTGAAAAATTTTGAAAGAATCACATGGGTGCTTGTTGGAAGGAGTTGGGTGCATGCTTTAGGGGTGGTGATAGGAACCACAAGGTTGTTGATTATCCCAAGGTTGCTCAGAAGGTCCAGGGTCAGGTGGCTCATGATGGTCAAGGCCAGCAAAGAGCTCCACAAGGTGGTGCCCCATGAAACAACAGGTTCTATGCTTTGCATGCTCATCAGGACGTTGAGGAGACCCCAGATGCTATGATTGGTATCTTAAAAGTTTTTTATTTTTGACTCTTATTTTTCGCTTGATTCGGGTGCAAATTTATCTTTTGTGACCCCTTTTTTGGCTATTAAGTTTTGTTTGAATCCCGATATCTTGATGAAGCCTTTTTCAGTCTATGCTCATATGGGCGAATCTATTGTAGCTTATAGAGTTTATCGGGGTTGTCTAGTTTCTGTGTTGCAAAAGGTTTTCTCGTGTGATCTTGTGGAACTTGAGATGTTTGATTTTGATATTATTCTTGGTGGATTGTTGCATGCTTCATATGCCTTTATAGATTGTAGAACCCGGAAGGTCAACTTCCAATTTCTGGATGAGCCCATGATGTGTTTCTTGAAGACTTGTCCGATATTCCTTTCGAAAGAGAAGTAGACTTTGGAATAGATCTTCTCTCGGATACTCAATCTATCTCTTTTCCTCCTTAGCGTATCGCACTAGCTGAGTTAAAGGAGTTGAAAGATTAGTTGAAGGATTTGTTGGAGAAAGGCTTTATCCGACCAAGTATATCTCCATGGGGTGCTCTAATGTTATTTGTAAGGATGAAAGATAGGTCTCTTCGGATGTGCATTAATTATAGGCAATTGGATAAAGTAACCATCAAGAATAAGTATCAATTTCCAAGGATCGACACTTGTTTGATCAACTTCAAAGGGCCACCCAATTCTCAAAGATTCATATCTGTTTCGGTTATCATCAATTGAAGGTTAGAGAGTGTGACATCCCCAAGATGGCTTTTTCAGACTAGATGGAATTTCGAATTTATGGTAATGTCATTTGGTTTGACTAATGCTCCGGCCGTGTTCATGGATCTTATGAATTGGATGTTCAATCCATTTCTTAATAGTTATATGGTTGTCTTCGTCGAATATATGCTTATTTATTTCCAAAGTCAGTGGGAGCATATGGATCATTTGAAGTTGGTTTTTCAGACCTTGAGGATGAAGAAATTGTATGCTAAGTTTCACAAACATGAGTTTTGGTTGGGTGAAGTATCTTTTCTTGGTCACGTGGTATCCAGGGATTGTATTATGGTCGACTTGAAAAAGACTGAGGCCGTGAATAATTGGCCTAGACCATTATTCCTTCAAATATCGGACTTTCCTTGGGTTGGTAGGTTATTATAAAAGGTTTGTTGAATGTTACTCCTCTATTGAATCTCTGTTGACCAAGTTGAATCAAAATAAGGCAAGTTAGTATGGTCAGATGCATGTGAGAAGAGTTTTTAGACCTTGAAGGATCGACTTACATCGGCTCCTAATTTTACCATATAGGATGGCTTATATTGGTTTGTGGTATATTGTGATGCTTCTCGGATTTGGTTGGATTGTGTGCTTATGCAACATAGTAAGGTGATAGCTTATGCATTAAGGCGGTTAAAGGTGAATGAGCGTAATTACCTGACTCATGATCTTGAGTTAGTGGCGGTGGTGTTTGCTTTGAAAATTTTGAGACACTACTTATGGAGTCCATGTTGATATTTTCACCGATTACAAAAGCTTTCAATATGTGTTCACTCAAAGGGATCTTAACTTGAGGCAAAGAATATGGTTGGAACTCCTTAAGGACTATGACATGAGTGTGCAATATCATCCCGATAAAGCAAATATTGTAGCCGATGCTCTTAGTAGGCTATCTATGGGAAGTGTGTCTCATGTTGAGGAAGGGACAAAGGAGTTGGCAAAGGATGTTTACCGTTTGGCTAGGTTGGGTGTTAAGTTGGCCGACTCTAATGATGGTGGTATTCATGTTTAAAATGGGGCCGAATCTTCTGTAGTTGTTGATGTTAAGACTAAGCAATATCTAGACCTATTATTGGTTGAGTTTAAGAAATTAGTTGGCAAAAACAAGATAGAGGTTTTCTCTCAAGGGGAAATGGTGTGCTTCGGTATCAAGATCGGCCGTGTGCTCCGATGTTGATGATCTTAGGAGGGTGATCATGAGTGAGACCCATAACTCTCATTATTATTATCACCTGGGATCTACTAAGATGTATCAGGATTTGAGGGAAGTGTATTGGTGGCATAGTATGAAGAAGGATATAGCAAGTTTGAATCTGAATATCCTAATTGTCAACAAGTGAAGGTAGAGCACCAAAGGCCTAGAGGTTTGACTCAGGATATTGAAATTCCTACTTGAAAGTGGGAAGATGTGAACATGGATTTTATGGTTGGTTTCCCTCGGATGCAAAGGGATTTTAACTCAATTTTGGTTATTGTTGATCAGATGACTAAATCGGCTCATTTTCTACCGGTCAAGACTACATTTAGTGCCAAAGATTTTGCAAGGTTGTATATCCAAGAGTTGGTGAGGTTGTATGGTGTGCTTAAGTCTATCATATTGGATAGTGGCACCCAATTTACTTCTCAATTTTGAAGGTTATTTTAAAGAGGACTTGGTACTAAGGTGAAGTTCATTACCGCCTTCCATCCTCAAACCGATGGACAAGCCGAGAGGATGATTCAAACTTTGGAGGACATGTTGAGAGCTTGTCTGTTGGAATTCAAGGGCAATTGCGATAATCATCTACCACTCATTGAGTTTGTTTATAATAATAACCTTCATGCTAGCATTGGTATGGCACCATTTGAGGCTTTTTAGGTTAGGAGATGTAGATCTCCGGTGGGGCTGTTTGAGTTGGGAAAGATGGCTTTGATTGGCCCAAATTTTGTATTTGAGGCTATGGAGAAGGTAAATTTTATTAGGGAGAGGTTGAAGACGACCCAGAGTTTCCAAAAGACTTATTCGAATGTTATGAAGAGGGATCTTGAGTTTCATATTGGTGATTAGGTGTATGTGAAAGTCTGACCTATAAAGGGTGTAATGTGTTTTGGGAATAAGGGAATGCTAAGTCCGCGGTATGTAGGCCCTTATGAGATTGTTGAGTGGATTGGGAGTGTTGCTTATAGGTTACATTTGCCTCCAGATTGAGCTTTATTCACCCGATTTTCTATATGTCTATGTTGAGGAAATTGGTTAGTGATCCTAGCACCATTGTGCCTTTGGAAGGTGTTGAGGTTGAGGAGAACTTGTCTTATGAGGAAGTTCTGATTGAGATTTTGGATAGGCAAGTAAAGCGGCTTCACAACAAGGATGTGGCTTCAGTTAAGGTGCTTTGGAGAAATCAACATATGGAGAGTGCTACATGGGAGGGGGAGTTGGACATGATCAAATGATATCCCATCTTTTCCAATCTTCTCAAGCCTAAGGTATTAGGTTCTTTCTATTCCAAGTGGTCCTAATTCTTTCACTCTTGAGTTTCATGACATGACATGCATACATGTATACAAAAATGATTTTTAGGATGTTTTGAATGATTTGATTACGATTTAATATGAGTTTTAATGACTTTATGATTTTCAAGTGATGAAATATGCATTGTATCTTATGTTTTGATGTTTCATGTTTTAAGTCAAGCCTTTCAAGCTTTGGTCTAGCGCATTCGAGGATGAATATTCCCAAGTGGGAGATGATGTAAGGATCCGAACTTTGCATGCCCTTAATGGAGCTTGAAAATATGGTTCTGAAAAGTTTTGGACCGATGGCCCATGTGAAAGTATATGGACCATGTAGAGGTGCCTTGAAGTGGCTCTTTTCCTTGTCTGTAGTATATTGGCTTTAATGTGGAGTTTAAGACCAAGGCATGACACACATGAACCCCACACAGTCTGTGTGAGGCTTCACAGTCCGTGTGGTTTGCCGTGTGGAGGAATTTGGCCTTAAAATCCATATTTTGGACAAGGCATTTCACAGATGGACTCTCTCACGGACCGTATAGACTTTCATGGTCCGTGAGGCCTTCCGTATGGTCATCAGAGTAAAAATTTTCTAAGTCTTGGATCACCGTCTTTGAATTTCATTAACAAGAATTCTTCTTAGTGAAGCTTCACGGGAGGACACACAGTCCGTGTGACCCCTCATGGACTGTGAAGTCGTCCGTATGGGTGCCTATGCCAATTTCATTCTAAGTATGTAATTGCCATCTTGGACCTTCGTTAGTGAAACTTTTCTAAGAGTCAGATCACGGAAGAGTATACAGACCGTAAACCCTTACAAGAGTTGTATAGCCCTCCATTCGGACCCCTGGCAACAATTCTCTATTTGTTTCATTAATGGCATTTTTGTAATTATGGTTTCTCCCAAGGGTCTTTTGCGATTTCCTATGCTATCTAAAGATATTCAAACGACCTAAACTCTATTTCTCTTATTCAAATCTACTCTTATACTTAGAATTATTTCAACTCACTCTTAAGAACTCCTCGCTAAGACTAGTGGAGAATTAGCTTGGGATTCAAGGAAGGACTTCAATCTTCATCAAATTCTTCTTACTTCTTCTTGGTGAACTAAGTTATGTGGGATTGATTCTTGGCCCCTTTCAACCAAGAAGACCCAAACTCTTTTACACTTGATTTATGGAATGTTTGCTTACTTTAATTATGGGTTTTGAAGTTTGCTGTTTATTTAGTTCAATTGAAGTGTGGGCTATGATTTATTTTTTGATTTTAAATTGATTTAAACCCTAATATGTTGAATTGCATGAGTATTATGAAGATTAGAATATGCATTGTCCCTTTAAAGTTTGATCCAAGCATGGGTAATCAATATTATGATTTTGAATGTGGATTTTACTTATGAATTTACTTGAATTTTATATTAAATTATTGATTTAAGATAGAATATATATTACCCAATGCTATTCACATATCATTCATGGCATATGTACTCATGAGCATTGGATTTTATGATATTACAGGTGGGTTAAACTCGCATATGATTTATGAAAATGATTATGGCGAGTTAAGCTCACATATATAGTTATTACAAGAATGTGATCACACAATGTCTATTCATATTAACTCTTTGAGCTTATTGGGTGCTTGCACCATATTGCTAAGTGAATGAGCTATACCTATGCATGAAAAGTATGGACTGAATTGTGATTTGTCTTTTTAGCCCAAGTATGAATGCTTATAAAGAATGTTTGGCTTTTAAGCCAAAATGTGCATTGAAATGATTTGAAACGACTTGTGACTCTTTTATATGTATAAGTATTCTTGTGGGATATTAACTTAGCACCGAATGGATTGAGGGCTTCAGGGCTATCCCTAAGGGTCCTCTCCCTTTGCTTGAACTATCTGGCAGCATAGGCATTATCAAAATGATTGGGTCATACGGAATGGTTACAAATTGATATGATATGATATGATATGGTATGATATTTGAAATCCTTCTGAAATGACTGGGTCGTAAAGAAGGTTTCCATCACACCGAAATAATGGGGTCGTAACATGTGGTGTAGATTATTCTTGGCAAGTAATCTTCTCATACCGATGGGAGGTCTACATCAGATGAATTCATGTAATAGGTCGCATGAGTTTGAAATGACGGTCCTGGTCACATCCCTTTTTTATATATGAGTATTATCGCATTTCATGCATCATGGATTCCATGGCATATAGTTATATCAATCTCTTTCTATATACATCTCTTTCTATATTATGTGCCGTTCTAATCTAACATTGAATGAAGGTTTGATAAGTCATATGCATTGCATGCCCACATATTTAGTACATTCAAGCGTACTAACACATACTTTTGCCAACATGATCTAACCTTGTAGGGACAAAGGACCACTTTCATCCATCGCACAATGGCTAGATTGGATCTTGAGACACTTGGTGTAATGAGTCCTATCTTCCAAGGACAAACCATCATTCCTATACCTTATGATGCTTTGCTTATGATAGGTTTACTTTGAGGATGAGCCCAGGACATGTCTTGGCCCCCGTCCTATCTTATCACTAGAGGCATTATTGGACAACTTGTAGACGCTTTTATGTTTATACGCCAAGTGTTGTAATCAGAGATTTTGATTATTGTTGTGGGTATCTGTTGGATATCATTTTATGAATTGATTATGAGTACTATGATATGCTTTTACGTTATGATGTGAAAGATCCTAAGTCTCGTATTGCCCCACTAGAGTGAGCCATATTTATCTGCCCCTTAGTCTTTATGTGCTATGCGTTATTGGAATCCACGTTAATCCCTATCCTGATGATTTCCCCATAGCATGAGTCCTATTTTCCTGTCACTTAGAACTATGTGTTTATTATTTTTATACGCTTTCAAACCGATGATGTGTGAATAGATGTTATGAGGCTTGTTTGGGGACTCTGGGGTTCCCATTCGCCATGTCACTCCCAGACCCTAGGTCCGGGTCATGAAAGCTATAAAGCATAAGCAAACTCCCCCTTGATTTACTGACAAAAGTAGCTCTAGGCTAGTGCAAAATGTAAGTTGCAATTATCACCTCTTCCTATATAGATGCATCCTACACAAGAATGTCCTACACTTTTTCTTAACACATTACACATACTGCAATTTGCACTTGACACATATATCTACATTGATACATATTTCTATTGAATGCTTTACACATCCATGAAACATATTACTTTAACTGTAAGGCCATCATTGTTACATCTAACTTCATATATACGAACAACCATTGAATGCTTTACACTTTCTCTAAACACAAACTATCTAATTCCATTCTTATATGGCATTGTTTTGATACTATCATCTACCAACTCCCTAGTCACACACCCTAGAAAAATATGACACACTAAATGCCATTCAAATAGAAAATATAATCCCACACAACAGGATTCATGCGTTGCTACCTACCTGTAATCTCCTTTCCATGAAATTGATAGCTCTCGAAATAATTACTTACTGCTCATTTACTAATTGCATTTACACTTCCATTCTTGCACCACCCTCACTATATTATTTTTGACAGATTCTCTGGGATGTGCTAATTTCCTACATACATACACAACGACACATGCCCTATCAATGTTCAGGTAGGAGGAGGCTCCTCTCCATTTTCTCTCTTTCCATTTTTACCAAGTTTCTATCTTGATGGATGACACATGGAATCATTAGATTTAATGACTAAGTTTTAATTGATCAAATACTTTTCTAACAAAGTTTGGTTAAATTTTAGCCATTAAGTCTATTTATGCCTACATACCATACACAACGACGTATGCCTAATTAGTGTTCAGGTATTAGGAGGAGGCTCCTCTCTATTTTTACCAAATTCCTATCTTGATGGATGACATATGGCATCAGTTAGATTTAATAACTATGATTTAATTGATCAAATACTTTTCTAACATAGTTTGGTTAAATTTTAGCCATTGAATCTATTTATGTCACATCCATCAAGATACATACTTGGGGAAAATAGAGAGGATCCTTCTTGGTCCAGGTACATATTTCTGAATACTTTTAACTATTTTTCACCTTTGAGGTTTGACACCCTCAAATTTTCTTCCTTATTTTGGAAACAATCATTAATATGTTTAAGGGGCCAATAACTTGGGATCATGCTACCATCTACCAAATGTAGAGTACCATGTCAACAACCAGAGTATTGCTTATGACAGAGTAATCTAAACAAATTAAAGGAATATACACTCACTCATTACATGTTGATACAACAAAAAGCGATACATGATTAATGATAATGACTAAATGAAGTATACTCATCTATACATGTATATAGATAAAATGGAATTACTATGACAACAGACATGTCAATACTCAATTTTGAGTTCGATGGAGTTTTGATGATGGAAAAAGGACTACGAAACTATTATTCAGCTAGGAAACATATTGATCAGCTAGGTCCTTTATTGCACTATCTCAAAGAGGGAAAAACAAGATACCACAAGATGTGGATTGAATAAAGCTCTTGGAGATAAGATCACAACACAAAAGTTGGAAAACAATTTAGCAATCATAGTTGAAGAAAATATTAGGTGTTAAGGGAGGAGTTCTAGCAAATGAAGAACTCCACTACAACAAGAAGTGGGACGCACGAGGAGTCTGTCCTAGTAAAGAAGTCTTCAGGAGTTTTATTAAAAGGCGGTCAAGATCGAGAATACAACCAACGGAAATAGAGTGCAAAAAAGTAGAGCATGATCTTGTGAGCAGCCGAGTGAAAAAACAACTGAACAATCTGGTTCTTTATGAGTCTTTGCTTAAGAGTTATTTTCTTTAGTTGAGTCTTATTGTACTATGCTAGTTCAGTGAGGTATAAGCAGAAGTAGGGGATAGTCTTCAAGTTGAGGGCAAATTGAAGACTTGTAAATATAAACCTTAGGAGGTTTGTGTGAAGTTAGAAGTTCATTTAAAGTTTGTTATTTCTTAGATTACTAGGAATTGTAATCTTTTGTAGAGGCTCATCTGATTTAGTGAAGTTGAGGTTAAATCTTGTAATGGTATAGGTCATGGTTTTTTCACCTTTGTGAGTTGGGTGTTTTCCACGATAAAATTTTTGTGTCTTGATTTGCTTTTACTTCTCTGAAACAAGTGTACAAACTTGGTTCTTCATTAGGCAAATACATAGGTCGTGCAAATCTATCAACTGGTACCAAAACAGGTTTTTTTGTAAAAGGCTAACACCTAAGAATTGATCATGATGAACATTGCACCTCCCCTTGGACACGGAGAAGGAGAATCATCTGTGAGGCCACCACTTTTTAATGGAACTCATTTCAAATAGTGGAAAGCAAGGATGGAAGTTTTCATCCAAGATAAGGACTACGAACTATAGGAGAGAAGTATTGTGGGACCTACTATTCCAATGAAAACTGTGGAAGGTCAACAAGTTCCAAGGAAAGAAGAGAATTCACTGCTGATGATCTTGTAGCTCTAAGGAAGAATACAAAAGATAAAAACATTTTTGTTTGTGGACTGGGACTAGATGAGTATAATAGGATATCAAACTTTACTACTGCTAAGCAAATTTAGGATGCTCTGACTATTACACATGAAGAACTAGTCAGGTCAGGACGCTTAGAGTCGCCATGCTATTCACTGATTATGAAACCTTCAAGGTGAAGGAAAATGAGTCATTGCAGGAAATGATGATGAGGCTCACAATTCTCATCAATGACTAGTATCTTTGGGTAAGGATCTCACTACTGAGGAATAAGTGGATATAGTTCTGATAGTTCTACCTAAAGCTAAGTGAGATGTGAAAGTCATTGCCATCAGGGAAGCTAAGGACATTGAAACTAAGACCCTAAATGAATTGGTAGGATATCTCTGGACCTATTAGATGAACATATAGGATCAAAAGAAAGAAGAAGAAATGGCTAAGAAATCACTAGCATTAATGGCTTCTGGCGGTGAGGGATCAGATCTAGACGAGGATCAAATAGCCTTTTAGCTAAGAATTTCAAGAAATTTCTCAAGAAGGGGAAAGGGAGAGACAAGAGAGAAATAGGTAGTAGAAAGTGGTATGAAGACTCTGGAAGCAGAAAATAGTCTTTTGGCAAAAATCAATCATGATGCTACAAGTGTGGAAAAACTGATCATCATATCAAATAATGTCCAGAATGGGAAATTGCGTGGAGAAAGGAAAGTGCTAAGAAAGAGTGGTAAGACAAAGCTGCCAAGCAAAAAGAGAACGAAGAGTATGTTATGATGGCTACGTGGGGTTCAAGAATCGAGGAATTAGACACTAAAAACATAGATGAAACTGATTTCATGGAGGCTAAGGACTTGGATCTTGAAGATGATGAAAAATCTGAGGTAAATATCCTTGAACTAAAAGAAAAGTTACACCTTTTCTCTGAAAGAAAGCTAATTTGGCTAATGAATGGGCTGATAGATGATTTTCAAGAAGTAGAAAATGAAAAGGATCACTAATTAAGGATCTTTCATATGAAAAATTTGAATGTTTTGAGGTCAAAAGTTGTCTAAATGAAACTAACGAAGAGAATCTCAGATTGAAGAAACATGTTGAAAAGCTTGATGCACTTGTGCTGAACTTAAAATCTGAAATTATGAAACTAACAGTCACTGATAAACAAACAACAACATACCCAGTGGAATCCCACAAGTGGGGTCTAGGGAGGGTAGAGTTTCGCAGATCTTACCACTAACTCATAGAGGTAGAGAGCTTGTTTCCTAGGAACCCTCGTCACAAAAATCCATAAGCAGAATAAGCTAGATATGGAAAATTGGATAGGAAGAGAAAAAGAAAGTTAACAAGAAGAGTGATTAATAATGAAAAGCACATGGTAACAAGTACATACGAGACAATTCACATATATAAGGTAGATACGACATCGGGCAACTCCTACCTATCTAACCTATTAGCCTGTTGCGCTAATTCGTGACCTCCACTCCTTCCTATCTAAGGTCATGTACTCGGTGAGATCAAGTTTCACCATATCTTGTTTGATCACCTCCCCCTAATACTTCTTCGGTCTACCTCTACCCCTCCGTGTAACTCCCAAATCCAGCCTCCTGCACCTCCTAACAGGAGCATCGGTACTCCTTCTCTACACATGTCCGAACCATTGCAGTCTCGCTTCTCTGATCTTGTCAGCTACAGGGGACACCTCTAGCTTCTCCCAAATGTCCTCATTCTTAATCTTATCACTGTTGGTGCAACCACACATCCATCTTAACATCCTCATCTCTACGACCTGTATCTTTTGAACATGTGCATTTTTTATTGGCCAACACTCTACCCCATACAACAAAGATGGTCTAACCACCATTCTGTAGAACTTACCTTTGAGTTTAGGTGATATCTTCTTATCACACAATTCTCTAGAGGCCAGCATTAATTTTGTCCATGCTGCCCCAATACGATGTGTGACATCATCGTTGATATCCTCACTACTCTGGATGATGGACCCCAGATACTTAAAGCTTTCACTCTTGGGGATAGGGTGAGCGGCAAGCCTCACATAAATGCCTGGTTCATCCCTCACAACACTGAATTTGCACTCTAACTATTTTGTTTTGGTCCTGCTCAATTTGAATCCTTTGGACTCCAAAGCGTGTCTCCGAACCTCCAACATATTATTAACTTTGGTCTAGGTCTCATCAATCAGTACTATGTCATCTGCAAATAGCATACACCATGGGACTTCCTCCTGGATAGATCGTGTCAGCTCATCCATCACCAAAGCAAATAGAAAAGGGCTCAACATAGATCTTTGATGAAGTCCTATCTCAATAGGAAAATATTTTGAGTCTCCTCTTACGGTTCTTACCCAAGTTTTGGCTCTGTCATACATGACCTTTATCACTCTCATATACCCCATTGGGATGCCTTTCACCTCTAAAAACCTCCATAGGACATCCCTCGGGACTTTGTTGTAGGCCTTCTCGAGATCAATGAATACCATATGAAGGTCCTTCTTTCTTTCCCTATACTTCTCCACTAATCTCCGAACAAGGTGAATTGCTTCAGTTGGCGACCAACCTGGCATGAAACAAAACTAATTTTTTGAAATAGACACTACTTTTCTCACCTTATCTCCATCACTCTCTCCCATGCCTTCATAGTGTGACTTAAAAACTTGATACCCCTGTAATTATTACAGTTTTGAATATCACCCTTGTTCTTGTACAGTGGAACCATTATACTCCTCCTCCATTCATATGGTATCTTGGCGGTCTTCATAATAGCATTGAACAGTCTAATCAGCTATTCTATGCCATCCTTTACCATGTTCTTCCAAAAATCTATCAGAATCTCATCAGGTCCGATCGCCCTCCCTCTCTTCATCCTACTAATAGCCCTTCCAACCTCCTCAACTCTGAGCCTCCTGCAATAACCAAGATCTCGATGGCTTTTGAAGTGTGCCAACTTACACAGCTCAATATCTCTATATCCTTTTTCGTTTAAGAGTTTATGAAAGTAAGCTTGCCACCTTAGTTTAATGGAAGTCACATCCACTAATACCTCACCCTCCTTATCCTTGATGCACTTCACTTGGTCCAAGTCATGAGCTTTCCTTTCTCTCTCTTTAGCTAGCCTATACATTCTTTTGTCTGCACCTTTATGACTTAGATCCTCATATAGGCGCTCAAACGTTGTTGTCTTAGCACTCTTCACCACCATCTTTGATTCTGACTTAGCCATCATGCAAATCTCCTTAAGCCTTTGTTTTTCATCCTCATCCCTACACTCCAACCACTTTGTATAGGCTACCTTCTTAGCTTTCACTTTGCCTTGAACTTCGTCATTCTACCACCAATCACTCTAACGTCCACCGAAGGTCTCTCTCAAAACCCATAGTACCTTGGTAGCTACCTTTCTAATGCAACCAGCAATAGTGTCCCACATATTATTCACATTTCGGCCACTACTCTAAGCCTCTAAGTTTCTCAACATCTCTTCCACCTTATGAGAAAGGGTAGGAGTCAGGCCTCCCCATCTAATCTTCAGTTAGGCGTAGACAATCTTTCTTTTCTTTTCTCTTTTAATCTCTAAATCCATCACTAGAAGTCTATGTTGAGTGGAAATATTTTTACTCGAAATAACTTTGCAATTCTAACAAAGGCTTCTATCACCCTTCCGGCGAAGTAGGTAATCAATTTGAGTTTTAGCTACCGCACTCTGAAAGGTTATCAAGTGATTTTTTGTCTTCTAGAAACATGAGTTAGCAATAACTAACTCAAAGGCTTTGGCAAATTCCAAGAGAGATGTCCCACCCCCATTTCTTTCCCCGGAACCAAAGCCTCCATGCACATCTTCAAACCCACTAATGGTAGCACCGATATGCCCATTAAAGTCTCCCTCAATGAAAAAAAAAGCCCACTTGAGGCGCATAGGCACTAACTACAATCACTACGTGCTTACCCACCACAAGTTTAATAGACATTATCCTATCGTTAACCCTCCTAACCTCCACCACATATTCCCTAAGGTCCTCGTCTACTAGTATACCTACACCATTTCTATCCCTAGAACTACCCACATACCATATCTTGAACATGTCCACGTCCCGCGCTTTGGTCCCTACACATCTAGTCTCCTGGACACATGCTATATTAATTTGTCTCCTCTTAAGACACTTTACTAGCTCTATGGATTTCCTTGTAAGTGTACTTATATTCCACCATCCTACCCTTAATTTAAATAAGCCTGTGTCCTTCTTATCACCCCTACCTCTTACCCCCGACCCCAACCGATAACATGACCCTACTCTACTATTAGATCCGGACACCACCAACTGAGAACTAATAACTCAATAAGCGCTCATAAATAATCAGCAGAACAATACAAAAATTGAAGTGGTCAAATAATCGCTAGGGACCCACTCACGAACAAGTAATATACTGATAGACAAATAAAACCAACAAATCTACAAATATGTCCAAAAAAACAAAATCAGCAAACGCACAGATATTCAGCAAATCAACATCAACTCAAGAATCAATAGTGTGAGACATACTAATAACCTACTAACAAGAAATTGAAAGATGTCACGTGGTGATTATTGAAAATAATAAATGTTGCTTGAGAATATCAATTGTAGACATTGCCGGAAAATATCCCCAAAGTCTGATTCTCGCTGGTACCTATTTTTCATCGAAAATTTTCAACAGGAAGATGTGCCACTGGAACTTGCCAAACCTGACAATCGCTGAAACTCGTCGAAAAAGAAAGAAAGAAAGCAAGAAGGAAGAAAGAAGGAAACCTGATGATCGCCATTAGACTTTTTGTGTTTGCTAGAATGAAAAAGAAAAAGGGAACAAGAAATTATCGTATGCAAGAATCGGAAGAGACGATAGCTGATCGCCGGAGAAATCCACCTGAGATGGTGAGTCCTTTGCTTGAATGATGCACTCAAGGGGAGTCACTGACCCCGATTTGCTGATATCGTCGCCGGTTGGAGAGTTTGCACATCGCAAAATGATGAATGGGGAACATTAAAAGGTTGAAAGTGAGTTGAAAGAATGTAAAATTGAGTTCTTTGGTGAAAACGGAAAGGTTAGAAAATTAACTCTGGAAATTTCTAACCTAAAAATGGATCTAAAAAGGGCCAATAGGTGGATTAAGTCTTCAAGAATAGTGAACTATCAGGGAAGTAGGACTCATAATGAGAATGATGGAATAGGGTTCTTTCAGGAAAATGTCACTGCTATTGTCTTGTGCTATCTTTGTGAAAAAATGGAAATCCAACTACAGAGTGTCTAGTTGCAAATAGAGTTAGGAACATGATCACAAACCATCTGCATAAAACGTGGCCTTAAAATGATAAAAGAAACTGGTCAAGGAATGTGTTGCCAGGCTAGGCTAAAAGGGATCTTATTCACTCGTTTTACAATAATAAAGGACCCAAGCTAGTCTGGGTTCCTAAAACTAACCCCTGAATTGTTTTTCCAGCAGCAGTGAAAGGAAGCAAGCATTCGTACATGGATAGTGCTTGCTCAAGGCATCTGACCGGAGATAAACACAAATTCCTTTCACTAGAACCTTTTAAAGGAGGAAATGTTTCCTTAAGAGATAGGAAAAAAGGGAACTGTCGTTGGAGTTGGAAAGATTGGAAGAAGTAAATCAAGGGCATTAGAAGAGCTCTATCATGTGGATAGATTGAAGCACAACTTGGTGAGCATATCTCAGTTATGTGACAAAGGTAACAAAGTAACCTTCACTTCTGCAGGTTCCAGGGTCAAGAAGTTTGAGACAAAGAAGATAGTTCTAATTGTCAAAAGGCACAAAAATGTGTAAAAGGCTAACATCATGGGGATGCTAGGTACACATTTGAAATGCTTGAGTGCTATTGCTAATGATCCCTTACTTTGGCACAAAACACTTGGACACGCAAGTCTAAAGCAATTGAATACACTAGCATTAAAGGACATGGTAATAGGGTTGCCTAAAATTAAGTTCAAAGATAACAAAGTATGCAGTGCATATGTAAGGGGGAAGCAACTAAGATCATCCTTTAAGTCAACGAACCAGGTAAGTACTACCAAGTGCTTAGAATTGGCTCACATCGACCTGTGTGGACCTATGAGGGTAAAAATCAGAGAAGGTGAAAAGGTATAAGTTTGTTATTGTTGATGATTACTCAAGATTTACCTGGACACTCTTTTCAACTTCTAAAGAAGAGTCTTTTGATGTCTTCTCTATTTTCATCAAGAAAATGGAAAAGAAACTAGAGACTTTCATAATTTCCATAAGATCTGACCATAGAACTGAATTCAAAAATGCAAAATTCTTGGAATAATGTTCAACAAATAAAATAGATCATAACGTCTCTACTCCAAGGACCCCTCAACAAAATGACAAAGTAGAACGGAAAATAGGACTTTAAAAGATAAGGCTAGAACAATGATGATTGCTAGTAATCTGGCAAAAATTTTTTGGGTTGAAGCCATAAATACAGCTACTTATATTCTCAACAAATGCAAGTTAAGGCCTATTTTAAACAAAACTCCCTATGATTACTCAATGTAAGAAAACCAAATATCTCCCATTTTAGGACCTTTGGCTGTAAATATTATGTTCATAATAATGGTAAAGATAATTTGGAAATATTTGATGCTAGAAGTGATGAGGGAATTTTCTTAGGCTATTCTTCACATAATAAAGCTTATAGAGTGCTGAACAAAAGAACTAATCATGTTGAAGAAAGCATTCTTGTTGTTTTTGATGAAAGTAGTGGTGTTTTTTAGAGTAACATGACGGATGACTATGAGATGGATTACCAAACAGAGGAACAAGCCATGCTACCTGGTCCATCTATAGGACAACCAGAGAGCACACAGTCAGGGGGAACTATAAAATCTAAAAATCAATCTGCTGATCTAAGATCTACTCAATTAGAATGTGTAGCTGATGGGCAACCTCAAGGGTTTGTGGTGAAAAGCTACAAATATCAGGACTCATACCCTATAGGGAATGTCCTCGCTAATATGACTTCTGGAATCATAACTGGATTAGGACTGAAGATTCTATGTGCATTTAAGGCATTCCTATCATTGATGGAACCAAAATATGTAGGGGAAGCACTGCAAGATGAGGACTGGATACTTGTTATGCAGGAATAATTAATCTGTTTGAGAGATGCAAAGTATGGAATCTTGTGCCCAAACCAGAAGGAAGAACTATCATTGGCACAAAGTGGGTGTTCAGGAACAAGCTCGATGAGCACGGAACAGTTACAAGAAATAAGGAAAGACTGGTAGTCCTAGGGTACAATCAAGAAGAAGGAATAGATTATGATGAAACCTTTTCTCCAATGGACAGACTTGAAGCTATCAGGTTACTCATAACGTTTGCAGCCTATAAGGAGTTCACTCTGTATCATATGGATGTTAAGAGTGCCTTTTTAAATGGCTACTTGAAGGAGGGAGTATATGTGAAATAGCCACCTGGATTAGAGAACTCGGAATTTCCAGATAACGTATACAAGTTAGATAAAACCTTGTTTGGATTAAAACAAGCTCCTCGTGCCTAGTAAGAAAGATTGTAAAATACTTTATTAGATTATGGTCACAAGAGGTAAAATTGATAATACTTTCTTCTCAAAAACAAAAGTAAAGGACTTGTTGATTATGTAGGTATATCTGGATGATATCATATTTGGATCAACAAATGTGCTCATAACTCAAGAGTTTGCCAAGATGATGAATGGAGAATTTGAAATGAGCATGATTGGAGAACTCAATTTCTTCTTGGGGTTCCAAATTAACCAGACCTCTATTGGAACTCCAATTAATCAACAAAAGTATGTGAAGGAGCTTCTCAAATGCTTCAAGATAGAGGATGCTAAGGACATTGATACCCCCATTGGTACTGCCACCAAGCTAGATTTGGATGAGAAAGGTCTATCAGTAGAACAAAAGCTCTATAGAGGAATGATTGGATCTCTCTTATATCTTACTGCTAGTAGACCTGACATTGTCTTTAGTATGGGACTCTTTGCTAGATTTCAATCTAATCCAAAGGAGTCACACTTAAAGCTATCAAACGGATCTCCATGTATCTCAAGGGAACTTTAGAATTGGGCCTTTGGTACTCCAAAGGTAGTAATTTCAACCTTGTAGGATATGCTGCTGCTGGCTATACTAGTTACTTAGTGGACAGAAAAAGTACCTGAGGTATGTCCCACTTCATTAGCACATGTTTAATTTCTTGGTCCACTAAGAAACAACATACAGTTGCCTTATCGAATGTTGAGGCTGAGTACGTGGCAGTTGGATCACGTTATGCTCAATTACTTTGGATTAAGTAGCAACTGATGGATTTTAGTACGGATGTAGGTTGTGTCCCTATTTTTTTTGTGATAACACCAATGCTATTAATAGTGCAAAGAATCCTGTTCAGCACAAAAGAACCAAGCATATTAATATAAAACACCACTTTCTTCGTGAAAATGTGGAAAAGCGTCTTATTTCAATAATGTTTTGTCCTACTGAGAATCCAATTGCTGACATTTTTACTAAAGCATTAAGCAGAGAACACTTTGAAAAAAAAACAGATTAGACTTAGGGATGATTAAGATTGCATAAACTCCCCTCAATGATTGGCTAGAAAATATGGTTTTATACTGACAAATTAAAAATGCTTCTCAATTCAACTTCTCAAAAAATATGTGTATCCCAAAATTTAGGAAAAAGGACTAAGTCTACATTAATGTGTATTACTGTGTGCAGGCTACTAGCTCAGGTGCAAAGGCTGATAGACAATTGAAAACAAATCAGGTAATAATTGTTTTGTGTCTTAATTAGTGATTGGTAAATGAATCAAGTAGCCTAACCTGTTCTTTCTTTCTCCCATGCCATGATTCCTTTTGCTGCCAAAGACCCATATGTCTTTTCCCACTAACAGGCGGCTGCAGAAGTCATATCAACTGCCACTTCTTATCCCACTCAAATTCATTACCCATTGCCTTAAAACTCTTCATCTTCCACCACTTACCTTCCCAAATTCATTATATATGAAAGACATCCTCTTTCCCAAAAAGAAAAAAACTTATCAAACAATGGTGTCCTCCCTGAACCCTCAAAACAAAAGCTCGCAAGAACCAGATAACTTTGATTCACTTCCCTTAGTGGTCCATGCGGTGGCGAATTCGCCAACCCCCTTGCCCCTTTATTTTTCCTATTTTGCTGTCTGGGGATCGTTTAAAAATAGCTTTTCCCAATTTTCTACGACCCCTTCACCTTCTAGGGCTCCTTTTTCTGAGCGAATGAATATTGTTCCTATTCAATCCATTCCCGTTGATGCTCCTTCTCCTGACACTCTCCATTCTAAGCCGGTGAGGCGTCCTTTGAGGAAAGTCACAGAGGAACCCATTAAAGTCTCAAATAACTTCCCACCTCCTGAATGGGTTCTTACATCTGGTTCTTCAAGAATGCCTCAAACTAGGAATCGAGAATTCCAAGAAGATGTTGCTCTTCAATAAGCCCTAACATGAGCAAGAAATGTAAAGGTACTTCTGATTCTTCCTCCTCTAAGGGTGATCTATTACTGAGTCAAGTTCGGAGGAATCACATAAACATATGATCCCAAAGACTCCTCAAACTCATCCAGTCCCCTCTCCTAAGAAACACTCTTCCTCTTCTACCATTAAGACACCACCTGGTCTAGGGCCTCCTCTAGCAAGCAAATATTGGTTCTTCCACCTGGTACCTCAGATGATTTTTAAACTGAGAGTGACCTTGATCAACCAATTGTTGATAGTATTGACCCAAACTTCCTTTCTCTCATTCACTTCCAAAAGCGCTCCCTCATCTGGGGTCATGTCATTACTGGGTTTGGAGGGTCTGACATGGAAACTCTTCTCACTAAATTAGAGTTTCAGGGCTGGACTGAGTTGTTTCTCCTAGGTGATACTTAGAGAAAGTTTGCAAAACCTGAGATGTATGAGTTCTATGGTCGGGTGTTGGTTCGTGATTTTGGATTCATTACTACAGTTAAAGGAACATCTATTCATCTTGGTGCACAGGATATTGGAAGGACTTTAGGGGTTCCTAGTGAGGTTTCCGATCATTATGTTCATCATGAATGACCCCCTCTATGTAACTTGGCCTCCGCTCTTAAAATTTCAAGAAAGTGTTTTAGGTTATCCAGGTTTAGCTCAACACACACTCGTCTTGCATAGAGAAATGTCCTCCCTTCACAGGTTGTATTTTGATGTGGTGCAAAAGGTCCTCATTCCTTGAAAGGAAAGAAGGTCCGAGGTGATTTACGTTGATCCGACATTAATGGAACTGTTAGACACAAATGTTCCTATCAATCTGCCTAGTCTGATTCTTAAGCATATGCAGCATATTCTTATCTAGGAGAAGAATGGGCATACCCTTCCCTATGGATTTTGTCTCTCTTAGATTTTCGAGGCCTACTTAGTTCCTGTTCCAGTTTGGACCATGCAGACTGCTAAGGATGTGCTAGGTCAGGTGAACCACGTCGCCTTACCTATTTCAATGCAGCATGTTGGCACTCCCCTTTATTGACTTCAAACTGCCTTGGATGTCAAGATTGTATAATTAGCCTCCGCACATCAAGAGTTTGCATAGGAGCGAAGTGCCTTGCTTTCTGACCTAGAGGACACTCTACACAAGGAACGTGCTGCCAATGCTGAGAGTGTTCACAAGTTGTCCCTATTGATTCCCTCCATTGCCCCCCTACCTAACCTGTTCTTTTGCTACCTTTTTGGGTGCCTAAATATGTTATCATTGACTATGTTAAAGATATTTGACTTTTATTATCTAGTTATTTTTCATATTCTCGACTGCTTTTGTATGTTGCCCTCACTGTATTTTTGCCATCTTTAATGCATATAAATGTTTCCTTATCCTACTTTGTTTTATTGGTGATAGCCCTTGTGGCTTTGAATTGTGTTTACTCATCTTTTGGATTGTCTGCTATAAGGATTTTTTTTTCGATTATGACAAAAGGAGAAAGTTATATTTGAGTTGTGCAATGTTCATAAACCTTGTTTAACCTATTTCATTCTTTAGGTTCCTTCTTAGTAGCTACAGGAAAGATGGATAGATATTGATACTCAGGAGGTTTGTCCTCATCAAAAAGGGGGAATATGTTGAGTTCAATAGAGTTTTGATGATGGAAAAAGGACTATGAAACATGTTTATTAGTTAGATCATTCATGGCACTGTCTCAAAGAGGGCAAGACAAGATACAACAAGATGCGGATTGAATAAAGCTCTTGGAGATAAGATCGCAACACAAAAGTAAGAAGATAGTTCATCAATCATAGGTGAAGAAAAGAGTTGGTGTTAAGAAGGGAAAGAGTTCTGGCAAATGAAAAACTCTATTACAATAAGAAGCGGGACACACGACGAATCTGACCTGGTGAAGAACTCTTCAGAAGTATAATTAAAAGGCAGTGAGGATCGAGAATACAACCAATAAAATTGGAGTACAAAAAGGTAGAGTGTGATCTTGTGAGAAATCGAGGGAAGAAACAACTGATCAATCTGGTTCTTTGTGAGTCTTAACTTCAGAGGTCTTTTCTTTAGATGAGTCTTATTGTACTATGCTAGTCCAGTGAGATATAAACTGAAGTAGGGGATAGTCTTCAAGTTGAGGGCAACTCGAAGACTTCGGAACATCAACATTGGGAGGTTTGTGTCAAGTTAGAAGTTCATTTGAAGTTTGTTGTTTCTTAGATTACTAGGAGTTGTAATATTTTGTTGAGGCTCATTTGATAGTGAAGTAGGGGTTAAATCCTGTAGTGGTACAGGTCATGGTTTTTTCACCTTTGTGAGCCGGGTGTTTTCCACGATAAAATTATATGTCTTGATTTGCTTTTACTTCTCTGAAACAAGTCTGCAAACTTGGTTCTTCATTAGGCAAATACATAGTTCGTGCATATCTATCATTAATAATCAACATGAAAAGTTCAAAATATTATCGGCTAATTCCTAATATTTCTCCATATTACTTTTACTTAATTTATTATAACTTTGGTGTGTATGAGTTGAGCATGTGGATTCTGGTAAAAAAATCTTCAATTCTATTTGATTGTCGTACTATTTGTCTTAAAGTTAAATGTATTTTATGTATAATTGATGAAATAAATGAATTATTTATTTCTATCATATGTTTTAATTGTTCTTCCCCACTTGTGGGATTCCACTTCGTATGTTGTTGTTGTTGTATATGTCTTAATTGTTCTTATGTGTATTATTATCTCAGACTTTCAAGTCTTTGTATGAGTACATATGAACAAATGGTGTCAAATTGAAAATTAGGAGACGAGACAACAATTAGAAAGAATGCTACCTAATGTCACAAAAAAAGGAAAGAAAGAAGAAAGAGAAAATATAAAAGGGCAAAAAGAATCTATAAGAAAGAAAAAGTGAGAAAGTATAAACAAGAAATACCACATTTTAGAATCTTGGTATTCAAGTATATCAGGATTTCTGCATTATATGCAATTTTTTGGTCTTTCACCTTCTTTAAACTTTTTCGCTAAATGAAAAGAAAAACGATAGCTACGACTAGATAAGACAAGTGTAACTTCTTACACTAGAACTAAATATATCTAAAAATACAGGAGGTAATATATATTATTTAGCAATATGCAAAAAATTTAAAGTTGGACTAAAATAATGAAACTTCTATTTTATTTTGTTTTTGTAACGAAATAAGACCTAAAAATGACTTTTAGTCATAGATTAGCAAAAAAATTGACAAAAAAATAGAGAAAAATAATTTGTCCAATAATATGTGAGAAACATCTACAGATAAATTTTGTTTACCTCCCGTTTGAAATTGTAAGTGGGTCAATTATACATATTATTGTGATTTGCTAAATCATATGATAGTAAAACTGTTATTAAATTTATTTACTGTTTATGTCTTGTGATTTATACTAAGGAAACTTTTAATTTTTTTTACCATGTCAACAATTCATCAATAGTGGATCATTCACTTTGTGTTTGTTAATAAAGACATCATATATTGCATGAATGATAGCATTCGATAAAAAGGAAGAGATTATTCTTTTTGTAATTCTTGATTTTTAAGTAAGTAATGGAATTACAATGATAATAGTTGGCATGTCAAAACTCAATAATCAACATAGAAAGTTCAAAATATCATCAACTATTTTTTAACATATACACTTTTAATGAACATTTCTTATGTGCCAATATATTTAGAGAATCACGTGCAAAGCCTGTGCCGTGAGTCTAGTTGCTATAATCATTCAAGGTTGTTATAACATTATAAAAAATATTCGGTCTGATTTTTTAAATGACAAACTCGATAGTACACATAATGTGAATGTTTATAAAAAGATTTTTTTAAAAATCAAATTTTGTGTCAGTGACTTGGTTTTATTTTATTCCAAAAGCAGATGGGCTAAAAGGAAGCCCACAATAAACAAGGTCTAGTACAAAGGAGTTCAAACCGACATTGACATTGTGTACAATATAAGGAAACCCTAGTCAATTTCCATATTTTGACCCCATTCCTTCATTTTTATCTGTCCGTCGTATCTGATGCTCATGTGGACTCTGACCAGGCGATTCCTCTTCCTCCATTTCTGGGTAACCAACTTCTTTCATCTTCATCTTATGTCGCATAAAATGTTCAGCTATCAAAGGTAAGTTTTTGTTCCTTCTCTCATTTTTCTTCACCAATCTGCGGAGCACTAAGCTTGTCATTTTAGGTACCTTTGGAAGGCAGGGTGTGTGACAACGTACACGCTTCCCTGTTCAGGTGTCATTTCCAGTGGAAAATTCCTCATTGAATAGTCAAGGCTCCATCTCTCATCTCAGTCCATGTGAGTTGTGTCTATCTACCCTTCTCTACTTTGTTGTACTCGCCTTCCTCTTTTTATCCTATTTTCATTGTCAAAAAGCCCAATGGAGAAAGCGGGTTACTCGCGTGGCTTTTGACGTAGTCTAAATATGGATGCATGCTCTGATTCCCTATCTGGTCATGATTCTTCCCCTTTTGCTAGTTTTATATCACTTTTTGGAAGCTGATTAGCTTAGCTTTATTTAGGATTTGCACAATACTTTCCTTTGGCCATCTACTATGTTGTAAATATATGTTCTGTGCAAACACGTGGACTATGTAATTAGCTTTGAGTCTGCTTGCTAATATTTGTGTTGCTCCTTGTCCTTAATGGTAATGAAGGTATTTTATGCTTCTCCATGTTTAAAATTTTTTTTCCATAGTCGGAAGATGATTGAATGGCCTGAATATATGTGTTTCTTCAGTGTCGATTGTTGTATTAACTATTTAACCTGCTAATTGGTTAGCTTCTCCAAATACATGTTCAACTTGTACGCCTCTATCTTCCATTAGCATTAGGATCTCTTCCACCAAGTCCACTATCTCCCATGGAATTTTCCATACGTTTTGAAGTATGTTCCTCGGATTAGATGAGTCACTTTCCAACAAAATGTTCTCAAAACCTTGTGATACACGGAAAATTAGAACATCCCTGATGGCTTTGTCTTCAACAACAATGTTGGCAGCCTCCCCTGGGCAGTTGGTTCAACATATATAAGATTTCCCTATTTATCCCTTCTGCAAAATCCATAAGAGCTCCTGCCTGGATTCCCTTTACTTGCTTTGTCATTGTTACATTTTAGCCATCCTGAATGTGGAACCTTCCATCTTATGATGCTAACCTCTAAATTAGATTTATACCTTTGTAGCATATTAAAATTTTCTATCCAGCGCATGGGCACGTTTTCAAGAAAAGAATAAAATTCTACCATTATGTTAAATTAAGATTTAGTCATGCACCACTTTGCTAACTTCATGACAATTATTCATCATTTTTAAAAATGTAACTAGACTCATAAATAGCTATGTCAAGATAACAATCATAGTATTTTAAAAAAAGTGATAGAGATAAAATAGTTGCAGGCTAGAGAAATGTATTCAACCTATTCAGTCACAATTGTGCTTAATCCTTAGCCTTTATGATGCCCGCTAAACCTTTCCACTCAATATTTTAAATATTTAGAATGACATTTTCACCTTTCCTGCTCTGCTTTGGGCCTCTTGCAAGTGTCTTTCAGCCTTTCCGAGTCGTTTCTTTGTTGCTAATACTTTTTTATTCCTTTCTATCAAGTCCTTCTTAGTTGCTTTAGAGACACGCATGATCGTCTCTCTTAATGCCATTAGATAGGAAGACTTTTTCTCCATATCTTTCTTTTCCAAAAATCTCTTCCAAATACTGTTGCAGGCTAATTAATTAGAAATAAGGGATTTCATAACTTAATGAAATAAGAAATAGTATAACTAGTTTTTAGCCTCCTGAAAATATCACTAGCAATATCAAGCAGAAAAGCTCAGACAACCGATGATTTATAATGTCAGTTAACTGTACTGCCACTATACTTGGCAAAAATGGTAGCAAGTAATGGAGCGCTGTTCACTAACAACAACACTGCATACTTGATGTTGTTTATCCAAGTAAAAGTAAGAAGTGCTCTTCTATTTGCTGCCATTTTTTTCAAATATAATGGCATTATCATCAATTATCCTTATGAATCGCATGCTGCCAGAGTTTCCTTCTTGATGTTATTACTGATGTTGTTACGTGGCTAAAAACTAGTTATGATACTTTTTCTTTCATTAAAGTTTTGAAATCTTTGTCTCTGAATTTGTGGATGTCAAGCTTAATGTAATTAGGCTGCAACAATATTTATATGAGATTTTTGAAAAGGAAGATATGGGGAAATTAAAAGACTTCCCATCTAATGGTATTAGGAAATACTACCATGCCTTTCTCTAAAGCAGCTAAGAAGGACTTGGTAAAAAAGAATAGAAAGATCTTAGCAACATAGAAATGACTCAAAAAGGTTGAAAGTTGCTTGTAAGAGGCTCAAAGCCAAGTAGAAAAGATGAGAAATTATATCAAAGTATTTGAAATATTCGGTGAATAAATTTATCATGACATCATCATGACTAAGATCAAGAAGAATATTAATTGAGTTGGTTTCATGAGCTTCTGTAGCTCACAATTATGTTATCCCTATTACTTTTTCTGAACATTATGATAGTTATCTTGACTTAGCTTGTCTATGTGAATACGATTTGAAAATTATGAATGATCATCATCACAAAGCCAACAAGAGGGCATATGGTTTGACTTGTTTATACATGATGGTCACATTTTACTCTTGAAAAGATGACTATAGCTATCACACGAGTGAACCATGTTCTATAATCAGATTAGATATGACTGTAGAATGTAGAGTAACACAAGATGTATAATAGAAAAAATCATTGCTCGCGTGAGACACAACTAGTAGCTACACCAGTAGGATTTTACCAACTTCACTACTTCAAAATTGAGCAATGTTAAGGTTACAAACTCGCAATACTCAACACATCAATCTTCTCACACAAGCTCGTAACAAAACGAGAGTCAAACCTATTACTAACTCAGATTCTCTCAAAGAACAACCTCTTACAAGAATTATCTCTCAACAATAATTCTAAGAAGATTGCTAACAAATGAACAAACAAGAAAACCTAACTCTAGATCTTCTTTGAATGCTCTAGTGCCAATTGCTCCTGTGTGATGAATTGTCATTTTATGGATTGCAAAAGCGTAACTTTTCTAGGGTTATTGATTGCCTTTTATACTTGTCCCTAGAAGAGTCCTTTTCCAAGAATCCTTCAGAAGTATGGTACCTACAACTTTTCCTTGTAGGAGTCTTGTTCTGACTCTACTTCCTTATTTAGTACTCCTTCTCCTAATTGGATTCCACTTTCTTTGTCATGGCCTTTATCTTGGTACTGCATCCTGAACCTGGTTCCGTTTGTCATCATCAAAACCATTCCAATAGAGTAGATCCTACCAGATTCAAATAACTCTTTTTGCAATCATTCACATTTTGTGCGCTGTAAGTTTGTCATATATCAAAAACTAGATTGGATTTTTTGTATGTAATGTTATAACATCTTGAACAATTGCACCTAGTGTTTTTTTACTCTTTTTTTTTTTGCTTAAGGTAGAAAAAATCCTCATTCAATGATAAAAAAGTACAAAATTCGACATACAAGTGTTGGCTTTTTTTCTTACAAACCTACCACCGCCCTATCAGCCTCACAGAAAGTTTAATTCAAAGGAGAAATCTTGAGTAACCTATTGTTCATTCTACCATTGTTTCTTGATTTTTTATGTTTAGGGAGTGTTGGGGCACATTGATTTTGTGATTTGAGTAGGAGTAAGTTGTGCACACTAACTATTTGTCAAAATGTGCGAATAGATTCAAGTAGAGGTATTGGCGATCTTTTGTTGCACCTATTGTTTATCCTTGTATTTGTCTTGATTGAACATAAGTATGAAGGAATTTTAAATACTTCATATTCTTGATTGCCTAAAATTTTGGAGACATGAAGATTCTTTGAATTTTTTGATTGAGAAGGAATAGAATTTGTGCATAGCTGAAGGTGAAAAAGAATGAATTTTTCAAGCTTCAATAGTGTTAGAGTAATTGCTAATATCATATTCTAAATTATTTTGTGTTTTATTCCAACATGTCCCAAATATGATGTTTGCTTCCTTGGAATGTTGTTTTATGATTGGATCATGCAATTTTTAAAGGGGAAATATTAGATAATAACAATTTGTCCCAAGTCAGTTAGAAGGGCCCGGGGAATTGGAATTCTCACATTGAGTTATGTACCCTCTACAATTCATACAATGGGGACAATGAATTTTTCTTTGTGTAGGAGGGGGGGGGGGGGAGGGGTACTTTATTTTTGTGATAGACTCTAGAATTTTGGTCATGAATGTGGAAACTAATTGATATTGACATGATATTTTTGTTCTTGTCTAGTGGCTTGGTCGGTATTGATGAAGTTTAAATTTGGCATATGAGTTGTTGATTTTGACATGGAAAAAGGGAATGATTGAAGTTGTTGATTCATGTTGTGATCTTAAGGTACAGTTTTAAGATCTTTGTTCACTAAGTAGTGTTCTGGGCTAGATATGACTTTTTAAGTTCATATGTTGTTGTGCTTCAATTAAGCTTATTCATAACATATTTTACTTGAGTATTGCATGCCCCATATGTGGTAAGCTTCTTTGTTGAGTTCTTTTGTCTCTTTTTTGCTCTAGAACTTGTTTTAAGTGTGCTTAAAGGAGAAATCCTAGGTTGTACTTGGTTTGAAACATGATTTTTAGGCTTTCCTCAGAACACTTGAAATTTTAATATTACCCTAGTCAACTCATTTGAGCCCTTTAGCCTTTTCATTTCATAGCCACCTTCTAGAGCACTTAAAGTTACAACTTAGGCTAAAACCCCATGTTTTTGGAGAGGTGATGGGAGCAATGAAGTGTAGAAGTTGATAGAAAAAAGAGAATAGATAGTGAAAAGGAGAAGTTTGAATAAATCAAGTTGTTTGTGAAAAAAGGAAAATGAAGCACTGAGAAAAAATATAGAAGGATTGAAAGGTGTGAAATAAAGGGGTGGCAAGGAGAGAAATGTGAAAGTTTGAAAGGAAAATAATTTGAGGTGTGAAATTGTAGTGATTAGGAAGGTCATGTCACTCATAATTACCCATATTCATATCATATCTCCACCAAAACACATACATTACATTCATGCAAGTCCTAAATGTTTGAGCAAATTCACCTATGGTATTGACGATTTACATAAAAAGCAAACTTATGAGACCATCTTGTATTCTTTATTTTTAGCATGAGTAACTCATTTATATAACTGGGGTTGTAGATTCTTGTTGCACTAATATGAATTAGTATTAGGTTATCTAGCTTATTATTACTTGGATTTTTATTATCAACCTGTGTGTGTTTTTATTTTTCAATCTAGTGGTTGCAAAGACTAAATTAATCCCTACACATCCATTTCTTACGTGGAAGAGTGAAAAGTGGATTGGGTATTGAACAAGTAGGAAAAATTGTGTGTTGAGTGTCGCTTTATCTTTATTGATGGAATTGAACTAGGAATAGGGAGATTCTTACTTGGATTTATCATTTGGGATTTAGTGTTTCTTTCTCTTGATTTTGGAAGAACTTGCGGGGATTACCTTGCTTGAATAGGAAAATTCTATCAAGTAGTTTCCAACAACAAACAACAACAACATACTCAGTGAGACCCCACAAGTGGGGTTTGGGGAGGGTAAAATGTACACAAACCTTACCACTACCTCATAGAGATAGAGAGGTTGTTTCCAAGAAATCCTCGACTCAAGAATCAAGCCCCATAAGCAAAAAATACTAGATATGAAAATAAAGGGAAAGAACAACAAAGAGAAGAACGACTAATAATGAAAAGCAAAAGATAGTATGTAAATATGAACATATAATAGTAAAACAATAACAAAAGAGTAACAAATATAAGACAAATAATGGCAACACAATAAAAAACTGACTACTCCTATAACCTATTATATCACTAGGAAAAACATCATTCTACCCTCACTAACCTATTAGTCTGCTACCCTAATATGCGACCTCCACTCCTTCATGTTTTAAGGTCATGTCTTCGGTGAGATGGAGTTTCATCAAATCTTGTTTGATCACCTCCCCGAATACTTCTTCAGCCTACCTCTACCCCTCCGAGTAACCCCTAATTCCAGCCTTTTGCATCTCCTAAGAGGAGCATCAATACTTCTTCTCTGCACATGTCCAAACCAATACAGTCTCGCTTCACTCATCTTGTCAGCCACAGGGGCCACCTCTAACTTTTCCTGAATGGTTTCATTCCTAACCTTGTCGGTCTTGGTATGTCCACACATCCATCTCAACACCTTTATCTCTACGACCTACATCTTCTATATATGTAAGTTTCATGAAATAGATGTGCCATGTTGAGATTACAACCACAGATCTTTTTTAAAATTAGAAAAACAAGTCACATTTCTAACATTCCAAGCTATCTTGCTCAAATTTTCTTGCATTCCAAGCTATGTTGCTCAGACTCTTCAATAATGATGGTAGGTGCATGTCGGATCCTTCAAAAATACTATATTTTTGCATATCTGATTCAATACAGGTGTGACAACATTTTTGGAAAGTTTGAGCAAATTAGATTCCAAGTGTTCAATTAAATTCCTAGCTTTACTAAAATAGTTTAGTTTCAAATTTAATTATTGTAACACCTAGCAAAAATACCAAAATACCCCTATATGAGAGACGCTCGCATAACGTGTCTTCCCAAACTCTTTTGGTAAATTAGTCACCGAAAATGTGATCATCATGAAATATTGCGTGGAAAAATGGTCCTGGCTGATATTTACCACAACCATATCAAAGGATAATTTTTTAAAGCGAAAATGCAATTTGAGAGAAGTACGTGACATGTCCGCGTCGCAGACTTGTCGTGCGGACTTGTCGCAGAGTTACACTTAATTTTGTTTTCTTTATTATCTACGGAATTGGAAAATCAATTGAAATCTTTTTTAAAAAATGCACAGGTACGCGACAGGTCCGTGTCGCGGACCTGGTCCCCCGACCTATTTCATCGAAGTTTAATATTTTAAATCTTACGAGGGGCATTCCAGACATTTTTCCACCCCTTCTAAACTTAATTCATTACCAATATAGGTTGTTTTTGGCCTAAGAAGGGTTTCAAAAACCCATTTTAAAGTCTTACGCAAAAAAATGAATTAGAGTTCTTGAGAGAAGAAGAGAAGAAAAGCTAGGGTTTAAGAGATTGAGGTTGATTTCTTGCAAAGATTAGTGTCGTCCTTCATCCCAGGTATGTAAGGCTGACCTAAAGCATGGGATTGTTCTCCCATGTGCCCCATGATTGTGATAAAATGAGTTATGATAACATTGTTCACATGATTGCATATCTTTTGAAAACTTCTGTAATGTCTAACTTGTTTTTGCTTGCACTGTATAATTGATGAACTTCTATGAATTTCTTTCTTGCACAATGTTTGTTTTTTGAATTTCTATGCTAAGCATGACTCTAACTTTTTATTTACTAAAATTTGCAAGAATGAACTTAGGGGATGAGTCTAGAGCTTTGGCGGTATGAATATGCATGTGACTGTGATTTTGATCCTAATATGAGAGTGATGATGATGATTTTGATGAAACTTGATGTTCCTAAAGTCTTAAAGGTCCTGAACTAATCCTAAAAGAATATTCCAATCCAAAGAATTGATGGTTGATGTGATTAATTGAGTTAACAAATGTCCAATGAGACTAGTTGGATGAGTAATCCACATGATTGATGTCTTATGAGCATGTTGAGTTCTGGGAGGAGTATGGATCACAAAATTGAGTAAGAGTAAATAACATCTCAAATTCGATAACTACATAGCCAATGTAGGAGAGGATTGAACCTTAAATTTGGATGCTTCCTTCTGTCCCAAAAGAGGTGATATTATTTATTGTGGATCCACTGATGTGATGTCCTTTAACTCGGCAAGGTATAGGATAGATGTGGCAATGACATCACTTCGTTGTATCATCACTGACTCATAGGTGATGATTATTGATTAGAGAAACTCCCAGATAGGTCATGACGTTATCTTAATATGATGATTGAGTTCCTTAGTTTTCAAGTTGAGTATCATGAGTTGAGTGGATAACTGAGGTGAGTTGATGTTTGAGTTGAGTGTCTTTTATGATGTCCTTTCCTTTCTAACTATTTTATATACTCGTACATTTCACGTATTGACATCTGTTTGGGCCTGCATCCTTTTATGATGTAGAGACAGGTCCTCGATATCCTCAACAGGTGCTACATTGAAGGTCTATACTTTCTACTGCTAATTGGTGAGTCCTCCCATACATCTAAAGGATACCACTTATATTTCTTTTGCTTTCGAGTTAGTTTTACTTTGGTTTGCGGTACCCATGGTACCATTCTAGACTATAGAGGTAGAGGCTTCACAGACTAGAAGTTGATGACTTGATGTTGCGGTCCTTCTTTCCTTGAATTGAGTTTTCTTTAAATCTACTATTATGTCACAGATATTGAGTTTAACTTTGTTAGCCTATGGCACTTATTTATTGAGTTAGAAGTAAACTGAGTTTCCCATCATGATGTCTTCTTTATTCTAATTCTTCCGCTGGTTTAAACGATTAAATGACTATCATGAGGCCAAGTGGTTCGCTTAGGGACTAGCAATCGTTTCTGAGTATCGGACACGTCTAGAGTACCCTCTCGGGGCGTGACAATTGTTCACTCACATTTTAAGTAGCTCTGCTATGTATTTTCTTGCATTCCAAGTGTTACATATTTTCTTGAAGATGACTTACAGAATCACTCATATTTTATTGCATCATATTTTATGCATCAGATCTCAGTAGCTCTGTTGTGTATTTCTGATTTCATATACTAAGTTCTCATCTTTTTTTACAAAATCTCTGATTTTGATGATTTAATTTTTTAAGTGATTGAACATATTCGGGTCTGTTTGTATGTACTTCAATATTTTTATTCTGCAAAAATACTGATTTATCAAAATTGAAATGAATTAGTCCAATATTCTTTAATTAGAAAAAGGCAGGAAACCCTACTAATAATGCTAATTACTACAATCATTCAAGGTTTTTATAGCATTACATAAAAATATTAAGTTATTCTTTTAATATGACAAACATTACAGTACACATAATGTGAATGTTCAAAAAAAGAATTTTTTATTTTCATCAAATTTTGGGTCAGTGACACAGTTTTATTTCATTCCAAAAGCATATAGGCTCAAAAGAAGCCCATAATAAACAAGGTCCAGTATAAAGGAGTTCAATGGTCGGTCACTACACTGACCTTGTATAGAATAAAAGGAAACCCTAGTCAATAACCTAATTTTGGCTTCCACTCCTTCACTTTCATCTGTTTGCCACATTCGATGCTTCTGTGGAGTCCGACCAGACGATTCCTCTTCCTCCATTACTGGATGACCAACTTCCCTCATATTTATCTTTTGTCGCATAAAGTGTTAAGCTATCAAAGGTACGTTTCTGGCCTTTCCCTCATTTTGCTTCACCAATCTGAGAAGCACTAAGCTTGTCATCTTCTCTTCAGGTGTTGTCTCCGGTGAAAAAATTCTCATCTGAAGAGTTAAGGCCCCATCATTCATTTCAGCCCATGTGAGATGTGTCTGTCTACCCTCTTCCACTTTGTTGTACTTCCCTTCCTCTTTGGATCCTATTTTCCTTACCAGAAAGTCCAATGGAGAAAGCGGGTTGCTCTATAGCTTTTGACATAGTCTAAATGTGGATCCATGCTCTAATTCCCTATCTGGTCATGACTCTTTCCCTTTTTGTAGTTTTGTATCACTTTTAGGGAGCTGATTAGCTTAGGTTTAGTTAGGATGTGCATAGTACGTTCTTTTGGCCATCTACTATGTTGTAATTATATGTTCTGTGCAAACTTATGGGCCATGTAATTAGCTTTGAGTCTGCTTGCTAATATTTGTGACGGTCCTTGTCCTTAATGGTAATGAAGGTATTTCATGCTTATTCATGTTTAAAATTTTTCTTGCCATACTAGGAAGATGATTGAATGACCTGAACAAATGCTTCTCCTCATTGTCGATTGTTGTATTAGCTATGTTGTGTGGTAATTGGTTAGCTTCTCTAAATAGATGTTCAAATTATATGCCTCTATTACATTAGCTTTAGGATCTCTTCCACCAATTCCACTATCTCCCATGGCATTTTCCATACTTTTTGAAGTATGTTCCTCAGACCTAATGAATCAGTTTCTAGCAAAATGTGCTCAAAACCTTGTGATACACAAGAAATTAGAGCTTCCCTGTTACCTTTGTCCTTAGCAGTTATGTTGGTAGCCTCCCCTATGTAGTTGGCTTCAACAAATATAAGCTTTCCCTATCTATACCTTGTGCAAAATCCATAGGAGCTCCTGCCTAGATTCCCTTTACTTTTTTCATATGTGTTACATTTTACCCATCCTAGATGTGGAGTCTTCTATCTTATGATGCTAACCTCTAAATTAGGTTTACATCTTTGTAGCATATCAAAACTTTGTATCCAACACATAGGCACATTTTAATGAAAAGAATCAAATTCTACCATTATGTGAAATTAAGATTTAGTCATGCACCATTTTGCTAACTTCATTATAATTATTCATAATTTTTAAAAATGTAACTTGACACATAAATAGCTATATTAAGATAACCGTCCTAGTATTCAAAAACAAAAGTGATAGAGCTAAAATAGTTGCAGGCTAGAGAAGTTTATTCAACCTATTCAGTCAATATTGTGCTTAATCCTTAGCATTTATGATGCCCACTAAACCTTTCCACTAAACATTTCAAATACTTAGACATACGTTTTCACCTTCGTTTCTCCACTTTGGGCCTCTTGCAAGTACCTTTCAGCCTTTTCGAGTCATTTCTTTGCTACTAAGACTTTTCTATTCCTTTCTATCAAGTCCTTGTTAGTTGCTTTAGAGACACGTATAATAGTCTCTCTTAATGCCATTAGATTGGAAGATTTTTTCTCAATATCTTTCTGTTCCTAAAATCTCTTCCAAATACTGTTGTCGCCTAATTAATTAAGCTTAGTATCCGCGACATTAGAAATAAGAGATTTTATAACTTTAATGGAAGAAGAACTAGCATAACTGGTTTTCAGCCTCTTGACAATATCACTAGCAATATCAAGAAGAAAAGCTCAGGCAGCCGATGATTTATAATGTCAGTTAATTGTAATGCCACTATACTTGGCAAAAATGGTAGCAAGTATTGGAGCACTGTCCACTAAAAACAACACTGCATACTTGATGTTGTTTATCCAAGTAAAAGTGAGCAATGCTCTTCTATTTGATGCCATTTTCGTCAAATATAATGACATTATCGTTAATTATCATTATGAATCACATGCTGCCAGAGTTATCTTGATGTTATTACTGATGTTTTCAGGTGGCTGAAAACTAGTTATGCTAGTTTTTCTTTCATTAAAGTTTTGAAATCTTTGTCTCTGAATTTGCAGATGTCAAACTTAATATAATTAGAATGCAACAATATTTATATGAGCTTTTTGAAAAGGATGATATGCAGAAAATGATTTCCCATCTAGTGGCCTTTAGAAATACTACGATGTTTGTCTCTAAAGCAGATAAGAAGGACTTGGTAAAAAGGAATAGAAAGATCTTAAAAACGTAGAAATGACTCAAAAAGGTTAAAAGATACTTGTAAGAGGCTCAATGTCAACTAGAAAAGATGAAAATTTTTGTCAAAGTATTTGAAATATTGGGTGATAAAATTTAACATGACATCATCATTACTAAAGAACAAGCACAATATTAGCTGAGTTGGTTGCATGAGCTTCTATAGCTCGTAATTATTTTTTTCCTACTACTTTTTCTGAACTTTATGACAATTATCTTGGCATCGCTTATCTATGTGAAGACATTTTGAAAATTATGAATGATCATCGTCACAAAGCTGGCAAGAGGGCACATGGTTGAACTTGTTTATACATAATGGTGACATTTTAGAATCATTGTGAACATTCACATTTTGTGTTGTGTCAAGTGTGTCATGTATCAAACACTGGAAGGATTTTATGTGGGAATATTATAACATCTTAAACATTGCATCTAATGTTTTTTGCCTTTTTTTTTTTAACTTAAGTTACAAAATTCCTTATTTGATGACAAAAAAAGTACAAAATTCAACATACGAGTGTTGGCCTTTTTTCTTACAAACCTACCACCACCCTATAAGTGTCACCTGAAAGTTTCATTGAAAGGAGAAAACTTGAGTAAACTATATTCATTCTACCATTATCTCTTGATAGCTTATGTTTGGAGAGTGTTGAGTAGGAGTAAGTTGTGCACATCAACTGTTTGTCAAAATGTGTGAACAAATTCAACTAGAGATATTGGTGAACCTTTGTTGCACGTATTGTTTATCCTTGTATTTTGTTTTGATTGAACATAAGTGTGAATAGATCTCAAATACATGGTATGCTTAGATTACCTAAAGTTTGGAGAGATGAAGATGCTTTGAATTATTGGATTGAGAAGCAATAGAAGTTGTGCAGAAATAAAGGTGAACAAGAATGAACTGTTCAAGCTTCAATAGTGTTGAGTAATTGTTGATGTGGTATTCTGAATTATTTTGTGTTTTATTCCAACACGCCACAAATATGATGTTGTCTTTCCTGGGATGCTCTTTTATGATTGAATCATGCAATTTTTAAAGCTGAAATATAGGTTAATAACAATCTGTTCCAAGCCAGTCCAAAGAGACGAGGGAATTGGAATCCTCAAAATGAAGTATGTACCCTCTACAATTCATTTAATGGGGAAAATGAATAATTTTCTTTTTGTGTGTGGGGGGGAGGAGGGGGGAGGGGTAGTTTTTTTTTTTGATAGACTCTAGAATTTTTGTGATGAATGTGGAAATTAATTGATGTTGATTTGATTTTTTATTCTTGTCTTGTGGCTTGTTCGGTGCTGATGAAGTTTAAATTTGGCATATGAGTAATGGATTTTGACATGGAAAAAGAGAATGATTGAAGTTGTTGATTTATGTTGTTATCTTAATGTTCATTTTGTGGCTCATTGTTCACTAAGTAGTGTTTTAGGCTAGATGTGACCTTTTAAGTTCATGTGTTGTTGTGCTTCAATTAAAGTTTCAATACATATTCCACTTGAGTATTGCATGTCCAATGTGCGATCAACTTCTTTGTTGAGTTATTTTGTCTCTCTTTTGCTCTAGAACTTGTTCTAAGTGTGCTTCAAGGAGAAATCCTTGGTTGTACTTGGTTTGAAAAATAATTTTAAGCTTTTCTCAAAACGCTTGAAATTTTAATATTACCCTAGTCAACTCCTTTGATCCCTATAGCCTTTTCATTTCATAGCCACCTTCTGGAGCACTTGAAGTTACAACTTAGGCTAAAAACCCAAGTTTTTGGAGAGGTGATGGGAACACTGCAGTGTTTTTAGAAGTTCATAGAAAAAAGATAATAGATAGTGAAAAGGTGAAGTATGAATCAATCATGTTTGTTGTGAAAAAATGAAAATGAAGCATTGAAAAAAAGAAGATTGAAAGGTGTGAAATAAAAGGGTGACAAGAAGAAAAATGTCGAATTTCAAAATGGAAAATAATTTGAGCTGTGAAATTGTGGTTATTAGGAAGGTCATTGTCACTCATTACCCATATTCATATCCTATCTTCAACCAAAAAATATACATTACATTCATGGAAGTCCTAAATGTTTGACCTAAATGCACCTATGTTAGTGGTGATTTACATAAAGAGTAAACTTATGAGACCATTTTTGAGCCCATGAACGTTATTGTGAGAAAGAATGTTAATTCTTCCTGTTTTATTATCTCAACTTAGTCTTGAAATACATATGTTATGAGTAGGATTCTCTTTGATGTCGAGTTCCAAATATTCCTATAAATTTAGTTTCTAGTGTTAGATTATATAAGAGTGAATTTTAAAAATTCATAACTCATATCACACATGGAATTACATGCCCCATAACCTACCAAATGAAAGGTATTTGAATTAGTTTTCTAATGCAACTGATTTCACCTCATTTGGAGTTCGGAGTAAAATGTTATGGTCATTTTACTGAAGACTGCCAAAACAGAGTTGAATTACAAAACCACATACGGGTCGTGGTTTGCATTAGGGCCCATCTACTAACTCGTGGTAAAAACTTATGAAAATCTATTTTTCGGTCCCATATGTGATGGACCCATCTACGAGTCATAGAAACATCCACGGGTCATAGATTGGGCTCGTGGAATCGATCCAGAGATCCCAAAATATGCTAAAAAGTTTACGGAATGGTTCCTACAGGATGTGGAAGTTCTTACGAACCTTAGGTGGGCCCATGGACAAATTTGACAGCTTTTTTAGAAAGGTTATTTTGGTCCTTTCCCACCCTTCCAGACCCTAAACTTTACATTTTTACACCTAAATAAACCTCTAAACATATCAGTTCAACCTTATTACGCTAAAACACTCTCTCAAACTTAGAGCAAGGTTTCAGGGAAGAAAAATGCTAAGATTTGAAAATAATCTTGTGAATTCCCTCAAGCTGTTTCAAAATTCAAAACTTCCAGGTATATAAGGCTAACAAAAACATGGATTATGTTCTTTCGTGTGCCTCATAACCCGAATTGATGGAGTTATGAATGAATTGAGTCTTCCATGAATGTTTCTTGAAGGTTTTTCTTCAATTATAATGTAATTCTACATAATCTTGCATGAATTATAGCTTTTATGAATTAAATACTTACAATAGATGATTTTGCTTTTCTACATAAACCCTAGAATGAATTCTTGTTATTTTTGCATATTTTATTTAAATGAGCATGCATGAATATAATTTGAGCCTAAATAGTATATGGAATCCCTAAATGTTTTAACTCTTCGTTTGTTTTTTGAATGCTATGAGATAGAATAATACATGATAGAGTCATTATGAGTCAAGAATTGAATCCTAAAAGAATGTAACCAAAGAGTTGATAGTTGATGTGATGAATTGAGTTGACAAATGTCCAATGAGACTAGATGAATGGTTTAACCATACGGTTGATGTCATATGAGCATTTTGAGAGGAGTATTGAGCACCGAATTGAGTAAGAGTAAGTCCAACTCGAATCAATAACTACGTAGTCGGTGCAAATGAGGATTGAACCATAAAATTGAATGTTCCGTATTGTCCCAAAAAGAGGACTTGATATTACCAATTTGGGATACAATGATGGGATATCCTATACCCTATCTAGGTATTAGATGGATGTGGCAATGACATCGCTTTGTTGTATCATCACTGGTTCACAGGTGATGATTGTCGGTTAGAGAAACTCCCATATAGGCCCCAATAGTACTTTGAGTCTATTGGATTAGATGGTATATGAGTTGTCATTGTCTAAACTACATTCTTACTTCAGATTCTTGACATGATGATTGAGTTTCCTACTTCTTGAGTTGATATTATTTTTCCTTCACATATTTCTTTCTACCATTTTACATATTGCACATACTAACGTCTATTTGGGCCTTCATTTTTTCATGAAGCAGAGACAGATACTAGTGGTCATCAATAGGTTCCCCATTGAGGACCTATTTGCTTTCAGCTGATTGGCGAGCCCTCCCCTACTTTCGAAAGGCGTCATGTTTCTATTTCAGATTTGAGTTTAGACTTATTTTATTCTATTTAGAGTTAGCCATGGATCTGTCATTGGCACCATTTTGTTAGATTTTAGAGTCTTCATAGACTTGGCTGTTGAGTTATGACTGGATTATATTTTTGACTAGTTTCTTCATATTAGTCTTACTTAGTTGATGGATAGATTGTTTGGCCTTTGACTTTTATATATCATTTGTCTTTTCTTTCTTTAAGTATTCTTATTCATTAATATCTCCCGCTATTAGAATGTGATTGAATGCATGTGATGAGGTTGAGTGGTTTACTTGGGGGCTAGAAATATTCTCTGGGTGCCAGTTATGCCAAGGGTACCTTCCCGGGGTGTGACATGACTTTTCAAAAATTATTAATATGAAAAAGGAATTTGAGTTCTACAAAAAAGTTAGAGAGAAATTTTTTTATTTTTTGGAAGTGTAAACTTGTGAAAGAAATTAAAAAGTAATAATCAATACATACTCCAAGTCCTTTGTTTAGAAAATAGGTAGAAAATTCTTTTTTCTATTCGAAGGACAACGGGAGAAAGTAATAAGATGTAATGACCCGTTAGGTCATTTTGAGAATTAGTCCTCTTATTTTCCTAAAATATCCTTCTCGTAAAGTTTATATGGGTATTTCAAACTATTCAATAGCTATAATTATTTAAGATACGGGTAAATTGAGATAACTAATTTAATTTGGGGACTAAATTAAAAACTTATTGAATATACTATACCACTTAGCGTAAATATTAAAATGAGTTTGTAGGATTTACTTCTTTTATTATAACTTGAAAAATAAAAAGAAGAAGAGAAAGTGATTCCATCGAACTGTGCATTGCTACAAGTAAACGTCAAATTTCCATTACATATTAGATTCTTAATATTTACGGAACAATTGGTTATTTAATTACAAACAATATTAATGAGGTGCTTAACATAGCGAAATTGATCCTTCGTTATATTAGTTTGCATATTGTGTTAAGATTCTACTCATGGACAAAAATTGAGTGGAAATTTAGAATGCTTAGTTTGTTAGCATTAAATTTCTTATGTATGTTTTTCCTCCATCGACACTTTTCTTCACAGTGCTTTGGTTCTCCTGCATCGGCACCTTTTTGCCCAGTGCTTTTGGTCCTTTGTTTGGTCCAACTTATTGCTATGTTATGCGGCTTTGGATGAGTATTGGGGTGTATGTGTATGTTTGTATTATTTCAATAACCATTAGAATTATATTATTTGGAGGATTTAAGACTAAACCCTAGGCTTGAAACTTAGGAACTAAATTACTGAATTAGATGAAATTTTGAGATTAGGCTAGATATATAGTAATATGGGTGTCATTGAACTCCTTGTGACGTGTATGTTTCATTCTTGATAGAGAATTGTCATTTCGAAAGTTGAATTCAAGATTTATCCATTCGGTAGAAGTGTTTGAGTGTGGCTTCGACATTGTGGAAGGTTTGGTTATCCTTCTTTGAGATTGGAATTGGGTTATTGAATATTATTTTGTTATAATCTATGAGATGGAATCGTATCATGTGTTTGGTTGCAAATTCTTATTGTGAAGTTAGTGTGAGGGCTTTAATCGTCTATGTGTTTGCTTTGAGAGCATGTGAATCCTAAAGCGAGAATATTGTGATTATGACATGTTGAGAAAGGGAAATAATTGTGATATGATATTGAGGATCATGGCTTACTTGAGAAATGAAAGTTACTAAACTGTGGCGGAGTATTTTAAAGAGAATTGTATCACAATATGTATAAAAGAAGGTGAATGTTATAATTGCTAAACTTTAAGTACATTGACACTTATTACACTTATTAAGATGAATATTCTCTCTATAGTTGTATCTTGATTGTATGCATCTTCATACTACATGTCATGATATTTTGAGAAATTGTGAATTGTGAAGCTACTTTTTAAGACCCTTGACCATGAGTTAGGTGGCAAGGTGGCTGATACATTGTGTCTTATCATGAGTCCTTGGCTGCGAGTTGGGTGGACAGGTAGTTGATATATTGTGATTGAAGTATATAGCATGTGAGGTCCCCATGGATCCACTTAGTCTATGGAGCCTTAGCTCAACGAGGGTGTATACGACAAGCCGTGCGACAGGCTTGATTCCACCTTGCATTGCATTGCATTACATACCATGGATTGGCTTATCTGAGACTATGTATTTACCTTATTTTTGTTGTTATACATAAATTGGCGACACCGATGCCTGACTGATTTTCCCATTGTAGGTTGAAGTGTTCCTAGATTATTTCATAGTTTATTCAATTTCTTATTCCCAGTCGATTAAACCTATTGGTTACATATTATGTGTACTCACCCTACTTCTTTTCCCCCGTAAATTCTTGTCAGAATTATCCACCCGGTAGTTGGTTTGCTCGAGAAGTTGGTTAATACTAGATCTAGTGGTGAGACTCAGGGGCTTTAAGTCTCCATTAGATTCTATCTTAGTTGTGTGGTCTTTTTTTCTGTTCAGAGACTGAGATGCACTTATTTTACTAGTTTTATATTAGATGATCTTTACACTCATGATACCAAGTTCTAGGATATGGTTTTATGTGGTGAATATATGTCTATTGAGTTTGCTCTTTTTAATAGATGTTATTGTTGGGCTTGGAATTTTGTGGCCTTTTAGTCATAACCCCATATTGGGTCGTGATAAGTTCGATATCAGAACTCTAGGTTCACCAGTCTCTGAGTTAAAGAGCAGGGTGTCCAGTAGAGTCTTACAAATCAGTATGTAGACGTCTGTATCTATCTTTGAGAGGTTACATGATGCTTCTTAGGAGAAATTCTCTTTTCATTGATTCCTTTCATGTAATTTTGTTTATATTCAAGTTTTGTGTGCCTCTAATCTATTCTTTCTATTCAAATGTCGAGGACTAGAGTTAGAAATATTGAGGATGACTTTGTACCTGCTGTCCAAGCCCTAGTTAGAGGGTGAGGAAAAGGTAATGGTAGAGGTTGAGGTAAAGGTTGGGCTAGAGGAGTAGCACCAGCCCGAGGTCAAACAAAAGAGGCTTCATCTGAGCCTATTGTTGACCCAGTTTATGAGCATGAGGAGCAGGCTGAGGACCCAGTTCATCCTCCTGCAGCCTCAGAGTGTACATTGGTATTACGAGAGCTATTGATTCAGTGATTGATGAGGTTGGAGGTACCCCTACTACTAGTAATCTTCCATGTACCTCAGTTCCTACTATACCTGTTAATCCTTCACAGCCAGCTCAGGGACCTAGTATTGGATTTTTTACCATGAGTCCATATTCTATGGCTTCTATTGCACCTCTGAGGTTTTCAACCCCGCCCATTTCTGCCAGTGTTGTTATTCCCTTATCTGAGTGGAAGAGCTTTGAGAGATTTCTAAGATTAGCTCCTCCTAAAATTGATGTTATGGCCGAGGATGGGGCATATGAATTTTTGACAGAGTACCAAGATTGATTATTTAATTTGGATATTCTTGATGCCCACGGAGTAGCTTACACATCTTATCAGTTCACAAGCATGGCTAGAGAGTGGTAGAGGTCAATTATGGCCCAGAGGCCAATTGATGCTCCAGCGATAGTTTGGGAGCTATTTATTGAGATCTTTCTTGAGAGGATTGTACCCTCTAGCCTTCGTGATAGACGTCGTGATGAGTTTGATATATTGGAGCAGGATTCTATGACTGTGACCGAGTATGAGGCATGATTTCATAAGTTGTATCGCTATGCCTTGTTAAGTATTCGCACGAAGTTTGAGTGGATTCATCAATTTGTGAAGAGGTGTGCAACTTATCTTCAAGAGGCCATAACCTCTCTTATGTTATTATGTGGTTTCATTTAGAGCATTATTGGCCATGCTAGGTTGATAGAAGGCATCAGACAGACACGCCAGAGTGGTGGTAAGAGGTCCCACCATCATGGTCAGTTTGACAGTTATGCACCCAGAGATAGAGATTCTCAGAGGTAGGGTGCTCAGGGTTATCAGGGGAGAGTTCATGTAGCCATTCCTAGTGTAGATGGAATAAGCAGGCCTAGATCTAGCAAGACCAGTTCTGATGGTTCCTCCGATTCAAGGATGTGCAGTTCTTTGGGTTATCCTTCTCAAAGTTCTAAGCCTACATGTTGTTATATATGCAAAGAGTTTGGCCACTAGGCCAGGGATTGCCCTAAGAATGCTCTTGCTTCTTTTTCATTGGGGACATAGACATCTTGGTCTACACCATCCCCAACAGCTAAAGGCACTTCACAAAATGCAAGGGGGTAGTATTAGAGGTGCTAGGGTTGGAGATCGAGGTAGTGCTCATGGATCGCAGGTCAGTGGTGAGCATCGGGTATGTTATTCCGTTCCAGGACGGATAGAGGTAGAGGCATCTAATGTTGTGATTATAGGTACTGTTTCAGTTTTCCATCGTTCATCTTCAATATTGTTTGACCCTTGGTCTACACATTCATATGTATTGGGTTATTTTGCTAAGGACATTGATGTTATACGTGAGCCCCTTGATGTGCCAATATGTTTCTACACCGGTGGATGAATCCTTAGTGGTGGATTGAGTATATTAGGGTTATATAGTGGTTATCTCAAGTAGGGAGACCCAGGACGATTTGATCCTTCTAGACATACTTGAGTTTGATGTTATTTTGGGCATAGATTGGTTGACCCCTTATCATGTGATCCTTGATTGTTATAATAAGTCAATGACCTTAGCGTATTTGTGTTTTTCTTAGTTAGTGAGGACAGGTGCTCCTAGATCTTATCCTAAAGGGGTGATTTCCTATGTTCATGCTTGGCGTATGATGGAACATGGGTATTTCTCTATTTTGGCTCATGTATGCAATATTTATAAAGAGTCATCTTCATTAGAGACTACGAGGGTGTTGAGGAAGTTCATGGATGTATTTCCTACTGCCTTATCCTATGTCACTCTAGATCGTGATATTGATTTTGCCATTGATTTGGAGCCGAGTACTAAGCCCATATACATTTTCCTTATCCAATGGCTCCTGCAGAATTAAAGAAATTGAAGGAGAAATTAGAAGATTTGTTGAAGAAAGGGTTTATTTAGACTATCTATCGTCTTGGAGTGCACCGATATTACTCGTGAAGAAGAAGGATGGTACTTTGAGAATGTGCATTGACTATTGTCAGTTGAACAAAGTGACCATCAAGAACAAGTATCCTTTGCCTTGAATTGATGACTTATTTAATCAACTCCAGGGTGCTTTAGTGTTCTCCAAAATTGATTTCAGTTCGTGATATCATCACTTAAGGTCTGAGAGTCTAATATCTCGAAGACTGCTTTCAAAACCCGATATAGGCACTATAAGTTTGTGGTTACATCATTTGGGTTGACTAATGCCCCTTCCATTTTCATAGATTTGATGAACCCCATGTTCAGACCTTACCTAAATTCCTTTGTGATTATATTCATTGATGACATCTTGGTATGTACCAAGAATGAAGCGAACCATGTCCACCACTTGAGGATTGTGCTCCAGAGTTGCGTGAGAAGAAGTTGTATGTTAAGTTCTCCAAATGAAATTTTAGCTCAAGTCTGTGACTTTCTTGGGTCATGTAGTGACTAAGAATGGTATTATGGTCGACCCGGCCAAAGTAGCAGTTCAAGGTTAGGTGATACCCGCATTAGTGACTGATATTCAGAGTTTTATCGGGCTGGCGGGTTACTAGCATTGGTTTGTTCAGGGATTCTCCTCTACAATAGCTCTTTTGACTAGACTAACCCAGAAGGAAGTTACATTTTTATGGATCAATGAATGTGAGGCGCGATTTTAGAGGCTCAAGGAGTTATTGACTTCAATACCTATTATAGCATTGCCTGGGAAAGGAGTAGCCTTTGTTATTTATTGTGATGCCTCTTGTCTGGGTTTGGATAGAGTATTGATGCAGAAGGGAAGAGTCATAGCATATGCTTTGCGACAGCTGAAGGCCCATGAGTGATACTACCCTACTGATTATTTGGAGTTAGCCACGGTGGTGTTTGTTTTGATGTTGTGGAGGTATTATCTCTATGTGGTACATTGTGAGATCTTCACAAACCATCATAGCCTCAAATATATTATCTCTTAGACTAATTTGAACATGAGGCAGCATAGGTAGTTGGAGTTGCTGAAAGACCATGATATCTCTATTTTTAACACCCTGGCAAGGCTACTGTAGTGGCAAATTCCTTGAGCCAGAAGTCTTCGAGTATGGGTAGTTTGGCATTTCTTAAGGCATGGGAGAGGCTTTTACCTTTGGAGGTTCAGTCTTTGGCCAGATAATTGATCAGACTTGACATCTCCTATCTCATAATATGTTGGCCTTCATTGAGGCTAGGTCTAAATTGATCGATTGGATTCGTGCTCACCAGTTTGATGATAATAAATTAGGTGTGATTTGGGACAAAGTGTTGAGGGGTGAAGCAAAGTCGGGTTTTCTTGATTTTGAGGGAGTGTTGAAGATTACTCGGCGTATTTGTGTGCCTAAGGTAGGTGATTGGATTCACTTGATCTTGGAGGAGGATCATTGTGCTAAGTATTCCATTCATCTGGTTATGGCAAAAATGTTTCATGATTACATTATTGGTGGTGTGGGTTGAAAAGGACATTGTAGAGTTTGTGGCTAAGTGTTTGAATTGCCAGCAGGTTAAGTATGAGCATCAAAATGCAGGAGGTTTGATGCAAAGGATGCCCATTATCGAGTGGAAGTTGGAGCGTATTACCATGGATTTTGTGACTGGATTACCCGTGGCATTGGGTAAGTTTGACTCAGTTTGGGTGATTATAGACAGGTTGACCAAGTCAGCTCACTTCATTTTGGTAAGGACCCACCACAGTGCAGAGCAACTAGCTAGGATTTATGTATGTGAAATTGTTAGATTGCACTGGGTTCATATCTCTGTTGTGTCAAATTGAGGTTCAGTGTTCACCTCTCAATTTTGGAAGGAATCGCAACATGGTTTGGGTACACAGTTAGCAACACTTGTCCTTAGCAGAGTTTTCTTATAATAACAATTATCAATCCAACATTCAGATGGAACCATTTGAGAAATTGTATGGGCATAGGTGTCAGTTGCCTATTAGCTGGTTCAACTCAGTTGCCATTGATGCATTAGACACTAATTTGCTCAGAGATGTTTTGGATTGGGTTGTCTGATCTAGAGTCGACTATTGACAGCCCAAAGTCAGCAAAAGAGCTATGGTGACAGGAGAGTTTGTCCCTTGGAGTTTATGGTAGGCAATCATGTGTGGTTGAAAATATCACCCATAAGGGGTGTGATGAGGTTCAGGAAACACGTCAAGCTTAGCCCGAGATTGTTGACCCATTTCAAATTTTGAGGAGAGTAGCTGAGACAGCTAATGAGTTGGCTTTGCCAGCTAGATTATCATCTGTACATCCGGTGTTCCAAGTTTTCATGCTTTGAAGATACACACGGACGAGTCCCATGTTATTTCTTATGATGTCATAGAGTTGGGTCTGGATTTGACTTATCACGAGGAGCCAGTAGCCATTCTAGATAGATAGGTTCAGAGGCTCAGGACTAAGGAAATCGCTTTAGTTAAGGTTCAGTGGCGACATCAGCCTGTTGAGGAGGCGACATGGGACCCAGAGTTCGACATGCTTGCTAAATGCCCTGATCTCTTCGAAGCTCCAGGTTTTTCTTTTACCCTATGCTCGAGGAAAAATATTTTTTTTTAGTGGTGGATGATATAATGACCCATTAGGTCATTTCGAGGATTAGTCCACTTACTTTCCTAAAATATCCTTCTCTTAAATTTTAAATGGGTATTTTGAACTATTCAATAGCTATGATTATTTAAGATATGGGTAAATTTAGATAACTAGTTTAATTGGGGACTAAATTGAAAACTTATGGAATATCCTATACCACTTAGCATATATATTAAAATCAGTTAGTAGGATTTAATCTTTTTTCACACCCCGGGAGGGTACCCTTGGCGTGGCCGGCACTTAGAGACTATTGCTAGTCCCTAAGCGAACCACTTGGACTCATAGTCACATCATACTCAACAGCGGAATAAAATGCTCAAGAAAAGACTATAAAGTAAGCAAACCGAATCTTTGATAAAAGGGGAATTTCCAATAAGCAAGAGTTTTAGAAAATAATACTCAACATTCTCCACTCAATGTCTATGAAGCCTCTATCTCAAACATCTAGGTGGTACCATGACAGGCCATTGCTACCCAACTCAAAGAAAGTAGAAGTAATTAGTCAAATAAAATAAAGGCTCCTCCATATAGCAAGGAGGACTCACCAACTCTGGAACTCAGGAACTTTGGACCTCAATGGTGTGCCTGCTGAAGTCCCCTACCACCTGTATCTACATCATGAAATGTAGCATCACTGAATGGCGTTAGTATGTGGAATGTACGGTATGTAAGATGGCTCACAACAAAAACAAATAAGGCTCATACTCAATCAACTGACTCTACTCAGGACTAAACACTTCATCTCATGTCTCATCTCAATTAAATAACGATGCAAGTTTAAAGTTTAAAACTATGCTCTCCCTTATCTCATATCTCAACTCACGTAAATGATGCAAGTTTAATGTTTAAAATCATGCTTTTAAAGTCCGACTCAGTGTTTGATGCAACTTAATTCAAAAGACTCATGATATGCTCAACTCAAGTGTTCGCTTGGATGTTTCTCTAACAGACAACTTTCCACCCCACCATAAATTTGGTGATGTACAACGAAAAGACGTCATTGCCACATCCACCCTAAACCTACCAAGGTATAGGACGTCAACCTGTAACTCTCTCTCTTGGATAGAAAAGAATATCCATCTATTGGGACACGGGCCACAAGAATTATCCTGTGCGACCATCCTACGCTGCAACGTAGTTCCAGGGTTCTCCTCAATCACCCAACTCAGTACTCAATACTCCTTCCAAGACTAAAATGTGCTCATGGAAATTAACTCAGACTCATCTCTTTAACTCATCTCAATCAAGTCAACACATTTCTCAATAACTCAACTTGATTTCTCAATAACTCAATAACTTGGGGCAATAAATTATGCAATGTAACTCATGACTCTAACTCATACCATGCAAGACTCCCAATGATTCTGGTCAAGAACCTCATATTAGGATCAACTCATAAGGTTAAATAGGTATTCTCTATATACATATATGCAACAAGAAATTATACTTTCCGAGTTCAATTACATGGGTCTAGATGATTTAAATTCATATTTCTCAAATCAGAACATAAATAAGAAACTAAATTTAGGACTAGAGTATCAAACATTCAAATAACATTCATATTTCATGAATTTAGTGATGCAACTCATAAATTGACTTAGATAAATTCATGAAAACTCCAACAAGTACAAGATTTTAAAACTCAAGAAATCACAGGATTTAAAACATGTGATTCATACTCATGATCTTAACTTAAGAAGATGAAGGGACACATGGATGAACACAGTCCAACGCTTTAGGTAGCCTAACATACCTGGGACGATTGCTACGACTATCTCTCTTAGGATCTCCTCTTGAACTCTTCAATCTCAAACTCTCCTCTACTCTCCTAAAGACCTAACTTGATCATTTTGCTAGGAATAGAATGTAAGATGGGTTTTGGAACCCTTTCTTCATGGAAACGACGTATGTTAGTCTTATATGGGGTTTTAGAAGGTGTTAGCAATGGACCGGAATGCCCCTCGAATTTTTAGAAATTTTCTAGCCGCAAAATAATCCAGTTCATGACGCGGACTGGTCACGAACAGTACATTTTTTACAAAATATTTCTGAACAAGTTTTCCCAATCCCGTCGAAAAGTTTTGAAAAAAACATAAGTCCCTCTCCGCGATAGGTCCGCGACACGACTCTGTCGTAAACCTTCACTGTTTTTTGTTTCGTAATAAAAAATTATCTTTTGACTCAATCGCTCTAAAATTCGACTGAGACTCTTCCCCCACTCAATTTCTTGTGCTGATCACAAATCATGCCTCAGATTCGCCATCCGAGCATCGGAAGACGTGTTATGCGCACATCTCTCCTCTAGACGTATTTTAGTAATTTTACTGGGTGTTATATCATCTCCCTCTTGGGATCATTCGTCCTCGAATGATGAGGAGGAATGGTATTATGGCACAAATAGACTCAAGACTCATCTTGACACTCACTCAATGACTTAAACTCTCAACTCTCCATCGATCTCGATAACTCTACTCAGATCATCGAGAATGGACACATCAACTCAAGATGGAAACATCAATTAAGTTAAGGATAGGAACATTACCTTCAATATTCTCATCATCAGGCATGAATAGGTGTGGGTATTTTGCTCTCATCTCTTCCTCAGCTTCCCATGTGGCTTCCTCAACAAATTGATTCCTCCACAAAATTTTAACGGAGGCTATCTCTTTGTTTCTCTGTCTGCGGACCTATTAATCAAGGATTTGGACTGGAATTTCCTCATAGGACAAGCTATCTTTGACTTTTGTGCTCTCAACAGGGATCACCAAGGTAGGATCTCCCAAATACTTCTTCAACATAGAAATGTGGAACACCGGGTGGATTCCGTCTAACTGAGAAGGTAACTTTAGCTCATAATCAACCTTCCTGAATCTCCTCACAATGTGATAAGGGCTGGTGTAGCGAGGAATTAATTTTCCCTTCTTCCTAAACCTCATGAAACCCTTCATAGGTGATACCTTCAAGTATACCCAATAGCTCACCTCGAACTTTAAGTCCCTTCTCCTCACATCGGTGTAAGACTTCTGATGTCTTTGTGCAGTCTTTAACCTCTCTCTAATAATATTTACCTTCTCCAAGGACTGGTGGACAAGGTCAGGCCTAATTGACTCAGCCTCTCTAACCTCAAACCACCCAATGGGTGACCTACACCTCCTCCCATACTAGGCCTCATAGGGGGAAATTTGAATGTTCTCATGATAACCATTGTTATATGCAAATTCAATCAGGGGTAGATGGTCATCCCAATTCCCTTTGAAGTCAAAGACGCAGGCTCTCAACATATCTTCTACCATCTGAATAGTGCTCTCTGCCTGACCATCCGTCTGTGGATAAAAGGTTGTACTCAGATTTTCTTTGGTGCCCAATCCCTTCTGGAAAGATCTCCAAAATTGGGAGGTGAATTGAGCTCCTCTATCCGAGATGATAGACAAGAGAAATCCATGAAACCTCACAATATCATGGATATAAAACTTGGCATACTCCTCCACAGTATTAGTTGTCTTGAATGCCATGAAGTGAGCTGATTTAGTCATCCTGTCCACAATCACCCATATTGAATCATGCTGCTTTCGGGATCTCGGTAGGCCGGTAATGAAGTCCATGTTAATCATCTCCCACTTCCATTCTGGAATCATGAAGTTCTGTGCTAATCCGCAAGGCCTTTGATGCTCAACTTTTACTTGCTATCAATTCGGGCACATTGAAACAAACTCAGCGATATCCCTCTTCATTCCACTCCACCAATAGACTTCCCTTAAGTTGTGGTACATCTTGGTAAAGTTGGGGTGAATGGAATATCTAGTATTGTGGGCTTCAGCCATGATCCTCTCCCGGACACCATCAACATCGGGGACACATAACTTACTCTAGTATCTCAATACCCTATCTCCCCCTTTGGAGAAGACTATCACTTTTTGTTTGTGGACAACCTCCTTCAATTAGAGTATGGTAGGATCACGATCTTGCTTCTCTTTTACCTCTGCTACTAGAGATGATGCTGACCCACTCTGAATATTGATTCCTCCCTCGCCATTCGCCTCGAGTTGAACTCCCAATCGAGTCAATCTATGCACTTCTTTTACTAGCTCTTTCTTCCCTTCCTCAACATGGGCTTTGCTATCCATTGACAACCTGCTAAGAGCATCAAAACAATGTTAGCTTTACCTGGGTGGTATAGGATACTCATGTCATAATCCTTGAGCAACTCCAACCATCTCCTTTGTCGTAGGTTGAGCTCTCTCTGATTGAAGACATACTACAGGCTTTTATGGTCAGTGAACACGTCCACATGCACTCCATACGAGTAGTGGCGCCAGATTTTAAGTGCAAACACTACTGCCGCCAACTCAAGATAATGTGTTGGATAGTTTCTCTCATGAACTTTAAGCTCCCTAGAAGCATAGGCTATCACCTTCCCTCTCTGCATCAATACACAACCCAACCCAACTCTTGATGCATCACAATATATCACAAAATCTTTCGTCCCATCGAGCAAGGTCAAAATAGGTGCGGTGGTCAATCTAGTCTTCAACTCTTGGAAGCTCTTCTCACATTCCTCAGACCATTGAAACTTGACCTTCATCTGAGACAACTTGGTCAATGGTGCGGATAGGGAAGAAACTCCATCAATGAATCTACAGTAGTAGCTTGCCAACCCTAAGAAACTTGTTATGTCAGTTGGAGAGATCGGTCTTGGCCAGTTCTTAACCGCTTCAATCTTCTGGGCATCTACTCGAATACCATCACCCAAAATAACATGGACTAGGAAAGCCACTGACTTGAGCCAAAACTCACTTTCGGAGAACTTCGCATATAACTCATGGTCCTTAAGAGTTAGAAGGATAACGCTAAGGTGATTGGCGTACTCCTCCTTACCAATCAAATAAACCAAGATGTCATCAATGAACACGATTACAAACATGTCAAGATAAAGTTTGGACACTCTATTCATCAAGTCTATGAAGGTTGCAGGTACGTTCGTCAACCCAAAGGAAATGACCAATAACTCAGTAGCCATATCTAATCCTGAAGGCTGTCTTTAGAATGTCATACTCCCTCGCTTTCAACTGGTTGTAACCCGATCTATGATCTATCTTTGAAAAGCATGAGGCACCCTGAAGTTAGTCAAACAGATTATCTATCCTGAGGAGAGGATATTTATTCTTGATCGTGACCTTGTTTAGTTACCTATAGCCTATACACATTCTGAGAGACCCATCCTTCTTTCGCACGAATAGGACGGGAGCGCCCCAAGGGGAAATACTTGGCCTAATAAAGCCCTTTTCTAATAAATCCTTCAACTACTCTTTTAACTCTTTCAAATCAGCGGGGCCCATCCTATAAGGTAGAATTGAAATAGGTTGGGAATCGAGAAGAACATCAATCCCGAAGTGAATCTTCCTATTAGGAGGGACTCCAGGTAGATCCTCGGGAAACACTTCTGGAAACTCACTCACAATCAGGATTGACTCAAGAGTGGAAGGCTCAACATCATCAGACTTGACTCACACGAGATGGTAGATGCACCTGTTAGAGAATAACCGTCTAGCTCTAAGGTAAGAAAAAAGTTTGCCCTTAGGTGCAACAGAATCTCCCCTCCATTCTAATACTGGCTCATTTGGAAACTAGAACTTGACAATTCAGGTTCTACAGTCAACAGAGACAAAGCAAGCATGGAGCCAGTCCATGCCAAGGATTACATCAAAGTCAATCATCTCTAACTCAATCAAATCAGCAAGGGTATCCCTATGATAGACAGACACTATGCAATCTCTATAGACCTTTCTTGGCTATGATAGACTCACCAATAGGAGTATAAATAGGGAAAGGTTCAAATAAACACTCAGGGGGAATCTCAAATTTTCTAGCCACATATGGCATCACAAAGGACATTGTTGCCCCTAGATAAAGAAAAGCATAACAATCAAAAGTAAAGACTCATAGTACGCCCGTCATAACATCTGGTTCAATCTCTTGGTCTTGTCGGTTCCCCATTGCATAAAGACGGTTCATCCCTCTGCCAGTCCCTGGTGTAGTACCTCTCTGGTTACCCTTGGGTGGGGGCATCGTAGTAGAAGACTGCGCCTTATTACCCCAAAGTGGACATTCCTTTAGAAAGTGACATGTCTGGCCACACTTGTAGCAAGCATTTCCTCCATCCCTGCACTCTCCCAAATGCATCCAGCCACACTTCCCACAAGGTAGTTTCCCTCTAGAGCCAAGGGTCACACTAGCTTGCGAACCCTGTGCTCTAAAGTTTGACTGACCTTGGGACCTTTGATCATACCTGACATTTGGAGTTGGTGCACTGGCTGATGATGGTGCATACCCCGAATGCCTCTTCTGAAAGTAAGACTTATCTCTATTATCATGTTTGTCTTCGCAAGGATCAGGCCCGGTGGACTTGGCTTTCTTACTCAAATGATCTTCTCTGTCTTTCTTCTTACCTCCTCAGTTTGTTGGGCATATACCTTGATTCTGGAGATATCCATGCCTAGGATCAGTAATGTTGCCTTGCACTCCCTCTTCACCAATTTACCCAATCCGGACATGAACTTTCTTATCCTTGCCCTCATGTCCTGGACCATATCTGGAGCGTACCTAGACAGCTTGGTAAACTTAAGCTCGTACTCTATTACGGTCATCCCCTCTTGCTTTAGGTTCACGAACTCCTCAACCTTTGTCTCCCTCAACTCTTGGGGAAAGAAGCGGTCGAGGAAAGCACTCTCAAACTCACTCCACTCAGTAGGCTCAGTATCCTCACCCCGACCATCTTCCCATTGGTTATACCAGACATTCGCCACATCCTTAAGATGGTAGGAGGCAAGCTCAACTCCTTCAATCTCCTTTCATACATATCCATCAACACCTTACACATCTCGTCAATGAAATTTTGTGGGTCCTCCTCAACTTTTGACCCCATGTAGACTGGCGGGTTCATTCTCAAGAAGTCTCGAAGACTAGTTGCAACAGTGGGCTCCTGATAGTTGGGGCTAGGAGCTTGAGAACCTCGGCTATCACTCTGGGAGGCTACTAGTTGGGTGATCATAGAAATGGCTCCTCTGAAGTCCGCCTCTGAGATGGAGGCTGGCTGAACAGGAGGTGCCCGCGGAACTTCTGCAGTCCTGGCAGGTCAACCTCATCTCCTCATTTCTTCCTGAGTATGGACCTCTAGTGGAGGATTATCAGCATTTGGGCTTGAGCATCTTGTTGGGCTTCTGTACGCTTAGGAGACATGTTCTGCAAACGCATAACACACGAATTAGATAGGGATTTATAAAGTCAAACTTTACGGCATGAACTAAGAATATCAAAGAAGTGTAACCATTCCTAATGTCCTATAGCCTCCTACACAACACACCCATAAACAAGACTTTGTTAGACACGGCTTCATAGACTCCCTAGGACACTTGAACTCTGTGCTTTGAAACCGGGTTTGTTAGGCCCCGGGGGGGTACCTTTGGAGTGGCCGACTCTAAGAGACTATTGCTAGTCTCTAAGCGAACCACTTGGACTCATCGTCACATCATACTCAACAGCGGAAGAAAATGCTGCTCAAGAAAAGACTCTAAAGTATGCAAACAAAATCTTTAATAAAAGGGGAATTTCTAATAAGTAAGAGTTTTGGAAAACATTACTCAACATTATCTATTCAATGTCTATGGAGCCTCTATCTCAAACATCTAGGTGGTACCATGACAGGCCATGGCTACCCAACTCAAAGAAAGTAGAAGTAATTAGTCAAATAAAATAAAGGCTCCTCCGGATACCAAGGAGGGCTCACCGACTCTGGAAATCAGGAACTCTGGACCTCAACGGTGCGCCTGCTGAAGTCCTCTATCGCCTGTATCTACATCATGAAATAATGCAGCACCGAGTGGCATCAGTACGTGGAATGTATGGTGTGTAAGATAGCTCACAAAAAAATAAGGCTCATACTCAATCTACTTACTCGACTCAGGACTCAACTCGTCATCTCATGTCTTATCTCAATTCAATAACGATGCAAGTTTAAAGTTTAAAATCATGCTCTCCCTCATCTTATATCTTAACTCACGTAAACGATGCAAGTTTAATGTTTAAAATCATGCTTTTAAAGTTCAACTTAGTGTTTGATATGACTCAATTCAAAAGACTCGTGATATGCTCAACTCAAGTGTTTGCTTGGAAGTTTCTCTAACCGACAACTCTCCACCCCACCATAAATTTGGTGATGTACAATGAAAATATGTCCTTGCCGCGTCCACCCTAAACTTGCCAAGGTATAGGATATCAACCTCTAACTCTCTCTCTTGGATCCAAAGAGAATGTCCATTTATTGGGACATAGGCCACCAGAATTATCTTGTGCGACCATCCTATGCTGGCAACATAGTTCCGGGGTGCTCCTGAATCACCTAACTCGGTGCTCAATACTCCTTCCAAGACTAAAATGTGCTCATGGAAATTAACCCAGACTCATCTCTTTGACTCATCTCAATCAAGTCAACACAGTTCTCAATAACTCAATTCGATTTCTCAACAACTCAGTAACTCGGACCATCATTTATGCAATGCAACTTATGACTCTAACTCATACCATGCAAGACTCCCAATGATTCTGGTCAAAAACCTCATATTAGGCTCAACTCATAAGGTTAAATAGGTATTCTCTATTTACATATATGAAATGAGAAATTATACTTTCCGAGTTCAATTCATGGGGTCTAGAATATTTAAATTCATACTTCTCAAATCAGTACATAAGTAAGAAACTAAATCTAGGACTAGACTATCAAACATTCAAATAAAATTCATATTTCATGATAGTAGTGATGCAACTAATTAATTGACTTAGGTAAATTCATGAAAACTCCAACAAGTACAAGAATTTAAAACTCAAGAAATCACATGATTTAAAACATGAGATTCATACTCATGATCTTGACTCAAGGATATGAAGGGATGCGTGGATGAACATAGTACAATGCTTTAGGTTGCCTTACATACCTGGGATGATTGCTACGACAATCTCTCTTGGGATCTCCTCTTGAACTCTTCAATCTCAATTCTCCTCTACTCTCCTCAAGCCCTAACTTGATGATTTTGCTAGAAAGAGAATGTATGATGGGTTTTGGAACCCTTTCTTACTGGAAAGGACATATATTAGTCGTATATGGGGTTTTAGAAGGTGTTAGGAATGGACTAGAATGCCTCTCAAATTTTTAGAAATTTTTCAGCCGCGAAATAACCTAGTCTGCAACACGGTCTGGTCACAAATAGTAAAGTTTTTGCAAAAGTTTTCTGAATGAGTTTTCCCAATCCCGTCAAAAGTTTTGAAAAAACATAAGTCCGTCTCTGCGATAGGTCCGTGATGCGGCTCTATCACAAACCTTCACTATTTTTTGTTTCGTAACAAAAAATTACTTTTTGACTCGGTCACTCTAAAAATCGACCGAGACCCTTTCCCTACTCAACTTTTTGTGCTTATCACAAATCCAGCCTCGGATTTGCCATCCAAGCATCCGTAGGTGTGTTATGCGCACATCTCTCCTCTTTGGATATATTGGTCATTTTATCGGGCGTTACACTTTTATTATAACTTGAAAAATAAAAAGAGGAAGAGAAAGTGACGCCATCAGACTGTGCATTGCTATTGGTAAATGTCAAATTTCCATTAATATTGGATTCTTAATGTTTAAGGAACAATTGGTTATTTAATTATACTCTAAGATGACTTAGTATGTCTGTTAATGGGAAAAACAATTAATGAGGTGCTTAACATAGTGGAATTGATCCTTTGTTATATTAGTTTGCATATTGTGTTAAAATTGTACACATGGTCAAAAATTGAGTGGAAATTTATAATGCTTAGTTCCGTAGCATTAAATTGCTTATGTATGTTTCTCCTCCATTGGCACCTTTCTACCCAGTGGTTTGGTTCTCCTACATCGGCACCCTTTTGCCTAGTGCTTTTCGTCCTTTGTTTAGTCGAGCTTATTACTACGTTGTGCGGCTTTTGATGTGTATATATATGTATATGTTTTGGTATTAATATTAGGAGGTTTGTATTATATGAATAACCATTAGAGTTACATTATTTGGACGATTTAAGACTAAACCCTTGGCTTGAAACATAGAAACTAAATTATTGAATTAGATGAAATTTTAAGGTTAGGCTAGATATATAGTAATACGGGTGTCATTGGACTCTTTGTGATGTATATGTTTTATTCTTGATAGGGAATTGTCATTTTGGGAGTTGAATTAAAAATATATCCATTTGGTAGAGGTGTGCAAGTGTAGTTTTGGTATCGAGGTAGGTTTGGCTATCCTTTTCTGAGATAGGGATTGTGTTATTGAATATTCTAATGTTATAATCTATTGGACGGGATCGTATCATGTGTTCAGTTGGAATTGTGATGCTAGTCTGAGGGCTTTAATTATCTATGTCTTAGCTTTGAAAGCATGTGAATCCTAAAGCGAGAATACTGTGATTATGACATGTTGATAAAGGGAGATAATTGTGATATGATATTGAGGATCATGGTTTACTTGAGAAATGAAAGTTATTAAAATGTAGTGGAGTATTTTAAAAAGAATTGTATCCCAATATGTATAAAAGAGGGTGAATATTATAATAGCTAAACTTCGAGTACTTTGACATTTATTACACTATTTGAGCTGAATATTGTCTCTATAGTTGTGTCTTGATTGCATGCATCCTCATACAACATGTCATGATATTCTGAGAAATTTTAAATTGTAAAGCTATTTTTTTAAACCCTTGGCAAGAGTTAGGTGGCAAGGTGGCTGATACATTGTGATTCTTATCATGAGTCGTTGACCGCAAATTAGGTGGAAAGGTAGTTGATATATTCATTTTGAGGTATATCGCCTGCAAGGTCCCATGGGTCCCTTAGTCTATGGAGCCCTAGCTCGACGTGGGTATATACGACAGGCTGTGCGACAATCTTGATTCCACCTTGCGTTGCATTGCATTACATACCATCTTATTACACTACTTGTGGTTGTTTCAGATTGGCTTATCAAAGACTATGTGTATACCTTATTTTCGCAGTTATGTATAAACTGGTGGCACCAATGCCAGACTAACTTCCTGCTACAGGTGAAAGATTTCCTAATTTATTCAATTGCTTATTCCCAGTCAGTTAAATTATTGGGTACATATTATGTGTACTCACCTCTTCTTCTTTTCCCACGCAGATTCTTGTCAGAATTATCCACCTGGTAGTTGATTTGCTCGTGCAGTTGGTTTATACAAGATCTATTGGTGAGACTCAGGGACTTCGAGTTTTCGTTGATTCTATCTTAGTCGTGTGGTCTTTATTTCTGTTCGGAGACTGGATGTACTTATTTTACTAGTTCTTATATTAAATGCTCTTTACACTCATGACACCAGGTTCTAGGATATCGTTTTATGTGGTGACTATCTTTCTATTGAGTTTTCTCCTTTTAGTGCACCTTATTGTTGGGTTCGGAATTGGGTGGACTTATAGTCTTACCACATTTTGGGTCATCACATAAGATTTTTACTTGTCTATTGGAGTATATAACAATAGAGATAATGCTAACAAATGAGTATGTTAAAGTTTTTGTAACGAAGAATTGTTTGTGATAAATGATTTAAAATGAACATAAGAAAAACAATCATAGAGAGTAATAAGTAGGTCCTAAAAATACAATAGTAAATACAATGGGACTGAGTGATTCATTAGAGATCTATAATAACAATTTGTTTAATTATGATTCACAGCGACATGTTAGAAAGAGGAAGAGATGTGAACGAAAGTAAGAGAGGGAGGAGAGACGTGAATGAGATCAAATAGGGTGGAGAGAGGTGAGTGAGACCTGAGATAGAGGAAAGTGGCGAGAGATGCACAACTGATTTGTATATCGAATCAATAATTATATCAAGAATATGATTGATTTGTATAAAAAACTAGCTACTAAAAGAAGGCGAGAGGCGAGTGAGACTTGAGGGAGAGGGGAGAGGCGAGAAAGATCTAGAAACAGAAGGCAACAAGAATACAATTCAACTTGAATTAATATTAAAATATTTTCTAATAATGTATAAGCAACAAGGGTTTACAGCCTTCTTTATCGTGTATTTCTCTTTTATATTTGTCAAACTATATACTGCATTGGTTCTATGTAAATAACACTCTTGGATACAATAGGGTCAATGTATATGTAAATAATTATCTAGACTATGAAGGAAAAAGGGAAAAATATTGTTGTTATTCTAATAATTTTCTAATATGTAAAACTTAGGAATTAACTAAAACTTTAATTATCAATTATTTTTAATAAAAGTATATAATATAGAAAATTTAAAAAGAAAAAGAGTAATCAAAATTACGTTGAAAACATTAAATTACTCTGTCACATTCAGGGAGAGTACCCTTGGTGTGGCAGGCACTCAAAGCCTATTGCTAGTCCCCAAGTAAACTAATTGACCTCATCACCTTCATTCAATCACAATGTAACAGTGGAAGACATCAACAATCAAGAAATATCTCAATAGGAATATCAATCAAATCTTAATAGATAAAGATCATAGGACAACCAATCCAATCATAAGACTAGAAAGAAAAACACTAGCCAAAACTTTATAAAATCAATAACTCAATAATCTAGTCTATGGAGCTTCTACCACCACTATCTAGATGGAGCAATGACAGGTTCATGGCTACCTCAATACAAATGAAATAAATCTCAACTCTAATAGCTAGATGATAATAATATGGAAAGCCTCTGAAAGTGAGGATGTCTTACCAATCAGCTGAATTCGCATAGATCCTTAATGATGCACCTGTTGATGATCCTTAATACCTGTCTTTGCATCATCAAACAATGTATGTCCAAATGGACATCAGTACATGGAATGTACAAATATGTAAAATAATTGGAAAAGAAATAACATAATCATAGATACACAACTCAAGGGACCTAATTCAACCATCAACTCATCTCAAAAGACTCAATGCTACTCAAAAGACTCAACTCAAGGGACTCAATCCAGAAAGATAAGGAACTTAATCAGAATGTCATAAGTCAAGTAAAAAATGGTTTAGACAGAGACTGATAACATTTGTAACACCCCCTAATTCTTTCCACCTAGTATGAGTACATGCATAGAGAAATATGAGAAAAATGATAGAGAAAGGTTGTTGGAGCATGAACAACGAGGGCCATTTACGGTCCGCAGAATAATCTACGGCTCGTAAATGAGGCCTCGTAGATCCCCAAATGACTTGGTACAATTTTCTAAATCTGAGGCCTATCTATGAGACAACATATGGCCCATAAGTCTTTCCACGGCTCATTGATTGGTTTCGTGAGTTAGAGGTCCCAATATCAACTTTTTAGTACCTGAGTTACAAGTTATCAGACGACCCATAGAAGTTTTTACAGCTCATAGAATAGGTCTCATTCCAAATTCCAGTAACTCAGATTTTTAGACCCCTTATTTACAAGCGGTCGTCTATAGCTCGTAGAATGGTCAACGGCCCATTGACGGGGTCTTGTAGACCTAGTTGGCGGTTTTTAAGAAGGGTATTTTTGTCTATTCTTACCCCCTTTTAATCAAACCCTTGGACGTTTTGGACTTAATTAAAGTCCTAAAATAGAACCCTAAGAGTATTTTCACTATTCTTTACGTTTAGGGATTTCTTAAGAACACCAGAGGAGGGAGAAGAGCGAGGATTTCAAGTTCTAATGCGAGGATCAATTGGAGTTTGTTTTCTTCTTGTCTTTCCAGGTATTTAAGGCTTACCGAATTGTTGAACCACGTTTGTACACACACCCTTTTCCTTTTCTTGAGTCGAAATCAGGAATAAGAGTTTCGTTTTGAAAATTCTATCATCCAATGACTGAATTTCTACATTTATTATGAAATCTTATGATGATATATGAGATAATTGCTTTATTGCATGACCACTGATATGACATTGAGATACATATTGTATTTTCTATAGCATGAGCCCTAAATTGAATAATTTTCATAAAATCTATACATGGATTGAGTTGAGGTTTGAGTTTGATTGTATGAGTCAAAGTATAATGAGCATAATTGAGAATAAGGAGCACATTCTACTTAATTGCATGTTCATTGCTACATATTGCTTGCATTCCATGATGAGTCTAATTGATTAGTTTAAATAACCGTAGAGTCTGAGTTGAGTCTATTTGACTTCTCTTGATTGATTAGTTAATAAGTCACTGAGATGCGCTTAATTGAGATAACCTAGGGAGGTTTAGATTTGAGTTGATTGATTGAGCATGTTTTAGTCTTGGGATGAGTATCTAGCACTGAGCTGGGAGCGAGTGAATAACCACTCTAACCCACAAAACTATGTTGCCTGTGTAGGATAGTCGTACAGCACATTCTAGTAACTCATATCCCAGAAGATGGACATTTACTATGGATCCATAAGAGACTTGATCATCCTTTACCTTGGCAAGTTTAGGATGGGCGTGGCAACGACGTTGCCTTCGTTTTGCATCACCAAACTAAAGGTGGTAGGATTGGATGTCGGTTAAGAGAAACTCCAAAGCAAACACTGATTAAGCATGATATTTTAAACTGAGTTTATTTCTACTAAGTCTATTATAGAAGTACTATTTACGTTATAGTTGTATATATATTGATTTGAGCATTAGTTGTTTGAGTCGAGGTGAGTGAGTTGAGTTTTACTTTCCTAAGATATTTTACATACCAATATATTCCATGTACTTACATCTATTTGGACCTGCGCCATTTCATGATGCAGATATAGGTGATAGAGGACTTCAGCCCGCGCATCGTTGAGGTCTAGATCAGTGCATTGTAGAGTTGGTGAGCCCTCTTTGCTTTTCAGAGGAGACCTTTATTTCCTGTTTTGATTTAGTACTCTGTTTCTTTGATTTTGGGGAATTCATGGCCTATCATGATACCATCTAGATTGTTGAGTAGAGGCTTCATAGACATTAAGTGGAGGAATATAGAGTGTTTTGTATTTCCAAACTTATTCAGTGGAAATTCATGTCTTAATAGAGTCATTTTTATTCATATGATGTCCTTTTTTTGAGTATTTTCTTCTACTGTCGAGTTGATGTGACGATGAGGCCAGGTGGTTCTCTTGGAGAATCAGTAATGGTTCCTCAAGTGCCAACCACACCAAGGTACCCTCGCAAGGCATGAAAAACTTTGTATTAAAGCACAGAGTTCAAGAGTCCTAGGAAGTCTATGAAGTTATGTCTAGTAGATTCTTGTTTATTGGTGTTTTGTGCACCACACATTACAAGTAGGAGGCTATAGGACATTAGGAATTTTTACACTTTCTTGTATTCTGAGTTCATGCGATAGAGTTAAAAACTCTACAAAGCTCCCTTCTAACTCGTGCATTACGCGCTTGCAGATCATGCCTCCTAAACGTACCGTGATCTAGAGGAATACTTCAACGAGTAATGCTGAGAGTTCTGCTTTAGAGGTTCATCCTCTGATGGAGACAAGGGGTCGTGGTAGATTGGCCAGAGCCACTGGTGTTCCAGAGACACCTACTGCTCCACCTACTCCTACCACCGAGGCTGAGGTCAGAGGAGTTATTACTATGCTCACACACCTGGTAGCTGCCCAGAGCGGGAACTAAAGTTCACAGACTCCTCGTTCTAGCTCTCAAGAGCCAACAACTGCCACCAGACTGAGAGATTTTCTAAGGATGAACCCACCAGTCTTTACCAGGTCAAAGGTTAAGGATGAACCCACCAGTCTTTACCAGGTCAAAGGTTAAGGAAGAACCTCAAAACTTTATTGATAAGATATGAAAGGTTCTAAAAACCATGCATGCGACCGAGATTGAGGGATTTGATCTTGTTACCTATTAGCTTAAGGATGTGTCAAACCTTTGGTGAAATCAGTGGGAGGAGAGTCGGGGTGAGGATGCTGAGCCTGCTGTTTGGGAAGAGTTCGAGAGTGCTTTCCTCGATCACTTCTTCCCTCAGGAGTTAAGAGAGGATAAGATTGAGAATTTTGTGAATCTGAAATAGAAGGGGCTAACTGTCAAAGAGTACAACCTGAAATTTATCCCATTATCTAGGTATGCCCCAAAAATGGTCCAGGATGTGAGAGCGAGGATGAGAAAATTTGTATTTGGATTGGATAGACATGTGAAGAAAGAGTGTAAAGCAGTGTTGTTGATCCCAAATATGGATATCTCCAGAATTATGGTCTATGCGCAGCAAACTAAGGAGGATATAAAGAAAGACAGAGAGGAGCATCTGAGTAAGAAAGCCAAGTCAGCGAGGCTTGAGCCCAATCAAACTAAGCAGAGTAAGGGAGATAAGTCTTACTTTTAGAAAAGGTCCTCTAGCTAAGCACCATCTTTAGCCAGTGCACCAACCTCGAGCAACAGGTATGATCAAAAGTCCCAAGTGCAGCCAAACCTTAGGGCATGGGGTTCACAGGCCAGTGTGACCCTTGGCTCTAAAGGAAAGCCACTTTGTGGGAAATATGGCAGGACATATTTGGGAGAATATAGAGATGGAGGGAAAGGGTGCTACAAGTATGGTCAGCTGGCCAATTTCAGGGGGATTATCCGATGTGGGGCAACAAGGCCCAGATTTCTACCACAACACCACCAGCGAGGTGTAACCAGAGAGGTATTGCACCAGGGGCAAGCAGCGGGACCAATTGTTCTGTATGTGATGGGGAATCGACAGGACCAAGAGGTTGCACAAGATCTTATGACGGGTATGCTTCAAGTCCTTACCTTTCCTTTTTATGCTTTACTTGATCCGAGTGTGACTTGTTCCTTTGGGATGCCATATGTGGCTGGTAGATTTGAGATCCTTCCTGAGTGCTTGCTTGAGCTATTTTCTGTTTCTACTACCGTTGTAACCCCATTCGAGCCGAGAGAATCTATAGAGATTATGTGGTGTCCATTTTTCATAGGGATACACTTGCTGATTTGATTGAGTTAGAGATGGTTGATTTCAACATGATCCTTGGCATGGACTTGCTTCATGTCTGTTATGCCTCTATTGATTGCAAAACCTGGAAAGCCAAATTTCAGTTTCCAAATGAGGTCCTTATTGAGTGGAAGGGAGATTCTGTTGTGCCAAAGGGTAGGTTTATTTCCTACCTCAAGGCCCAAAAATTAATCTCTATGGGATTTATCTATCACCTCGTGTGAGTCAAGTTTGATGGTGTTGAGCCTTCTACTCTTGAGTTTGTGCCAATTGTGAGCGCGTTCCCTGATGTATTTTGTGAGAATCTATCTGGAGTCCCTCCTGATAGGAAGATTGAATTTGAAATTGATGTTCTTCCTGACACACCCAGCCTATTTCTATTCCTCCATATAGAATGGCCCCTGCAGAGTTGAAGGAGAAGTTGAGAGATTTGCTAGAGAAGGGATTTACAAGGTCGGGTGTCTCTCCATGGGGTGCTCTGGCCTTGTTCGTACGAAATAAGGATGGTTGCCTTAGAAAGTTATTTACAACCGCCAGTTGAACAAGGCGACAATCAAGAATAAGTATCCCCTTCCGAGGATCGACAACTTGTTTGACGTTCAGGGTGCCACTGTTTTCTCCAAGATAGACCTCAGATCAGGCTATCATCAGTTGAAAGTAAGAGAATGTTACATCCCAAAGATGGTTTTTCGAACCCGATATGATCACTTTGAGTTCTTGGTGAAGTCCTCTGAGTTTACAAATGCACCTTAAGCCTTCATGGACTTGATAAACAGAGTATTCAGATAGTACCTTGACATTTTTGTGATCGTGTTTAATGATGATATTCTAGTATATTCTAGAGATGAGGAGGATCATACCTTAGAATCGCTTTGAAGATCCTCAGGGATAATGAGTTATATGCAAAGTTCTCGAAGTGTGAGTTTTGGCTCAAATGTGTGGCTTTCTTAGGCCATATAATTTTGGGTGATGGCATTCAAGTGAATACCCAAAAGATTGTGACGATTATAAACTGGCCTAGACCAACCTCTCCGACAGATATAAGGAGTTTTTTGGGATCGCCTGGCTACTACTACAGATTTGTTGAGGTATTTTCTTCCATATCTTCACCGTTGACTAGACTAACTCAGATGAAGTTCAAGTTTCAAGGGTCTGATGAGTGTTAGAAGAGTTTCCAAGAGTTGAAGACGAGGTTGACTACTGCCCTAGTGTTGACCTTGCCTGATGGGATAGATGGATTTGTTATCTACTATAATGCTTCAAAAGTGGGATTGGGATGTGTGTTGAGGTAGAGGGGTAAAGTTATTGCCTATAATTCTAGACAGCTTAAAGTGCATGAGAAGAATTATCCCACTCATGACTTAAAGTTAGCGGCGGTGGTGTTTGCTCTTAAGTTATGTTGCCACTACTTGTATGGAGCATGTGTTGATGTATTCACTGACCACAAGAGTCTGCAATATGTCTTCACCCAAAAGGAGTTTAATCTGAGGCAGGGAGATGGCTTGAGCTACTAAAAGACTATGACATGAGCATCCTCTAACATCCAAGTAAAGCTAGTGTAGTTTCTGATGCTCTTAGCAAGTTATCCATGGAGAGCACTGCCCATGTGGAGGAGGAGAAAAGAGAGTTAGCTAAAGAATTTCACAGATTGGCACGATTGGGGATCCATTTAGATAAATCGAGCAAAGGAGGAGTTCTTGTGCATAATGGGTCTGCATCATCTCTAGTAATGGAAGTTAAGGAGAAACAAGATCAAGACACCATCTTTGTACAGTTGAAAGCAAATGTGCATAAGCAGAAGATGATGGTTATCGCCAAAGGAGGAGATGGAGTATTGAGGTACCAAGGCAGATTATGTGTTCCAGATGTTGATGGTGTTCGAGAGAGGATCATGGAAGAATCCCATAGCACCACATATTCCATCCATACAGGGTCAACCAACATGTACCATGACTTGTGAGAAGTCTACTAGTGGAGTGGAATGATAAGAGATATTGTTGAGTTTGTTTCCAAGTGCCCGAATTACCAACAAGTAAAGGTTGAGCATCAAAGGCCATGTGGAGTAGCTCAGAATTTTGAAATTCCAGAATGGAAATGGGAGATGATTAATATGGACTTCATCACTGGTTTACCAGGGTCCCACAGGCAATACAATTTGATTTGGGTGATAGTTGATCGGATGAGAAAAACAGCCCACTTCTTGGCAGTAAAGATGATTTACACCATGGAAGATCACGCCCGACTATACATAAAGGAGATTGTTAGACTGCATGGAGTCCTTTTGGCCATTATCTCGGATAGAGGAGCTCAATTCACTGCCCAGTTTTGGAGATCATTTCAGAAAGTCTTGGGTACGAAGGTGAACCTTAGCACTGCTTCTCACCCACAGACCGATGGCCAGGCAGCGCGTACTATTCAGACTTTGGAGGATATATTAAGAGCCTTCATCATTGACTTTAAGGTAATTGGGATGACCATTTTCCTTTGATTGAGTTTGCCTACAACAATAGCTTCAATTCGAGTATTTAGATGGCCCCATATGCGGCACTTTATGGGAGGAGATGTGGATCACCAATTGGATGGTTCGTAATAGGTGAAGCAGAGTTAATTGGACTATACTTGGTTCACCAGGCTATGGAGAAAGTGAATTTTATCCGAGAAAGATTGAAGACTACACAGAGTCGACAGAAATCTTACACTGATGTTAGAATAAGAAACTTAGAGTTTGAAGTCAACGATTGGATGTATTTGAAAATGTCAACTATGAAGGGTGTGATGCGATTTGAGAAGACAGGAAAGTTGAGTCCGAGGTATATTGTCCCTTATTAGATCATAAAATGAGTGGGCAATGTAGCTTATGAGTTAGAGTTACCACCATAGTTAGCGGCCATCCACCCAGTCTTCCATATTTCCATGCTTAAAAAGTGTTTGGGAGACCCACAGTTGGTTGTGTCTATTGAGAGTATTGGATTAAAAAACCATTTGAGCATTGAGGAGATTCCTGTCCGAATCCTTTATCATTAGGTTTTCAAGTTAAGAACCAAAGAGATTGCATCTGTCAAAGTGTTGTGGAGAAACTAATTTGTAGAAGGAGCTACTTGGGAGGCGGAGGAGCATATAAAGGCCAAGTACCCACACGTATTCTTGTCTGCTAATTATGAGAGAGTTGATGGTAATGATTTCCTTCTAAATTCTTAAATTCCTATTCCTTGAATTTTCCCTCTATTTTGAGTTCGATAAGATGATTGAGCACTAGAGTCTGAGTGAGAATTGATTTGATATGTTGACAGTTTATTTGTTTTACTTGTTGAGTTTCTTGGCTGATTGATTGCATGAGTTAGATGAGAGTTGTTGATTGTTAGAGTCCATAGGGAGATCCATGCCTTGACTAAGTTCCCTAGATATTTCTTCATTGGAGGATGAATGATCCCAAAGGAGAGATAATGTAATACCCCCTAATTATTTCCACCTAGTCTGAGTAGATGCACAGAGAAAACTGAGCAACGTTGCTAGAGTAGGAACTACAAGGGCCATTTGTGGCCCATAGAACAATCTACGACTCGTATATGAGGCCTAGTAGATCCCTAAATGACTTGTGAAATTTTCTAAGTCTGAGGCCCATGTAGGAGACAACATACAGCACGTAAAACTTTCCATGGCCCATAGATTGGTTTCGTGAGTTGGAGGTCCAAATATCAACTTTTTAGTATCTTGAGTTACAAGTTATCAGATGGCCCATAGAAGTTTTTACGGCTTGTAGAATTGATCTCATGCCAAATTTCAGTAACTAAGATTTCTAAACCACTTATTTACGAGAGGTCATCTATGGCTCGTAAAATGGTCTACGGCCTAGAGACGGGGTCTCGTAGACCTAGTCGGCAGTTTTTAAGAAGGGTATATTTGTCTATTCCTATCCACTTTTAATCAAACCCTTGGACGTTCTAGACTTAATTAAAGTCCCAAAACGGAACCCTAAGGGTATTTTCTCTATTCTTTATGCTTAGCGATTTCTTGAGAACACCAGAGGAGGAAAAAGAGCGAGGGTTTCAAGTTCAAATACAAGGATCGATTGGAGTTTGTTTTCTTCTTCTATTTTCAGGTATGTAAGGCTTACTACAGTGTTGAACCACATTCGTTCACACGCCCTTTTCCTTTCCTTGAGTCAAAATCAGGAATAAGAGTTGAGTTTTGAAAATACTATCATCTAATTACTAAATTTCTGCATTTATTATGAGACCTTGTAATGATATATGATATAATTATTGTATTGCATGACGACTGATATGCGATTGACATACATATTGTATAGTTCATAGCATGATCCCTAAATTGAATGATTTTCATAAAATCTATACATCGATTGAGTTAAGGTTTGAGTTTCATTGTATAAGTTAAAGTATATTGAGCATATTTGAGAGTGAGAAGAACATTGTACTATAATTGCATGTTAATTGCTACATTTTGCTTGCATTCTATGATGATTCTAATTGATGAGTTCGAATGACCGTTGAGTCTAAGTTGAGTTTGTTTGGCTTCTCTTGATTGATTGAGTTAATGAGTCACTGAGATGAGCTGAGTTGTGATAACCTAAGGAGGTTGAGATTTGAGTTGATTGATTTAGCATATTTTAGTCTTGGGAGGAGTATCGAATACCAAGTTGGGCGCGAGTAAATAACTACTCTAACCTACAAAACTATGTTGCCAGCGTAGGATAGTCATACAGCACGTTCAGGCGACTCATGTCCCAAAAAATGGATGTTTACTATGGATCCATGAGAGAGTTGCTCGTACTTTACCTTGGTAAGTTTAGGACGGGTGTTGCAACGACGTCGTCATCGTTGTGCATCACTGAACTAAAGGTGGTGGGATTAGATGTCGATAAGAGAAACTCTTAAACAAACACTGATTGAGCATGATATTTTAAACTGAGTTTATTTCTACTAAGTTTATTATAGAAGTACAATTTACTTTATACTTGCACATATATTAAGTTGAGCATGAGTTTTTTTAGGTGGTGTGAGTGAGTTGAGTTTTACTTTTCTAAGATATTTTACATATCAGTATATTCCATGTACTTATGTCTATTTGGACCTGTATCATTTCATGATGCAAATACAAGTGGTAGAGGACTTTAGCCCATGCATTGTTGATGTCTAGATCAATGCATTCTAGAGTTGGTGAGCCCTCCTTGCTTTCCGTAAGAGCCCTTTATTTCCTATTTTGATTTAGTACTTCCTTTCTTCGATTTTGGGGTATCCATGGTTGTCATGGTACCATCTAGATGGTTGAGTAGAGGCTTCATAGACATTGCGTAGAGGAATGTTGAGTATTCTGTATTTCTAAACTTATTCATTTGAAATTCATGTCCTAGTAGAGTTATGTTTATTCATATGACGTCCTTTTATTTGAGTATTTTCTTCTACTGTCGAGTTGATGTGATAATGAGGCCAGGTGGTTCTCTTCGGGAATTAGAAATGGTTCCTCAAGTGCCGGCCACGCAAGGGTACCCTTCCAGGGTGTGATAACATCCAATTGAATCCAATCCAATAAGAATACTATTATGTCCAATTGGGAGTTTCTCCAATCTGTCAACAACTACTTATGAGCCAGTGATCGTGCAGCGGGCCAGCATGTTGGCAGTTCATTCAATACCTTTCTAGGGTAAAGAACAACACTTCCAATCATAGATCCATCAATCAAATCAAGTCCTCTATTGTTTCATTGGCCTTTCAAGGGGAGACATCCACTTAATGGTCTCAATCCTTATCTACGGTTGACGACGTAATTATTGAGTTTGAGTTGGACTTACTCTCACTTGATTCAGTGTTAGCTACTCCTCCTAAGACTCAATGCTCATAAATAATAAATCTAATCAATGAGTCTCATAGGGACTCTTATAATTCATCAATTATGTCACAATCGAGCCTTTAGGCCTATAAACCATCAAAACAAAATTCCCAATCACATCTTTCAAGAGGGATTTAAACAATCGTTAAGAGGACTAACAATTGAGATAAATCATTTGAGTTTAATTTATGAAGACTCATATGATCATCCAGTTCTATGAACATTATCATCATGCTCACATCACTTTCACAATCACAATCATATCGTCAAGGCTTTAGACTCAATCCCTAGGTTCATGCATGTCATCTCTTATTAAATGATATCTAGGGTTTATGGAATAACTTATGTAAAAATATTTGTTCGGTAAATCAAGTTCATGATGATCATTATGCATGTAAAATACATAGAATATATAGTTTACAAGAAAAACATCAAAGAAAATATGTTGGAGACTCAATACTTTCACAACTCCTCTATTACCATCAATGGGGACACATGGAAGAACAATCTCATACTTTAGTTTGGCCTTACATACCTGAAAGTGAAAAATCTCCTAAAGAAACCTTTGGTTTGCATTTGAAGATGAACAACCCTAGCCTCTTGTTTAGGAGAACTTTGAACACAAATTTTAATGTTTTCAGTGATTTATGCGCTAATAGGAGGTTAGTATGCTATATGATAGGCTTAGGGAATTTAATTAGGGTTAAAAGCTCAAAAATAACCTCTTGAGAAAGTCTAATAATAAACAAAATTGAAAACAATGATCTTTTGATGAGTTTCAGCGGCCAAATTGGTGGTTTTAGGGCCCCATCACCAAACCATTCAGCGGTACACTGAATGGGGACCTTGGGTCTCCCTTTTTGATAGTTTCTAAGATTTTTTAGAATATTTCGGTGTTCTAAATCACTAGATCACTGAATTTTAAAGATTCAACAAGATTCAGTAAAATGGTCATATCCGAACTTTGATTAAGTCAAAATTAGATGTATTGGAAAGATAATTCAAATATCTTTAATTTGATATATTATGAGTCACCAACTCATTATATGTTGCGAGATATATCCATTTAAAGTTGATCATTCTATGAACTAATACCAAAACTTAGCCGATGGAAATGTTTTGAACTTGTCTTGACCTTGGATGTCCCTTATGTCCTAAAACAAAATCTTACACACTTCAATTACTTTGGAAAGGACCTTAACGTACATGCACAACTTTAGCATTATTGGATCACCTATTTCCATATGATTTCATATCGAAACTCAATCAGTAAAGAAGGTTTCATCTCAACTTTGTGTTAAGGGATCCTTGTGACCCTTATTCATCTCAAATCTATCATCCCACTATAATATAGGCTTTAATACCTATATTTAGGTTAGAATCACTCGATATGATCCCATACGCATAAGAGGGAAGTTCGGATCTTAGCCTAGGAATTTCTAAGTTGTTACAATATCTCCCCCTTAGGATCATTCATCCTCGAATGATGGGTAACTAGAGCTGGACTTGAGGTACAAATAACAATCAGGGCTTAATTAGTCAACCAATCAACCAGTCAAAATCTCTAGATAATCAACTATTCAAATTCAAAGATGGATATATCATTTCAAATCAAGAAAAGAAACATTACCTTAAAGTCATCATTGAGGGGCACGAATGGAACATCAAGACGCTTCAATTGAATCATTCAAACTTCCAGACAATCAACCTTTGAATGCAAGAATAAACATATCAACTCACAGATAGGGAACTCCCTCACTAGAAGGCATCTTAGCAGGGATGAGAAAAGGATTACCATCCAATTGCTCCCATCAACTTTCCTCATGACTTTAATAGAAGATTGTTTGTCCAACACAAGGGTAGGACCACTTCGTTTCAAGAGATAGGAATGATATCTTTCAAGCTTGGTGACTCTCCTCGACCATGCTCCCCTTCTCGTGTACCATACTTCATTAGTTTAAGCTTATAACTTTCATCAAAGGCTAAGTTTGTTGCGTACTCTCATCAAGTTCAAGTTAACTCAAAATCACAATGTGTTACCCATAAGATGACCACACTCATGAAAATTTAACCCGTTCTGTTTATGTTCTACACCTTTATAAGGACTTTCACTTAAAGGATGTTACTCCTTCTCACCACGCCAATACTCATACTCGAAATCCTCACCCAGAGGTCACAAATAGCCTACTACAATCACTTACGTTAAGACAATCATACATTCAAGCCTATTTTTCTAACCACTTTATGGCCTTTGAGGTCAACATCACTTAAGAATCTTCAAGCCTTCCATAGCACATCTACGCCCGCAATTTCATTAACTCTTACCAAGAGATACACCTATGTTCTCTTACCTATCTATTGCACATGTCAAGATTTCATCTCACTCCTCCTCCACATCTATAACCTTAAATAGAATCAATACAACCTCGTTATTAGAATCAAGAATACTCACTCTCTCCCATCAACCGTCACTCATCTACTATTATTAATATTGCTATTAAGACTGGATAGAAGGATCATTAAAAGGGCTTACAATGAAAGATCATTAGCATGTTTCAAACAAGAAACCCAATTTGAGAACATTCATGACATAACATCATCTCCTTCGTCTTTCAAGGCTCATCCTGAGTTCATGGAAACTCAAGTTATATCTCCTTTAACATAGGGCTGGAAACTTTTAGATTTGTGAGATAAAATCAGAATCTCAAAATGAAGTTACCACTTCTCATCCTTAAAACTCGACATAAACAGGAATCAACATGAGGTGCATGGGTCTAGGACATGGGCATGGCACTCATACACAAGATAGGAATAAATATCACCTCTATTGAAGTATAAGGAAGTATGAGATGGAAAAGCATTGATGTCTCATCCTGATCAACTCATCACTACCAAACAGCTCCAGACACACTTTGGTTCATTACCTCGTCATCTCCCCCTTAGCTCAACGGTCATCTCTCCAAGTCTGCGAATCGATTCCTTTTACTAAGCTATAAGTACAACTCTCCACACAGTCAGGACATCATTATTCCCAAGAACATCTTAAAATCTCCTGTTATACTATACTCAAATATATAAAAGTGCTACTAAGACATTCTTATGAGATACCACTCTTAACTTCCTTATGTCTCTATGGGCATCCTTTTATACTTGCTGCTCTTATTGGCATATATAACCGCTTTTTACAACTATTGTGATCTAAACTCTACTTAACCAATGATTTATCCTCGATTTACTATTTCCATCTAAGGGGAATCTACATCATACTCATAGCATCACGTTCCTTACAAGTCAACACCTAAATCTCAAACATACAATATGGCAAGCCAAGAAAATCTCAAACTAAAACTATCACTTTCATAATGTTATCTCATTCTTCACAATGCTCCTCAAAATTTAAGTTTAGAGTCTAGTGCAAATATGTGTGTCACACACTTCTCTCATATTATACCAACCTATAACTATTAAGTAAAAATTGGGAATATTGGCACACTAAAATCTCATAGCCAATACTCGATCAACACATCCCCTCTTCACAACTCAAGTACCATTCACCCATTCATTATACCTCATTATTTGACTAAACACATAACTCTATGAATTTCATGCTGCTCTCCCTTCAAAATCATAAATCTAGTTTAGATGTATTACCTCAAAAGTACTTTGTTCCCCCACTCAACATCTATACTTTACCCCCACTGATACGAATACTATAACACATCAACATAACTTCTTTCTTGTTTGAGCACAGTCTAACTCATCCTAACAATAACTCTTTCTCTATACCTCATCATGAAAAATCAGATGGTACTTACTACCCTTTCGTCAAAGCTTATGGCAATCAAATCATCATCCCATTACTTATATAATAGATACATAACTCTAGTTATAAGCCTCAATCAACCATCACTCTCACTATCCTGTCTCTTCTTTTCCATCGTCGTCCTCCTAGCTCTAGGATGACTTAATTCTACTTATGATTTACAAGATCTCAAATCACACTCTCTCAGGTGGTAACATTAAACTTTTAGAGACATAACAGTCCTTCTTGCAAATAATGTTGGAAATAGGTTTTGGATAAAAGAGTTTTGGGTGCATCGTTATCTATCTCAAATGCACGATTCATATGAATAAGAGTGCGTTCTTTCAATTCAATCATCTCAGTATACTAGTCGGCTTCTCCCAAGCCTGATACAGTCTTTCTACCATTATGATTATTTTATCATAGAGGAACTCATCTATAAGGCTCTAAACATTATAGTCTTTATCACCTCGTAGATTAGACATAGTCAACTGGTTTAGAGTAATACACGAATCATTGTAGATTATTATGCTATATCGCACGACTCAGAATCTGAAAGAAGGGAAACTTCTTTTAAATATCAATAGTCCCTTATTTATAGAAGTAGGGCCCTTTCACAACCATAAATAAAATCCTACATACACAGCTTCATAGACACCCTAGGATACTTGAACTCAATGCTCTTATACCAAGTTTGTCACGCCCCGGGAGGGCACCCTTGGTGTGGCCAGCACTCAGAGACTATTGCTAGTCCCTAAGCGAATTACTTGGCCTCATCACCTTCATGCAATCATAATCTAACAGCGCAAGATATCAAAAATAAGAAATAGATCAATAGGAATATGGAAATCAAATCATTATAGATAAAGGACGTAATCCAACCAATCTAATCATAAGACCAGTAACAAAGAAACTAGCCAAAACTTTATCAAATCAATAACTCAATAATTTAGTATGTAAAGCCTCTAGCACTACTATCCAGATGGTGCCAATGATAGGTTCATGGCTACCTCAAATCAAATGAAACAAATATAAAATCTAATAGCTAGGTGATAGTAATATAGAAATCCTCCAAATGTGAGGAGGTCTCACTAATCAGCTATATGCGAATAGATCTTCAATGATGCAGTAGATATTCAACATACTACCTACTAGTAGATTCCATATACCTTCCTTCGTACCCAGACATACATATATCACTTCCCAATTTGGGTCCTCAGTAGTTATCATCATTTAGTCACGTATGGAATGCAATGGGTGATGGAGGTAAAGCACTCCTAGTTACCATACGCTGGCCACGACTAGAAAACTAGACCTACTACGAGTTAATAGTATCTAGTTCACACCCAGTCTCCACAATCCTCCCTGGCACATGTCACCCCAACTGAAAAGGATCCAGAGATTCTAGCATTGAATAGATCGATCACCATTTTATAGTACTTAACAAATCAACCTCCAGCAAGTCAGGCCGTCCGTGGGTTACCACAACAATTGCAACTAGTACATATAAGTCATCGAATCCATGCTACAATAGAATCATGGTCAGCCACCAACATAATCTATCACTCACATTGGCCACAACGAGTTTGGGTGCAATCTCTGGAATATCCTCCGCCCAAAACCTCCCTCAATAGCAATCTGATCTCCCCTATAATATAATCAACCCTCTCTATAATAATAATCTAGCAATCTGCAGGAACATATCTAAGGCTCACCACTACAGGAGTCGTGTTCCCTAATATAGCCTCAACTGCCATATCCCAAGCATGGATAAGTATACTAAACATTCAATTGGTCCAATCTATAAACCTGCATATATGAAAGAATACCAACCAAAGCCCCAGTAATGAGCCTCTGCCACGCTACCAGAGACGTATCAAGCATAGCCAAGGTAACAATTCGGGCTTATATATCAATCATAACAGGATAAGAAGCTAATCAATCCATGTCCCAGATAATAGCAAAATTGAGTCTACCCAATAATATCAACCCTGTCTGAATATCGCAATCTTGAAGAATCACCACACATGATACCCCATTAATAAAAAAGAATCCGCTACTACGCCAATGCATAGCCCAGGATAGAAGAGAATTGGACCCGTACTCAAGTTAGCCGCAAGATAAACAAATACATATAATAGTATAGAACCCAAATGAAATAAAGTTGAAGCCGGCTACTGGCGGAAAATCATAATACCTGTAGGTGGACTCATCTGACGCCTCATTCTCTGATCAAACTGAGGTGGTATGTGTGTAGCCCTAATGACCCTCATCTCTGGTGTCGCCTCTACCCCTAACTTCACTGCCTCTCACGATACCCCCAGGACCCTACTAGCCCTACCGAGAACCTTACTAAGAACTTTGCTGCTTGTTAGTGGTATGTCACTCTGTCCATTAAACCCAAATCCAAATCTACTAAAATCTCCTTACACTGAGTCACTCTGATCGAGCCTTGCCCAGAAAAGTAAACTGATCATGAAGCCTATCTCTGAGGCTCTTGTGTACAAACCTGGTCATAATTTCCTTAGGAATCTCAATCCACATCACAAGTGGTGCATCGACTGGCCTGCCATGCCTAAAAGTCTGCCACCACTATCTGATTGGCTCATCTAACTGATATGTTGTAAACCCTGCGCTTCTAGGCTCCAACAATCTCAATGTCTGTAGTCTTTCTATCCAAGTTGGCAAAAACTCATGGCAAATCCTCTCCAGTTGCTGCTTAATACCTCAATTGAGTCATTTTTCTAAGCGACAGGCTCTGCTGGTATCTGAACCGGAGGAGCTGAGGTTGGTGTTGCACCCTGCTATAAAGATCTTAATGTCGTAATGAACTGTCAAATAAATGTTTATACCTCTGGTGTGACCGCAAAGGTGGTTGGAGGAACTGGTGCCTCTGAATATAGGAGAGCTAGGTCATCTTGTGTCTGCTCAGCAGGCTCTGAAGGGCTACTCCCTGTCTGGTTCTAGCGACATGAACCTATCCCTGGTCAGAGTTTGACCTCTACATGGCATATTTGCTAAAGAACTAACCTTTCATATTTAGATAAATCGATGGACCATTGAAAACATCACACAAAAGGAATCAACATTGGAACTTTCCTAAGCATCTCGTAGCATCCTGAAGATATGTCACGAACTTAGCACTCATCTCCAAGATTCTACTAGATGGTAGCTCTATATAGATGATACCAGCAAATCTTAAGCTTTGATACCACCTTATCATGACCCAACTTTTTAGCTCATGATGGCGCCTGTTAGGTCCCGCCTACAAGCAAGCCAACCCAACCCAAGGTACTTGTCCGGAATCACTACAATACTAGCAAAGTACCACAGCACAACCTTTACCTACCCAGAACATGGAAGTCATCTGCACAGAGTTACTATAGACTCAAGCTCACACTCATATATATACACAATAAAGACAACAACAACAATAACAATAACAATAACAACAACAACAACAATAACAATAACAACAATAATAATAATAATAATATAATACATAGCCAACAGAACTGCTGTAGAGCAATTCACAACTACATAGTACAAGGCCAATGCCTGAATACAATAGACGACTGTCAAAATAGAAAGAGACTATAGAATGTCCAAGGTTGTTGATGCTCAGCCGAGTCTCTTGAATTTTCCATAAACCTCTAACTCAACGACTGCAGATAGTACCTGGACCTGCACCATGGGAAGATGTAGAAATGTAAGGGTGAGCATCGATAAAAAGCACCCAGTAGGCATCATCGACTAACTGAGTGAAATACTTTAAATATACTATGCCCAAATGTAGAAACTATAATAAAACTAGCAAATCTGAACCTAGGTCAAGGGATATGTATATTTAGATAATCACAGAAACCCCATTGGATAACCCATATAGAGTGCAAAGATACCAATGACAAACTTAAAGATCCAGTGACAACAACGTCTGTGGCTATCAGAGACCCAACTATGCTGAGTTAGAAGGACCAACAAAGTGCAAACCCGAGTAAAAGTAAGTGTATCAGTAACATTTTCATATCCCAATAGCCAGAATCCAGTAATGTATCACAACCCAAATGACAGAACACAGCAGAGCCAAGCTCTCAGTATCACATAGTTAAAGTGTTGGACTATACATGGGTGTAAGGCCCTAATGTTTGTACTTATACACCCCCTGAGCCCCCATAAGCCTAGAGGGTACACCACACACAATAAAGGTGTCAAATAGTGCTATAGTGAAATTCGTACAGAATAATATAACCCTCATGATGGAACAGTCACTTGACCCAAGTGTCATATTTTGTTGGACGTGACACTCGACCCAAAGTATTGTATTTATCAAGACATGACACCAGACCCTGGTGCCTAAATATATAATGGTGGGATTAAACCCCCGCAGAAGAAAGAATCCTAATTCTATCATGTCGTGACACTTGTTCCAGAAATGTATATTGTGTCAGGTTGTGACACCTGTTCCTAAAATGTAGACTGTCACTCAATGCATATAAGCTCTTGGGAAGCGTCGGCGTAAGCCTAAGCTAAGGCCCAAAGAGGACAGATAATCAGAGGTGTGTCACTTATCCAGAATTATACAACAACCCAACTGATCCAAATGATACCTGCCAAGGCAACTATGTGCCGGCCCATTAGTAATGTGACAATCTTCAGGACACGAGGGCAGTCCCAAGGACTAAGTCATACAAGCCTTATCTCACCCACAAATAGCCCAATGAATCTCATAGGATATGGCATACATATCTTTAACTGATTTTCATCGCTATTTCTAAGTGACCTGAGATTCAGTATTATCATATCTCATATCAAGAGTCAGAGTGCCTAGTCAGAAGCACAAACAACAATATTTCTCAAATTATAGCGTGTTTCCCCCAGTTACCAGTAAGTATAACAAGTGTATAATGGATAACAGATACATACAAAAGCATTTATGTCATAGAGCAACACATAATCATATCTAGCCAGGCGATTATACAACACTCTTGGCATCCACAAGTATTTCGAGTAAATATAGATAGTCATAGCCATATCATAAATACCCAAAACATCCTAAGCCATCAGAATCATATGCATGTACCAGAACCAGCTCACAATGCAGCATGTAATCAACTATCAACTTCACAAGCTATCATCCGAAGTAGCATCAGGTTACTCACACGTACAAACAAGAGTCAAACTCAGTATACATACCTGTCACATGGCCTCAGCCCATATCTAGGCTTTATCAGGCCTTCTCGTATTCCAACAATGCCAGAACTCAACTACTATAGTGACTACAACTAGTACAGTCATCAATATAGCTTACCATCTCACATTATCATATATGACACATATTTAGTACAGCCAACCACATATAATACGTACTCAGCAAACCAGCCTCTCGAATACTACATTGCATGAACGCCAGACTTCTCATATAGGTAAACAAGGGTCAAGATAGGTATTCGTGACAATCCCATGGTGGAAGTTATATTTAACCACCAATAAGTCAACTCAAGGCTTAATAGTGCTAACAACCAGCTAGTATAACATATATAACTATTATAGAACCCAAACAATGATCATAACCTCAAACAATCAAGTATAGCCTTTAACAAAATGTAATCAGAATATATAGATCATGGATAATAAGAATCACGACGACATAATTTTAGTTTCTGTCAGAGATCCTAGTAAGTCAAATCAACATTAAAACAATCAAATATATGTACACAAGTAGCATCAGTGGCTTACCTTACCTATGTTGTGCGCTAACTCACCCTTACATTCCTTATCAAAAGCATACAATGCCTAGATAGTGTTAAAACTATCTAACAGAATAGATGCAGACATTAGAGAGTTCAAACGATAATCATAGTCTCAGAATCATATACATACACTTTACTCAGGGACCTCCAATAACGAACAGGCTCTCACTACACCTTTCAACTCAATCTAGAGGTAAGGAAAGCCTAGCCTACCTGGAAGGTAGTTCCTCATGCTCCTTCTCAGATCCCTTGGGCTTCTCCCTTTCTGATCGCCTCCAGTCGCTGCTCCACTGTCAAAACGTGAATCTTAAGGTCAACTCGACTAATTTGATTGTAACATCTCAAGAAACGGGTGAAATTACATCAATTATGGGTAAAATGAGAAAAAGTAGGGCCTACACCTGAAACACCATGAAGTTGCATTTCTTATTAGCAAAACATTTTTTACATAACTTCTCAATCAAATTCTATAAAAAAAATACAATCAAACTATCAAGATTCAAGTATACCACAATGTTCCTCTCCAAAAATAGAACAAGTTAGATACACACTGTACTCAATTCAGTTGAGAAATGATTGAGATACTGCAACGTAAAGTTTCCACCAATGTATGATGATATATGCTGCAAAAATAGTGATATTTGCCTCGAATGGTGTGCCAGAAGTGATTTATGATACTTCCACGATGTTCCTCGTGAAAATTTGTATAACACAGCTTTTTGAATCACTCAAATGGGATAAAAATGAGCTCGAAAATGAGGTGCGAACTTGGGAGAAATATATATAATATTTCCCTGGAAACAACATATATATATAGCAACTGACACGTCTCTAACACATGGAAGATTTTGACGGCACCACGTGTCAGTTCTATAGCTTACCACCTCACCCTTTTCCCTTCAGCAATCATCCAATCCTTTTTTTGACGTTTTGGACTTTGATTTTCGCAAATGAACTATGTAATCCTAATAATTTTGACGTTCTGGACCAAACGCTATGGTCGGAATTCCCAACAGAGTGTCTTATAGCAAGCCCCCGGGATCAAATTGCATTCGAAAATCTCCAGTATCAATCGAAGAGTTTTCATAGACCAAACTTGACATTTCGGAGTTAACCACACTATTAAAATTCTCATCTGAAGCATGTTTCTCGAGGGTGTTGACTAAGTCAACTATTAATTGGTTCCAATGGCTTAATTTGTAAAACATGATATAACTGCACTAGAAAGGCTCCTAGCCTAATTCGACTATTACAGAACTAATAAAACCATCAGAATCTCATTCCAAGGTCATTTATTAGGACTTTATCAGTAAATTCATTTTATAGTAATAAATTCCCAGTTAGCTCAAATGCCCACATAAATCCTAAATAACCAACCAATAACCATCCCAATAGTCCCAAAAAACACCAATGGCCCGAGGTCACTATACATATGCTCAAATCAACAAAATAACTACAAAACCATGAAAATGACCTGGAGGGTCATTAGACCTTGCCAACTCAGTGTGGTCAAGTGGTTTTAGAAAAGGTGGTACAAAATCTCAAAAGGTGGTAAATCTCACCCTTGCCACCTCAACGTAGTCAAGGAGTTTCATAAAAAGTGGTACGGTATCTCAACCTTGCCACCTTATCGTGGTCAAGGGATGGTACAGATGCAATCTAAGATGAATGCATGTCAATGCCACAAATTAAGGTATATATTAGTGATATAATAGGAATACCAATAAATATCCATCATAAAATTAGGGAATGATGCCAAGAGTTATAACTGGTACCACAAGTCATCAACATGTATCAAATCACCATGCTCTTACCAATACCCTAGTACACTAATGATACCAGACTTTACAAGTACCAGAATATGCATAAGATTCCTAAAAGTATCTCAAATACCACAAAATTACCATAAAACTTCCAAAATGATATCACAACTCTCATATTATCACAATAACATCCAAAATATCTCAAATCTGAAGAATACATCTTAGTTTACCAACAGAATCACAATACACTCTAATTTCAATTTAGTTGATCGTCTTTTAGCCAAAATACTATCATATATCCAATATCTTAAATCCAGTCCCAAAAAGGTTAGTAAACCTACCTCGATGCCAAAATTGTACTCTAACCAAGCTCTCGATCAACTCAAACCTCGAAATGAGCTCCAAATCAGCCAATCACTATCAAGAATAGATTATACCCATCAAGGGGTGAATTTTGATACACATATTGTCATGAATTAGACTTAGGGATAAAACGATCAAAATTAGGAAAAAAATTCGAAGTTTCTAAATCTGGAAAATAAATTCAAATTATGATTTTAGACGAGAAAAGGAGTTTGTGAGTGAAAATCTTATGTGTTAACGAATTATGGTACTTTTAATGCTTAAAACATGGAATTTTGTGTGCTTTAAAAGCGATGTTAGTGGGTTTGATATGATTTTATGTTTATTTTACAAGATTACAAGATTCAATATGATTTTGGGAAAACTTCTACAGAGTTGTAATTTTTGAGAACTTACGGGCTACTCTACAAACCGTGGTTTAGTTCCACGAGTCGTAGGGAGGTTTCGTAAGTGAGTTCTAGTGAAGGGCCAAGTTTCAGATGTTGCATCCACAAACTGTCAAAAAACACCATAGATGTTTTCACGAGACATAGACTAGTTTCGTTATTAGAGGATCAGATTTTGAAGAGTTTCAAAAAAGCTACAAGAAAAAACCCTCCATGGGCCATAAGTCAGAAGACGGCCCATAAGAATGTCTCGTGGAATTGAAGTCTGTTTTTGGAAAACAAAGTACGAAGCCCAGGTACGGGCCATAGTTCCTTATACGCCCCGTAACCTAGTCCGTAGAAGCTACCTAATCTACTTTTCCTATTTCATTTTGGATTTGTATTTTAGTTATTATAAATAGGTGTTTTTTAGGTCTTTTTAGTAGAGTGACGCACAAGAGGACAGAAAAACACTTTTGAGACTTCAATTTTTATGATTTTACATTGAAAAAATTACATTATGATTTCTTGGGGAGAATTTTAGATTTCTTGTTCTCAAAACTTCATCATTATAAGTGTTCAATTATGCTATTCTATAACATGATTCTTTCATCTACAGTGATTATGTATAGCTAAATCTACAACTAGGGTTGTGGAAACATGAAGAACTAAATAGGTTAAACTGAATAATCCATAATTCTTGGAAAGTATGCATGCATGTATTAGTTAACTCTTTTCATTATGAATGTTTTTCAATTGTCACGATCCATACCCCGGGTCTAGGAGTGACATGGCGAAAGGAAACCCGAGAGTCCCCAAACAAGCCTCAAAGTATCCATATTCACATCATCATTTTGGAAGTGTATACGATGAGTAAACACATAGTTCTAAGGGATGGGAAAGTAGAACCCAAGCCATGGGGATGTCATAGGGAAAGGGATTAACATGGATCCACATAACACGAAGCACATAAAGACTAAGGGGCGAGTAAGTATGACTCACTCCAAGGGGGCAATTCGGGACTTAGGATCTTTCACAACATAACATAAGAACACATCATAATACTCATAGCCAATTCATATAACGATATCTAATAGATAGCCAAATCCATAAACATAATATTCGAATACAACACTTAGCATAGAAACGTAAAAGAGTTTACAAGATGTCCAACAATGCCTCTAGTCATAAGATAGGACGGGAGCCAAGACATGTCCCGAGCTCACCCTCAAAGGAAATGACATAAACAAAAGTATCATGGTAGACGAATGGTGGTTTGTCCTTGGAAGATAGGACTCACCACAACAAGTGTCTCAAGATCCAAGCTAGCCGTCGTATGGTGGATGAAGGTATCCTCGATCCCCACATGGTTAGATCATGTAGGCCAAAGTATGTGTTAGTACATTTGAATGTACTAAGTATGTAGGCATGAAATGCACGTGACTTATCAAACGTGCTTTCAGTGTTAGATAACAAGGGCACATAATATAGAAAGAGATATATAGCAAGAAATATAGTATACAATATGCCATCAAACCAATGATGCATGAAATGCAATAATGCTCATATATAGTGGAGATGGACTATAATCGACAAATCAAACTCAGGAGAGCTATTACATGAATTGGTCTGATGAAGACCTCTCATCGATAGGAGAAGATAACTTGCCAAGGGTAATCTACATCACACCTTACGACCTTGTCATTTCGGTGGATGGAAACCTTCCTTACGACCCCATCATTTCAGAAGGATTTTCAATATCATATCATATCAATGTGTAACCATTGCTTACGATCTGGTTATTTCGGTAATGGCTACAATATAACTATGTTGGCACATAGTTCAAAGAAAGGAAGAGGTCCCTTGGGGACATCCCTAACGCCCCCAATCCATCGGTGCAAAGTCAAACATCCCACGAGAATACTTATACATATACATGCTTTCAAAAGAGGCAATAGTCATTTCAAATTATTTCAATACACATTTAGGCTTAAAAGCAAAAATTCTTCATAATCATTCATACTTGGGATAAAAAGCCAAAGCATACTTCGAATCATACTTTTCATGCATAAGAATAGCTCATTCACATATATCGGAACGGTGTAAACACTCAAAATACTCAAAGAGTCGTATCATAGTCATTTATGTGATCATATTCTTGTCATAACCATAATCTTCTCAAAATCATACATATAAACATAATTGGGCTTAACCCACTGTATAATTTTCATAAAATCAGATGTTCATGAATGCATATGCCATGAATGATGTGAGATTAGCATGGGAAATGTAGATTCATTCTTAAATCAACAATAAAATATGAAATTCAAGTAAATCCATAAGTAAAATCCATATTCAAATCATAATATTAATTACCCATGCTTAGATCAAACTTTAAAGGGACAATGCATAATCAAATATTCATAATAATAATGTAAGTCAACATATTGTGGGTTAAATCGATTTAAAATCAACAAATAAAGCATGGCCCACACTTCAATTGAATTTAATAAACAATAATCTTCAAAACCCATAATCAAAGCAAACAAAATTTCGTAAAATTCAAGTGAAAAGAGTTAGGGTCATCTTGGTTGAAAGGGAAAAAGAATCAATCCCACATACCTTAGCTAATGAAGAAGATTCAAGAAGAAATTTGATGAACAAAATAGTTTTCCCTTGATTCCCAAGCTTAGTCTTCACAAGAGTTCTTGAGAGAGTTCTTAGGAGAGTTCAATATGATTTTAAGTGTAAGCATGAATTTAAATGAGAGAAATGAAGTATAGGCCATTGGAATGTCTTTAGATAGTATAGAAAGTCACAAAAGACCCTCAGGAGACACAATAATTACGAAAATATCATTAAGGAAACGAGTAGAAAAATTGACGTCAAGGGTCTCAAGGAGGGGTATACGGCCCATGATGATGTATACAAACCGTATACTTGATTTGTGATCCAACACTTGGAATAATTCTCCTACTGATGGTCCGAAACAGTAATCTTATTCTTAGAAAATTTTGATGTAGGCATACATACGGTTAGTCTCACGGTCTGTTCAAGGGTATACGGACCGTATGCTCCTCCGAACCACTTCACTTAGAAAAATCCTTAACGACAAAGTTCCGAGACGGTGATCCAATACTTAGAAACTTTTCACTTCAGTACCTATACAAGGGACCTCACTGATCGTGAAGGTCATACGGTCCATGAGACAGTCCGCGTGACATGTCTTGGCTTTAAAACTGTGGATTTTCAAGGCCAAGGATACTATATGGTCCACCACACAGTCTGTGAAGCCTCACCCAGCTTGTGTGGGGTCCGTGTATGGTATGCCTTAGTCCGAAACTTTATGTTACAACCCACACACCCCACACAAGGCCAAGAGCCACTTCAAAGAGGCTCCACACGGTCTGTATAATCTCACACGGATCATGAAGGCTTCCATGAAGCATCACCTTGGTCAAAAAAATTTGCCGAACCAAATTTCCAAGCTCCTTTAAGGTCATACAAGGTCCAAGTACTTACATTAATGGTGGCCAACGTTGGAACCCACCTAATTATTACTGACTGGATCAAGGTAGCAATGAATAGGAGAGATTAATTAACAGGATTTGATGTGATCCCTCTTGTCTGATCAACCAAACTAGATCAGGGGGAGGTTGTACTAGAGCAAAAGCTAAGGATTATTAACATCACACTGTGGGGATGGATCAAATCACATAGTGAAATTTACCTCTTGCCTGGATCAAAGGGTTTGGTAAACATAACTTACCAATTCTGAATGCTACACACTAGAAAAGATTGCGATTCTCTAGTGATACTAAGTTAGGAATTCATTTGGAACACAATACCCTAGTTATTTCTCGTATTGATTTCACAACACTTGTTTCTAGTATATGTTTACTTACTGCAACTACAAACCCTCCCTTTTCGAGAGATAATTAGGTTAATTCATTCGACTTGCTCGTAATTACTCCAGGTCTAGACTATATTACCTATGGGATTGACCCTAACCTTGGTTAGATTATATATTTTGAAAACGCCACTTATACCTTCAAAAAGGAGGTATAGTGTGGCGACATCAAAATTTTTGGCGTCGTTGCCAGGGAATACAGCTTTTGGACTAGTTTAATTTGAGTAATTTGGGAAATTAATCCTTATTTTCCTTATTTTACGTGTCTTGTTATTTTTGTTTTGTTTCAGCGTGCAGGTGTAGTGTTGATGTGCTTTAAAAATACAGCACTTTTGATGCTTAAAACTTGGAATTTTGTGTGTTCTCATAGCGATGTTAGTAGATTTTATGTGTTTTTATGTTTGTTTTGCAGGTTTACAGGGTTGGCGTGATTTTTGGGCTAAGTGTGCAGAGATTGAAGAATTTGAGGATCTACAATACCCTTTATGGGTCGTGGAAAAGTCCACGGACCATAAAGTTTGTTTCTTACCAAATTCCAGTGAAGGGTGATTTTCTGAAGTTTAGTCTACAAACATGCAGACAAGCCATAAAAGTTTCTACAAGTCGTAGACTTGGTGTTGTGCCCTGAGGATCAGAAAGTGGGGAGTTGATGAAAAGACATCATACGAAACCCTCCACGGGCCGTAAAACTTTATACGGTCCATAGATAGGTCTCGTAGAAGTCATCCCCAGAATTACTGAAGGAATCCATGAAGCCTCTACTACAGGCTGTAAAACTTTATAAGGCCCGTAAAAGTGTCTGTAGAGCCTGGCAACCCAGTTCTCCTATTTTGTTTTGGTTTTGTATTTTAAATACTATAAATAGGTTTTTTAGCTTATTTTCTTAAGGGAATAGTAGAGAATAGTACAGAACCTAAGAGAAATATCGTAATACACTTGCGAAACATTATTTTGTGATCTTCAATTCAATCTTGTGATTCTTGGTGAAGAGCTTGGATTTATTGTTCTTAATTCTATTATGTATGTGCTCAATTATGTTATTCAAAATCATGATTCTTGCATCTATACTGATAATAAGTAGTTAAATCCACAACTAGAGTTAGTTGTGGGAACCATGAAGAACTAATAATGTAAAACCGAATAATTCATAATTCTTGGAAAGTGTGTATGCATGTATTAATTGATTCTCTTCGGTTTGAATGCTTTTTAACAGTGGACAATGCTGGAACTCGCCTAGTGTTACTGACTGGATCAAGGTAGTAATGAATAGGAAAAGAGATTAATTAAAAGGATTTGATTGATGTTTCTAGTCTAATCAACTAAACTGGATCAAGGGGAGGTTGTACTGGAATAATAGGTAAGGTTTAGTAGTGTCACACTATGGGGATGGATCATATCACGTAGTGAAATTTTCCTCTCGCTTGGATCAAAGGGTTTGGTAAACTTAACTTACCGTTCTGCATGCTACACACTAGAAAAGAATTTGATTATCTGGTAATACCATATTAGGGAAACATGGGGAACACAATACCCTGGTTACTCTTCATACTGATCTCACATTTGTCGTAGTGTAGGATTACTTTTCATAGTTTTTTGCAACCCCCTCCCCTGGTAGATTAGTAGGTTAATCCACCCGAACTACTTGAAATTTCTCTAAGGCTGCCCTATTCCCATTGGGATCAACCTTAACCTCAGTTGGGTTATATATCTTGATAATGATTGCTTTAACCTTCAAAAATTAAGTGTAGCTTGGGCAACATCAAGATTTTAGCGCCACTGTCGGGGAATACATCTAGACTTGTTTAATTTTGAGTAGTTCGGGAATTAATCCTTATTTCCCTAGTTTTACTTTTTTGTTGTTTTTGTTTTGTTTCAGCATTCTGGTTTAGTTTATGCACAACACACGAAGTTGAGGCATTCCCTTGACTTCATTTGACCCAGAGATCTAGAGAATAATTAGAAGGATGGTCCAAGATAATGCAAACGACGTGGTTAATGCAGCTTTGAATCAGAACCAGAACCAGAATGAAAATGATAATACTCCACCTCCATTTGAGGACATTGAACCACAGCCACAGGACCTTAATGTCAAAGCTTATCAGTGGAATCAATATCGACTGAATCCTATGGTTATGGATGTTACTGGAGCTATTGTGTTACCGCCACTACCGGATGCTGTGGGTTACTTTAGATGTTGTAGAATCATGAGTTGTTCGCGGGCCTACCATCAGAGGATCCACATATCCCTCTACACAATGTTGTGTTTATCTGTAGAGTATAACGGGGAATAAGAATCTATCTATGGATATTGTTGGACTTCGTGACTTCTCATTATCTCTCAAAGGCAATGCAGCGCTATAGCTATCTCAGCTCCCACAGAGTTCGACCACCAGCTGGGCTGAATTGCAGAAGGCCTTTTTGGAGAGGCTCTTCCCAAGGTCGAAGAAGCTCAAGTTGAAAGACCAAATCAACAACTACGAGAAACTTCCTGGTGACTCGATCAGTACCACGTGGGAGAGGTTCACAAAGTGTCTGAGAAGTGTCCCTAACTACAAGATAGTTAATAATGCCTTGGTGGAGATCTTCTACTGCGCCCTGGATGAGAATAGCGAAGCACGTGTTAATACCATTATGGGTGGCGCATTTTTAGATCAACCATTTCAAAGGGTCGCTGAGAAGCTGGAACTTATGGTTAAGATGAATCATGCATGGGGAACGAGAGATAGTTCCTATACCAAAATATTGTGTGCAGACAGTACTAGTCTAGCGCAAGCTTAAATAAATCAGGAGATAATGCAAAAGCTTGCTCGGATTAGTACCAACATGGAGTTTTTTATGAAGCAGAATCAGGAATTCATTAATGCAGTCAATCATAAGCCTTCGCAAGCACACATGTAGGAGGAGCCTTATTATGAGGAGGACACTTGCTTCATTGCTCATTAGACGGGGGTTTTGGACCAATGCCCAAGGGTCCAATCAGGACTATTGGAGCCATGTCCAAGGAAACCAAGGCCGGAACTATAACAGGGATGGCTCCTTCAGAGACAACAATCGTGGAGGTTATTACGACAGAAACAGGGGCCAGGATAGAGTTATTGATTGGGATCACAGGGATGGTTACCAAAATGGTCCTTATGTACCACCACATCATCGTGATACTGGTGCTGGTAGCTCCAGAGTTGAGGAGATATTTGATCGTCTGTTGAAGAAGGCTGACACACATGATGAGACATTGAGGGGGATGAAATCTGAGATTTCCATCATTAATCAAAAGATCATGTCTCATTCTATTGCTATTAAATAGCTAGAGCAACAGTTTGGTCAAATATCAACTCAACTCAACCAGCGACAGAAAGGTATATTGCCCAGCAACACAGTTTAGAATCTAAAGAATGAGGGGCAGTGTATGGCGGTGACTACTCATGGTGATAAGTAGACCATTGATCCCCCTATGCTGGTTGATGATGATGAGGTTCATGATAAGACAGTGTAGTCAAAGATGCTAAAACCGGAGATGATCATGCCAAGGATGGGGTGAGTGATGTTGCAGAGGTGCCACAGAAGTTGAAACTCATTCCTAAAGTTCCTCCTCCCTTCTTTCAAAGAATCAAAAAGAAGGAGGAGGAAGGCAAATTCAAGCACTTTCTCTCCATGCTGAAATAACTCTCCAATAACATCCCTCTCATTGAAGCATTGGAGAAGATATCAGGGTATGTAAAGTTTATGAAGGACTTGGTTACAAAGAAATAGATTGTAAGCAAGGATCTCTCCCAGGAGTTTCAACATTGCAGTGCGATTGCTATACGATCCTTGGTGTAAATGCGAGAAGATCTAGGTGCATTCACCATACCCTGCATTATTGGAGATATAGAGTTCACAAGGGCATTGTGTGATCTTGGTGCCAGCATAAATCTAATGCTTTGTGGTCTTCAAGAAGCTAGGCTTGGGAGCCCCTACTCTGACTAGCATGCGATTGTTAATGGCTGACCGTATAGTGAAGAAGCCTATGGGGATACCCTATAATGTCCATGTCAAGGTAGGGTAGTTCATACTTCCCACGGACTTTTTGATACTTGATTGGGAAGTCAACTTCAAAGTCCCAATCATCTTGGGAAGGCCCTTCCTAGCCATTGGTCGAACACTAGTGGATATGGAGGTTGGATAATTCAAGATAAGATTGAATGATGAAAACGTTGTCTTCAACATCTGTCAGTCAATGAAGAGGCCACAGACTCAAAGATGGATGTTTGGGCACTTGCTAAAGTCTAAGTAACCAAGTTTTCCAAGCCGTGCCACGACAATAAATCAGGCGCTTCTTGGGAGGCAACCCAAGATACTTGATGTAATAGATGTTGTTTTTTTTTTGTTTTGTTTTTAGCTTTTGGACTTGTAGGTAGTTTAATTTTTCACATTTTTGTTGTAATTTTTGGATATTGGACTGTTTGTATATAGGGTACCAGTGTGTTCTTTGAAGAATATGCAGGTACATGACCAAGGCAACCATTTTTGGCTGAAAAGGCATGAAGAAGTGATTCTATGACTAGTTTTGCGGGTGATATGTAAAAGTGCAATCCATACATTGTCTCCTAGAACACTTCCAGTGAGCAAAAACTAGTGCACACTAGTCCACGAGCCATCTTTACGACCCGTAGATAAAACTATGGGCCGTGAATGGGGCTCGTGGACCCCAGGTAAGTTTTTCTGTTTTGACTATGTGTGGAGGGTTCTACGTCCAACTCTACGACTCGTATCTACTTCTATGACTCGTAGACTGGTCTATGATACCCATGCTCCAAAACTAGGGTTTGGGAAATCTATGAAGTTGGGATCTACGGACTGTAAAATCTTCTATGGCCCGTAAGCAGGATTTTGCATAAGCCTGGGCCTATTACTTTTAGCCGACCCGATCAACCTATAAATAGAGGGGTCAAATAATTTTGACCCCCATTTTTCATCAAATTTACCTAAAATACCCGACCCTCTTTCCCAAGCATTTTCCGACTGGCCACCACCCCTTTTTTGGGTAAATTTCTCCAACTACCTTTGCCAATACCAAAGGATCCACCCTCCTCGGTTCTGATGTCCTGTCAAAATACAACACTTTTGATGCTTAAAACTTTGAATTTTGTGTGTTCTCAATGCGATGTTTGTAGATTTGATGTGTTTTTATGTTTATTTTGCAGGTTTACAAGGTTGGCACAATTTTTGGGCAAAGTGTGTAGAATTTTCTTACACAGAGATTTCACGAGACCTTTTACGGGCCATAGAAATGGTTTTGGTATACATTTCTACTGAAGGGTGATTTTCTGAAGTTAAGTCTACGAACATGCAGTCGAGTTGTAGAAGTTTATACGAATTGAAGACTTGGTGTCATACCCTGAGGATCAGAACGTGGGGAGTTGCTGAAAAGTCATCAGACGAAACCCCCTATGGGCCATAGAAGGGTGTCATAGAAGTCAGCTCCAGAGTTGAAGAAGCAATCCACGAAAGCCCGACTATGGGTTGTAAAACATTATATGGCCCATAGAAGCTCCCGTAGAGTCTGCCAACCTAGTTATCCTATTATTATTATTTTGGTTTTGTATTTTAAACATTATAAATAGTTTTTTTAGGTTATTTTTCATAAGAAACAGTGAGAGAACATTACAGAATATTAGAGAATAGTAGAGACCTTGAGAGAAACACTTGTAAAACTCTATTTTGCCTTTTGATTTCAATCTTCTGATTCTTGGTGAAGAGTTTGGATTTCTTGTGCTTGATTCTCTTGTGTAAGTGCTCAATTATGCTATTCAAATTCATAGATCTTGCATCTACACTGATCATGGGTAGCTAAATCCATAACTAGGGTTGTGGGAACCATGAAGAACTAACAAGGTGAAATCAATAATTCGTAATTCTTGAAAAGTGTGTGTGCATGTATGAATTAATACTTTTTGGTTTGCTTTTTAATGGTGGCCAACGTTAGAAATCACCTAGTGTTATTGATTGGATCAAGGTAGCAATGAATAGGAAAAGAGATTGATTAACAGGATTCAATTGATGTTTCTCATAAAATCAACCAAACAAGGCCAAGGGGAGGTTGTACTGGAACAATATGTAAGGGTTAGTAATGTCACACTATGGGGATGGACTAAATAACATAGTGAAATTCGCCTCTCACCTGCGCCAAAGGGTGTGGTGAACTTAACTTACCGTTCTCCATGTTACACACTGGAAAAAAAGAATTCGATTATTTGGTGATGCCAAGTTAGGGAGTCATGGGGAATACAATACCTTAGTTACTCTTCATATTGATTTAACACTTGTCCTAGTTTAGGATTACTTTTCATAGTTGTTATAAATCCCTCCCTCCTTTTTGGGGAGATAAGTTGGTTAATTAACCCTAATTACCTTGAATTCTTCTAAGTCTACCATATTCCCAGTGGGATCGACTCTAACCTCGATTAGGTTATATATCTTGACAACAACTGCTTTAGTCTCAAAGAGGAGGTGTAGCTTGGGAGACATCAAGATTTTAGCGTCGTTGCCAGGGTATACGGCTAGACATGTTTAATTCAAGTAGTTTGGAAATTAATCGTTATTTCCCTCATTTTATGTTTTTTGTTGTTTTTTTCTATTTCAGGTACAGGTGTAGCGTATGCCCAATACATGAAGTTGAGGCACTCCCTTAACTCTGTTTGACCCAGAAATCTAGAGAAGTCTAAGAATGATGTCCCAAGATAATGCAAACAATGCGGTGAATGCATCTCTAAATCGAAATAATAATGAGAATGTGAATAATGACAACCCTCCTCCTCTTGAGAACATTGATCCACAGCCATAGGACTTCAATGCCAAATCTTATCAGTGGAACCAATATCGGCTAAACCTTATAGCTATGGATGTTACTGGAGCTATTGTGTTATCGCCACTACCAAATGACACAAAGTTCATGGTTTTGAGTGGGTTGTCTCATACGCTTCAGAACCGTGGGTTGTTCGTAGGCCTACCATCAAAGGATCCACATAGTCATCTATACAATGTTATGTCTATCTATAAGAGTATAACGGAAACACAGAATCTCTCTATCGATGATGTGGGACTTCGTGTCTTTCCATTATTTTTGATAGGCAATGCAATGTTATGGATATCCGAGCCCCCGCAAAGTTCGATCACTAGTAGGACTGAGTTGTAGAAGGCCTTTTTGAAGAGGTACTTCCCGAGATCGAAGAAGCTCATGTTGAAAGATCAGATCAACAACTTTGAGCAACTTCCTAGTGACTCAATCAGTACTACATGGGAGCAATTTACAAAGTGCTTGAGGAGTGTCCCTGACCACAAAATTGTCGATGATGCCTTGGTGGAGATCTTCTATTGTGCCTTGTACGAGAATATTCAAGCATGTTCTAATACTATCATGGGGGCATGTTTTAGATCAACCATTTGCAAGGATTACTGAGAAGTTGGAAAAGATTGTCAAGACAAATCGTGCATGGGGGCAAAGAGACAGGTCATCTACCAAATACTCGTGCGCTGTCAGTATTAGTTCGGAGCAAGCTAAAATAAATGAGCAGATAATGCAAGATCTTGCTCGGATTCGTACCGACATAAAGGTGCTGATGAAGCAGAATCAGGAACGAGTTAATGTAGTTGTTCATCAGCCCCCAAGAGCACCCAAGTACGAGGATCCCTACTATGAGGAGGACACTTGCTTCATTGTTGATCAGACAGGGGGTTTCCGGACCAATGCCCAAAGGTCCAATTAGGACTATTAGTGCCAAGGTTAAGGAAACCAAGGTCAAAACTATAACAAAGATGGTGCTTTTAGAGACAACCGTGGAGGTCAATACGATATGTATAGGGGCCAGGACAGAGATGCAGATTGAGGTCGCAGAGATAACTACAGTAACGGTCCTTATGTGCTGTCACACAATCGTAATACCAGTGCTAGTAGTTCCAGAGTTGAGGAGATGTTTGACTGTCTGTTGAAGAAGACTGAGACACAGGATGAGACCTTGAGGGGGACAAAATCTTACATCTCAAGCATTAATCAAAAATCGAGTCTCATTTTGTTGCTATCAAACAGCTGGAGCAACAGTTTGGTCAAGTATCAACTCAACTCAACCAGTGTCAAAGAGGTACACTACCTAGCAACACAGTTCAGAACCTAAAGAATAAAGGGTAGTGCATGGCAGTTACTACTCGTGGTGTTAAGAGTACCATTGATCCTCCCATGCTAGTAGATGTTGATACTGCTAGAGAATAGGTAGATGAGGTCAAGGATACAAATATCGGGGATGATCATGTCAAGGATGGAGTCAGTGATGCGGCAGAAGCTCTAGAGAAGCTGAAGCCCATACCTAGATCTCCTCCTCCCTTCTCTCAAAGAATCAAAAAGAAGGAGGAGGAGGAGGAGGGTAAGTTCAAGAACTTTCTCTCCATGCTGAAACAACTCTCCATCAATGTCTCTCTCATTGAGGCATTGGAGAAGATGTCAGGGTATGCAAAATTTATGAAGGATTTTGTTACAAAGAAGTGCACTGTGAGTCAGAAGCTCTCCCAAAAGCTTCAGCATTGCAATGCAATTGCTATAAGGTCCTTGGTATAAAAGCGAGAAGATCCTGGCACTTTTACCATACCCCGCACTATTGGATATATGGAGTTTGCAAGGGCATTGTATGATCTCAGTGCCAAGATGAATCTAATGCACCTTGCGGTCTTAAAGAAGAAAGGATTGGGGGGCCCTACTCCAATGAGCATATGGTTGTAGATGGTTGATCGCATGGTGAAGAAGCATGTGGGGATACTCTATGATGTGGTTGTCAAAGTGGATAAATTCATCTCAGCAGATATTGTGATCCTAGACTGCGAGGTTGATTTCAAGTCCCAATCATATTGGAGAGACCCTTCCTAGCCATTGGACGCATATTGGTGGACATAGAGAAGGGCTAACGTAAGTTCATATCTGTTAAAAATGAGGTCATGTTCAACATCTACCATCATGCAAAGAAGGATGATGATCTGAGGGTAGTCTCCGTTATTGAGAATGTTGATGATGCAGACACAGAGATACCACTTGAGGAGAGACTAGGCATTCATACTCTGGAAGTTGTATTGATGAACTTTGGGAGTGATGGCATCCTAGACAATGAGGAGACAGTGAAGGCGTTGGGGGTATCTTACGCCTCAAGGTGCCAAACTAAGTTGGAGTTGGACTTACAGAATCGAGAGTCACCACCTACCAAACCATCCATAGAGGAGCCACCAGTGCTAGAGTTAAAGGCTTTTCCATCCAATCTGAGATATGCATTTTTAGGCGCGAACAGCACCTTGTATTCCACGACCCGTAATCAGGGTCTCGTACTCCGCTACTGGAAATTTGGACTTCAACTCTACAACACCCCTCTATGACTCGTAAAGTGGTTTACGACCCGTAAAGGGGGTTTCATCTAATGAACTTCAGAAAGCCCCAATCTCTGATCCTCAGGGAACGAACCATCTTCTACGACTCATAAAACCTTTTACAGCTTGTCTTCATGTTCGTAGAATAAACTTCAGAAAACAGTCCCTCACTAGAATTGTTCACAAAACAACCCTATAGCCCGTAGAATGATCTACGGCCCATAAAGGGTCTCGTATAATAGCAAAAATCAGCAACTTCTGCACTTTTTCCCTAAATCAAGTCCAACCTGTAATCCTGCAAATATAAACACAAAAACACATAAAACTAACTAACATCGCATTGAGAACACACAAAATTCCAAGTTTTAAACGTCTAAAGTGTCGTATTTTGGCAGCACATTGACACCCTCAACTTAAAATTGTTGCTTGTCCTCAAGCGACGGACTCAATCTATATAGATAATATAGAAACACACAGACCTCAACCCCATGGCATACATCACATAAATCTTAAACTCAGTTACCCACACCAACTTTTCAAAACAGGATCAGATAGCTATCTAGAAAACCAATACAAACTGGTGCATGTGATAACACAACTATGACAAGCGAGGTAGTATCAACAATCCACAATCACTGAATAGTGCTAACAATGTAATGCAAGTTCCCTCACAGAAAGAAGTCCCATATGCGACACTCAATGATGTTTTCATGTATAACCTTGGGACTATGCAAAATTACTCTCTCTCACAAAAAAACTTCATGCATCATGCCTAATACCATAGGTTTTCCCCTATACTCATGATTAAGACTTTCAACTAACTAGACTAGGATCACTTTAGGATTTTCTAGGCTTGTAATGTAGGCTTAGGGGGCTTTGGTATGATAATGTGGGAACATCAAGACTAAACGCCCTCCTTGACATTGTGTTTTTCTATATTTTTTCCCTTCCAACTCTCTTATTTTCTCCTTATTCTCCTTTTTCTTATTTTCAAGCTTTCCTGGGTGATTTCTTTTCATTTTTCCAGCTTTTTGCCTTATTTCTACACTTTATTTTACTTTTTAGCTCACAACTAAGGCAACACTTGTTTTTCTTGCACCCAGTGAATGATTTCTCTATATCACTAATTCACCCCCTCAGTTTTGTGTTTCACCCTTACACTAGCCACCCTCAACTTAGGCTTTTAGCCTGTATTGAGGTGCACAATATTCGTCCTCAAAACCAGGGCCACTTTTGGTAGCCACCCTCAACTTAGGCTTTTTGCCTCAATCAAGGTGCACAATGTTCAAGGAAGGACCAGGGCCAATTTCAGGATTTTACAACTAACAAGGCTAGGTTAATTAGGTGTTTTCAAAGAATAGGTACATGTTAGGCTAAAAAATTAGGAACAAGGGATATATCATAGTTTCGGTTGGTCATTTTAAGCTAAGTGGACTATTAAGAATAATGCCCTAAGATTCTTTGCTAATCTAATTAATCTGCAATCTAACTTAGAGTAACAAGGGCAAGTTCTGAATTAGGATAAAACACATGAATCTGCAAATTAAGCTCACACTCACATGGCACTGCATACATCATCAACAAAAGACTCTAAGATCATGTTTCTTATCTCAATTTATCCTCACTTATCAGAATAAACATTGTCACACACCTAAACATGCATGGTTGCTATTTAACTACTAATCAAAATAATTTTTTGGTGGGTATTATTTTTCAAACAAAACACAACAAACATGTTATATGCCACAAGTACTGGTACTATATGCTACAAATATTATCTAAACATCCTAAACATGCCGATTCAATAGAAATTAAATATCCATGGGGAAAAAGAACACAGGCAAGAAAACCTCGGGATCAAAAATTGCGGTAGTTATGGACCCAAGCTACTCAGACTTCACTGAGGCCCATAACTACCCACACCCCATCGAAAAAGATGTGCATTGTTCCCAATGCACAAAATCAAAGCAAAATAAAACATATAGGGGTTAAAAAACATACCTGGGCACCTACGGGGCGGTGTGTACCTTGGGTTGCCTCCCAAGCAGCGCCTGATTTATTTTCGTGGCATGACATAGACAACTTGGTTACTCAGACTTCACCAAGTGTGTATTCTTCCACTTTTTCTTCCACCTTGAACTTATGAATTGTACCCCTAATTTATTTTCTAATTTTCTACTATGCTCACAAGGTGGTGGTATAAAAATAAGAGAACAAACAATAGAGATCACATGTTGTACTTTTTGACCATTAAATGAGGAATGTAATTTTTTCTTTTGAGCCCAACAAATTTAATAATATAAATATATTTTTGCTCCTCCGTACATTCTTCCATATGCTCAGATAATTCAATTAATATCTCATTACCTAAAATTAATATAGAAAAATGATTGGAATAAAGTCCAACGCGTCCTAATTCATGAGTTATATTATTATTTACATCCTCATCTTCACACACACTAGAGTTTTAAAGATAATATCATCTACTTCTTCACATAACTCTCGTGTACTTTTCTCAATAGTGACAACATCAATAATAGTCTGGTCAAGTAGTTGACCCTCTAAATTTAGCTCTTCAAGTTGGACTTTAAGCATTTTTTCTTATTCACACAATTCATAACTAGCTTGTTGAACATCAAACATATCAACCTTTACACTCAACTCGGCACTTAAATTGTGGACATCCAGGCCAAACTGATGAAAATCTGACAAAAGCACATAGTTGTCTAGATCAAGATTTTATAATATTTTCAAGAAGTACACATTGCGATTCAAAAACTTATCTACAACCCCTCTCATATCAATACTCCAATCATTCAATACTTCTTCAACAGAGGGTGTCTATATAAAAAAGAAAAAGAAAAATAAAAACTATGAGGGAAATAAGGATTATTACCCAAATCACTATGAATTAACTAACTCTAGTCGTATTCCCCGGCAACGGCGCCAAAATCTTAATGTAGCCCAAGTTACGCCTCCTTTTTAGAGGATAAAACACACAATGTCAAGAAATAGAATCTAACAATGGTTAGGGTCGAACCCACAGGGAACACGTAGATACAAGAGAATTCAATGATCACAATTCGAATAGTTAACCGACTTACTTCTCCAAAGGGGGTGTTTTTGCAATAATCGATGAAAAATATAACTAAACTAACACAGGAGAGAAGTCAATATGGAGAGAAACTAGGGTATTGTGTTCCCCATAATTCCCAAATGCAGTATCACTAGATAATCTAATTCTTTTCTAGTATATAGCATGCAGGACGATAAGTTATGTTCACCAAGCCCTTTGGTCAAAGGTGAGAGGTGAATTTCACTATGCGACTTGGGCCATCTCCATAATGTGCATTACTACCCCTTACCTATTAATCCAAGTACAACCTCCCCTTGGCCTAGTTTGGTTGATTAGACGAGAACACATCAATCAAATCCTGTTAATTAATCTCTTTTCCTATTCATTACTACCTTGGTCCAGTTAGTAACACTAGGCGGGGTATAATGTTAGCCACCATCAGAAAACATGCAAAACGAAGAGAGTTGATTAATACATGCATATACACCTTTCAAGAATTATGAATTATTCGATTTTACTTTGTCAGTTCTTCATGGTTCCCACAACCCTAGTTGTAGATTTAGCTACTCATGCTTTGTGTAGATGCAAGAATTATGGATTGAGAAAACATAACTGAATACTTACATAATAGAATTAAGAGCAAGTAAATCCAACTTCAATAAGAATCACAAGCTAAATTATGATGTTCAAACACAAGTGTCCTCAAAGACTCTCCAATATGATCTCACAATTTTCTCTCTCTAGTTCCTGAGTTCTTTGAGTACTAGACGAAAACTTATCAAAACATACGAAAAATAACCTAAAAACCTATTTATAATATGTAAAATACAAGTCCTAAACAAAATAGGATAACTTGTCAGCACGCCATACGAAAGGGGTTTAAAGGTTGTATTGCATTCCATGGCTCGTAATCAAGGTCTCATACTCCACTGCTGGAAATTTGGACTTCAACTCTACGACACCCCTCTATGACTCGTAAAGTAGTTTATGACTCGTAAAGGGGGTTTCGTCTGATGAACTTTAGAAAGTTCCAATCTCTTATCCTCAGGGCACGAACCATCTTCTACGACTCATAAAACCATCTATGACTCATTTACATATTCGTATAATAAACTTCATAAAATATCCCCTCACTAGAGTTGTTCACGAAACCACCCTACGGCCCGTAGAATGATCTACGACCCGTAAAAGGTCTCGTATAACAGCAAAATTCAGCAACTTCTGCACTTTTTCCCAAAATCAAGGCCAACAAATAATCCTAAAAATATAAACACAAAACACATAAAACCAACTAACATCGCATTGAGAACACACGAACTTCCAAGTTTTAAGCATCGAAAGTGTTGTATTTTGGCAGCACATCTAGCACTAGTAGATATGGACTCAGGCCGACTCAAGTTTTGATTGAATGATGAAGAAATCTTCAATATCTATCAGTCTATGAAGAGGCCCGATGATCTGAAGATGGAAGCACGGACACTTAATGAAGTCTGAATACCTAAGTTGTCTAAGTCGTACCACGAGAATAAATCAAGCGCTAGTTAGAAGGCGACCCAAGATAGAGCCTGGCGCTTAAGCGCCCAGGTATGTTCCATTTTACTCCTATGATTTGACTTAGCTATATTTTGTTACATTGAGGACAACGCAAACCCTTTTTTGATGGGATATGGGTAGTTATAGGCCTAGGTGAAGTCTGAGAAACCATGGCCTATAACTATCCCAAATTTTATGTTCGAGGGGTTTTCTTGCTTATGTTGTTTCCCTAAGGAGGTTTATTTTCTGTTGAACCGGCAAGTTTAGGATGTGTAAGTAGTATTAGTAGCATATTGTACTAAAATCTATGGCATATGTTAGTTTTGTGGAAAAATGATACCCATCAAAATTTTTATGTTAGGTAGTTTTGATAACAACCATGTGAAATTAGTGCTTAACAGTGCTTGTTCTGATACGTTAAGGTCTAATTGTGATGAAAAGTATGATCTAAGAGTATATGTTGATAGTGTAATCAGTTTCAAGTGTGTGTAAGCTCCTTTCCATAATTCTTATACTGTGTTTCAATTCAGAATTTGCCCTATTACTCTGACTAAGACTGTAGGTTAGTTGGTTAGGAAAAGATCTTAGGTCGTTGTTCATATTAGCCCACTTAGCCTAAGTGACCAACCAAATGATTGATGTATCCCACGATCCAAATATTTGAGCTTTACATGAACCTTTTTCTTTATAAACACCTAAGTAGCCAAGCCTTTTTTAATCTGAAATCCTAAATTTGGCCCCAGTCCTTCCTGGAATATTGTGCACCTTGACACAAGAAAAAAACCTCAGTTAAGGGTGGCTACCAAAAGTGGCCCCGGTTCATAGGTTGGATATTGTGCACCTCAACCCAGGCCAAAAGCCTAAGCTGAGAGTGGCTGGTGTAAGGGAAATCACATTAAATAGAGTGGAAGCTAGTCATACATTAAAAAGGAAAAATGTGTTATGGGTGCAAGAAAAATGAATAGATGCCTAAATAATGAGCTAAAAAGAAAAATAATATGAAAAATAAAAGGCAATGAACTTAAAAGTTTGAGTAAGGCACCCAGAAAGGTTTGATATAGGAGAAGGGAAGAATGAGTTGAAAGTAACGGTGTTGGTAGGGCAAGAGTGTAGAATAATGCAATGTCAAGGAAGGCCATTAGTCAATATGTTCCTAAAACATCATACTAAAGCCCCCTAAGTTGATGTTCCAAGCAAAGTGTCATGACCCGGGGTTGGGGCCTAGATGTGACACGGCGAACGGGGACCCGAAAGCCCCCAAAACAAGCCTCAAAACCTCAGAGTTTACGCTGCTTAAATCAAGAGCTATTAAAATGAATAAATAAACAACGGAGATTCAAGTCCAAGAAAAGAGCATTTCTTTAATTTAACAAAATAGCAAGGTTTTACAAAAACACCCAACATATGCCTCTAAGTAAGGGACGGGGGCCAGGACAAGTTCCGAGCTCACCCACAACAAGAAAAATGTACATAAGGAGAATAAGAAATAAAGTTTTCCCTCGGAGACAGGGCTCACCACAACAAAAGCTACAAAGAGGTCCTGCGGATAATGCTCAAACTGCTCGGTCCCTGCATGGTAAAATAATGCAGGCATAGAGTATGCGTTAGTACTTTGAATGTACTAAGTATGCGGGTATGCAATGCACGTGACTTACCAGACCTGCATAATCCTGTTAGATGGCAAGGGCACATACTATACAAGAATCATATAATCAAAGGAATTTAATACACAAGATGCCATGGAATGCGCGATGCGTGCAATCCGATAGTACTCCTATATAATGGGGATGGACTATAACTGACAAACCAAATCCATGCGAGCTATTAAACGAATTGGACTAATTGGGACCTCCCACCAGTAGGGAGAAGATTACTTGCCAAGGGTAATCTACATCACACCTTACGGGACCCCCATTTCGGTGGATGGTCACCTTCTTTACGAGTTTCCCATTTCGGAAGGATTTGCAAGAATCATATCAAGACATGATGTATCATAAACAAGTAGACGAATAATATTTGTCCCTATGCTGGCACATAGTTCAAGGAAAAGGGGAGGACCCCTAATCCATCGGTGCTAAGTCTTACACATCCACAAGAATATACTTATATATATACATATGCTTTCAAGAGAGTCAAGTGCAAGTTTCAAAAGCGTTTCAAGGCACATTTAGGCTCAACACCAATTTACAAGATCATATGCAAGATGTCAAATGCAAGGAATAGCTCATCTACAAGTACAAGATGGTGCAAGCACCCAAGATGCTCCAAGAGCCAAGATTATAGACATACCAGTGATCACCTTCTTGTCATACCCATGTCTTTCTGAAATTCATATCATAATTAAAATTGATCTAAATCCCAAAATTCCAAGATTTTCATGTACCAACGTCACCAAATATGATGCAATGCACAATGTAAAAATGGCATGGGCAACGTGGAGTATATCAAAACATGATATAATGTAAGACTAGGAAATTCAATAAAATTTATAGAAATGGTAGTAAAATTAGCATTATAATATGAAGTCTAGGAAATTCACAATAAAATTCATATGAAAATAATAGAATAAATCACCCATGCATAATAACATATTTAAGGGGACATGCATGTTCCTAAGTTCATGATCCAAATAGTTCACTACAATAGAACTAACATAACCCAAAATTTGGAGTCTTAAGTAACACATGCATGGCTCAAACTACCAAAAACAAGTAGTAAAATCCACATGTTTAAAGTAGACAAAGTTCATAAACTAGTTAAAAAGGGACTTTGGGACTTCTTGGTTGAAAGAAACCAAGAATCAAACCCCACACACTTGGTAGAAGACAACACTTAAAGAGGAAATGGACTCAAATGCACCCCTTAGCTTGAAGAATCCTAGTGAGAAGGTGGGAGTCTTAAGAGAACAATTTCTAGAGAGAGGAGTGAAATGGGAGGAAAAATGGGCTGAAATGGTGAAGTCCCATTTATATAGGAAGCTTAGGAAGGGTGAGAAAAGACAAACTTTTCGTTGGAATGAGCCAACATTTCAAAAATGTCATTAATGAAGCGGACCAAGAATTGATCCGTCTGAGGCGTACGGTCCAGTATACGGTCCGTGAAGTGTCACACAGACCGTTTACTGTGCCGTGGTCCCATACTTAGAATTTTCGAAGGCAAAATTTTCCAGACCAAGTGTCACGAGACGGACAAGTAAACGGACTGTTTGGGGTCACACGGACCGTGACCCCGTCCGTATAAAGGTCAACCCCACACCAAAGGTTCAGACAGAGGGGCCACACGGACCGTCCAGTGTCACATGGACCGTGTGGTAGCCCATCTACCCTCAACTTTCCCAGGTGCCACTTCACGGGACGGTCCGTGTGCCTTCACACGAGCCGTGTAAGCCCTTCCATGAAGTGATGCCTGGCAAAATTTCTGGGCAGTTTCGGGGGCCTTAAAGTGACGTCAACGATTCGGGGCCTTTCACAAAGAAAGTCTTATAGTGATCCTAGTCCAAGAGTCGGAGGTCATAGTTGTAAGTATAGGGGAATGCTTATGGTATTGAGCATAGTGTTTGAATAGCTGTTGTGAGTATGGGTGATTTTGGTCCCAAGCATCAAATCTGAAAATACTATCATGAGTGGGATATGGGATTTTTTTTGTGAGGGCACTTGAGTTGCACTATTTATTCTAGGTTGTTTCAGGTTGTTGCTTATCTGTGGTTACCTTGCTTATCATAGTTGCACTGTCACATATTTACGCCTACATTGGTTTATTTGATGACTATTTGATATGCACTAGTATGTAATTTGGGTATTTATGGTTGATTTAGAAATATTGTATGTCATTAGATTGAGGTCTATGTATTGTTATACAGCTTATGTAGATTGAATCCGTTGCTTGAGGACAAGCAACAATTTTAAGTTGAGGGTGTTGATGTGTTGCCAAAATATGGCACTTTTAATGCTTAAAACTTCGAGTTTTGTGTATTCTCAAAGTGATATTAGTGGGTTTGATGTGGTTTTATGTTTATTTTGCAGGATTATAGGATTCGGTATGATTTTGAGAAAAGTTTTGTGGAATTGTAGTTTTTGAGGACTTACAGATAACTCTACGGGCTGTGGTTATTTCCATGAGCCATAGAGAGGATTCGTGAGTGAGATCCAATGAAGGGCCAAGTTTCAGATATTGCATCCACGAACTATCAGACGATCCATAGAAGTTTTCATGAGTCAAAATTGGTTTCATGCCTAGAGGATCAGATTTTGAAAAGTTTCAGAAAAGCTGTCAAACGAAACCCTCCACGGGTCGTAAGTCTAAAGACATCCCCTAAGAAGGTCCCGTGCAATTGAAGTTAGATTTTGGAAGATGCAAAGTATGAAGCCTAGGTACGGGCTATGGTTACTTATAAAGCCCGTAACCCAGTCCGTAGAAGCTGCCGAATTCAGTTTTCTTATTTTGTTTTGAATTTGCATTTTACTTATTATAAATAATTTTTTTCAAGTATTTTTAGTAGAATGATGCACAAGAGGACCGAAAAACACTTTTGAGAGTTCATCTTTTGTGATTTACATTGAAAACATTACATTGTGATTTCTTGGGAAGAATTCTGGATTTCTTGTTCTTAATTTCATCATTGTAAGTGATCAATGCTATTCTATAATATGATTCTTTCATCCACAATGATTATGCATAGCTAAATCCACAACTAGGGTTGTGAGAACCATGAAGAACTAACAAGGTAAAACCGAATCATAATTCTTGGAAAATATGCATGTATATATTAATTATATCTCATTATTATGAATGCTTTTCCCCGGTGGCCAACGTTAGAACTCGCCTAATTCTTACTGACTGGATCAAGCTAGTAATTAATAGGAAAAGAGATCAATTAACAGGATTCGATGTGATCCCTTTCGTCTAATAAACCAAACTGGATCAAGGGGAGGTTGTACTAGAACAAAAGGTAAGGGTTAGTAATGTCACACTGCGGGGATGGATCAAATCACGTAGGGGAATTTACCTCTTGTCTAGATCAAAGGGTTTGGAAAACTTAACTTACCTATTCTGCATGCTACACACTAGAAAAGATTACGATTGTCTGGTGATACTAAGGAATTCATGGGGAACACAATACCCTGGTTATTTCTCTCACTGATTTCACAACACTTGCTTATAGTATAGGTTTACTTACTGCAATTACAAACCCCCCGTTTTTCGGGAGATAAGTGGTTAATTCATTCAACTTGCTCGTAATTACTCTAGGTCTAGACCATATTCCCTGTGGGATCGACTCTCACCTTGATTAGGTTATAAATTTTGACAACGACCACTTATACCTTCAAAAAGGAGGTGTAGTTTAGGTGACACCAAAATCTCACCAAAATCGTGTTCAAATTGTGGGAGAAATCAACATTTAAAGTTTCCAATTCATAGACAAGAAAACCCCAATTTTAAATGTCCAAAATCATGAATTTCAATACAAAATCAAGATAAAAGTTGTGAAAATTAATTAATTTAGTGAAAGAAACACTTACCCAAGAGTTTTCTTCAAAAGGTCTCTTCGAAAATCGCCCTACAAAGCTTGAAAATTTTGAAAATGGTTGAAAATGGAGTTTTTATGTATTTAAACTGATCAGGGAAAAATGTGATCTGCAAACAAGTCTGCGAACGCGAAGCCACACATGCCCAAACATCCGCGAACACGAAAGGGTTATCTGCGAATGCAAAGTAGACTCCCATGAATGCGAAGCTTAAGCAACCTAGCTCCGCCATCTGGAGCTACTGGAACTGTCGGAATTTCGATTGAGCTTCCAAATTCTGAATGTTGATCAAAGTCAAACTTTGGCTCTAGAAACAAGTGAATGTGCAACTTTGGGTCCAAAATCGTCATTTTAACTCCAAATTTAGTTTCGTAACTTCTCTTAGACCAGATTCAATGTTCTAGAGCTAATGGGGTCAACGGATTTCTGATCCAACACCCGAAACTCAGAATGATACAAAAACTCAAATATCAACAACTTAAGCTTCCAAAAAATCCAAAACTCATATTTTCCACTTTTAAAACACAAGATCTCAGTTCCAACAACACAGATAGTTCAAAATAGACCCAAAGCAACTTATGAAAGGGCAAAACGATAATCTTCACAAATAAGCTCAAAAATTACCAGCAAGGTCATTACATCATTCACTACTAAAAATAATGTTCATCCTTGAACATAAGGAAAGAAAGGTACCTGAAGCCTTAAAAAGGTTGGGATATCTGCCCGCATGTCTAACTCCAACTCTCAAGTAGCCCTCTCAATGCGATGGTGTCGCTACTGAACTTTCAGTGAAGGTATATCCTTGGTCCTCAACCTCCCGACTTGCCTTTGCAATATAGCTACCGGCTCCTCCTCATAAGACAAATCTGAACCCAACTCAAATGAATCATAGGAAATTATATGTGACTCATTTGGAATGTACCCATGGAGCATGGGAACATGAAATACGGGATACACTGCTGATAGTCTCGGTGGCAATGCTAACGCATAAGCAACCTCACCTACCCTCTTCAAGATCTTGAATGGGCCAATAAATCTAGGACTGAGCTTGTCGTTCTTTCCAAACCTCATCACACCCTTCATGGGTGATATCTTCAGCCACACACTATCCCCAACCATGAACTCTAGAGGTCTAGTCCTCCTATCAGCATAACTCTTCTAGTGACTCTGGGTTGTCAACAACCTACTCTATATCAACCAACCCGATCCATAGCATCTCTAAGCAGACAAACACCTAAAGCATCAGCTGAACTTGAATCAAACCACCAGACAGGCAATCTACATCTCCAGCCATATAATGCCTCAAACAGTACCATTTGAATGTTCGAATGATAACTGTTGTTGTAAGCAAAAGCAAATATTGATCCCATCAGGCCCTAAATTCTATCACACATGCCCCAAGCATATCACTAATACCTGAATAATGCACTCAGACTGTCCATCAGTCTGAGGGTGGAAAGTTGAACTCAAATCCAACTGAGTACCCAAACTATGTTGTAGAGCCTTCCAAAAATGGGAAGTAGACAAAGATCCTTTGTCCGACACTATAGACACCAGCACCCTGTGCAATCTAACATATGCCGGATATACAACCTAGCCAACTGCTCCACACTGTAGCTAGTCTTCACTGGTAGAAAGTGAGCCGACTTAGTCAGTCGATCTATAATCACCCAAATTGAATCAAACTTACCCAAGGTTATGGACAAACCTATAATAAAATCCGTAGTAATACGCTCCCATTTCTACTCAGAAATGGGAATCCTCTGCATCGAACCTCCAGGCCGTTGGTGCTTATATTTGACCTGTTGACAATTCAAGCACTTCGCCACAAACTCAGCAATGTCTCTCCTCATCCCACACCACCAATAATGTTGTTTCAAATCGTGGTACATCTTAGATACATCGGGATGGATCAAATATCTAGCACAATGAGCTTCCTCCAATATCAATCTCACCCAATCTCCTACCTTAGGCACACCAACTCGACCATTAATCCTCAAAACACCCTCTGAATCAATAGTAGCCATTTTTGCTTCACCCCTCAAAATCTTATCACGAAGTAAGCACAATCTAGCATCACCAAACTGGTGAGCACATGCCTGATCAACCAATGAAGACCTAGCCTCCATAAAGGCTAAAATACTTTGAGAAGGAGAAATATCCAATCGAACTAGCTGTCTAGCAAGTAACTGAACCTCCACAGATAAATGTCTCTCCTCCGCCTTCAAGAATGCCAAACTCCCAATACTAGAGGCCTTCGGCTCAAAGCATCTGCCACCACATTCGCCTTGCCCAGGTGATATAGAATCGAGATATCATAGTCTTTTAACAACTCCAAAAACCTACACTGTCTCATGTTCTAATTAGGCTGAGAAAAGATGTATTTGAAACTCCGATGATCGGTAAAGATATCGCAATGCACCCCATAGAGATAATGCCGCCATAATTTTAATATAAACACCACCACAGCCAACTTCAGATCATGGCTAAGGTAGTTTTTCTCATGCACCTTCGACTGCCTAGAAGCATATGCTATCACTTTTCCCTTTTGCATCAATACTCCACCTAAACCCACTCCAAAATCATCATGATACACCACAAAAGATACTCTCTCCTCGGACAAAGAAGGATAGGTATTGAGGTCAATAAGTCCTTGAGCTTTTGAAAGCTCACTGCACACTCCTCCAACTACTGAAAAGCTACATTTTTTTGCGAAAGTCTAGTCAACGGGATTGTAATAGAAGAGAATCCCTGCACAAAATGTTGATAGTACCCTTCAAACCCAATAAAACTCTGAATTTATGTCGTAGATGTCAGCCTAGCCCACTCACGAATTGTCACTACCTTGACTGGATCTACCATAATACTATCATTAGTCACCACATGCCCAACGAAAGCCACAGATTCGAGCTAGAACTCACACTTTGAGAACTTGGTATATAGTTTCTCCTCTCTCAATATCTGAAGTACAATCCTCAAGTGTTGTACATAGTCGGACTAACTCTTGGGGTAAACCAAGATGTCATCAACAAACACAATCACAAATATATCCAGATAAGTCTAGAACACCCGGTTCATCAACTCCATAAAAGCGGTTGGAGAATTAGTCCCTAAAGGACATAAACACGAACTCATAATGGCCATAACAGGTCTTGAAGGTTGTCTTCATGATGTCAAACTCTCGAACTCTCAACTAGTGATATCCAGACCTAAAATAAATTTTGGAAAACACCAAAGCACCCTGCAACTGTCGAATAAATCATCAATACGAGGCAAAATATACTTGTTCTTAATGGTCACTTTGTTCAATTAACGATAACCAATATACATCCACATAATGCCATACTTCTTCTTCACAAATAATATAGTAGAACCCCAAGGAGATGCACTCGAACAGATGAACCCTTTCTCCAATAAATCTGCTAACTACTTTTTTAGCTCATTCAACTCAGTCGGATCCATTTGATAGAGGGCAATAGAAATGGGCTTAGTGCCCGGCTCCACATCAATAGCAAAATCAATATCTCGATCTGGAGGAACATGTGGCAAATAAGTCGAAAACACATCCACAAACTCCCTCGCTACCCTGGTGGTCTCCAATGATGGTAACTCCTAAGAACGGCCCGAACATGAGCAAAATATGACAAACATCCCTTATCCATCAATCTACAAGCGTGCACATAAGAGATAACCCTCTTGGGATATGAATTAGATGCACTAGTCCACATGAACTTAGGCAAATCAGGACAAGATAAGGTCACGGTCTTCGTATGGTACTCCAGAATAGCATGATGAGGTGATAACTAATTCATACCCTATATCACATCAAAGTCAACCATATCAAGCAAGATCAAATCAGAAATAGTACCTCTCCCCAAAAAGCTAACAATACAAACCAATATACCTAATTCACCACTAAAGATTCGCCTAGCAAGGTGAAAACACATATAGGCTTGGTAAGAGGCTCACATATAATATCAAGATCCATGGAAAAATAAGCTCATACATATGAATAAGTAGAGTCTGAATCAAATAAAATTGAAGTAGAATGGTGGCTCACTGAAACCATACTGTAATAACTACATCGGAGGCTTCTATCTCTACTCGATCTGGAACTGCATAGCATACTTTGCGCCCCTCGCTAGTCTATGGGCCTCCAGGGGCTCCACCTCTTATTGTGCCTCGACCTCCTCTAGTATCACCGCTCATACCTTGAGAGGTGTCCATGGGTGCAGGTGTTGAAGTTGGAAAGGCTGGCTAGGTCCCTAAAGATTGGGTGGGAGGTGCATGGTAAGGACAACGGTAGGCCTAGTGCTCAATCTCATCACAATGATAACAAGCCCTGGTCTCTTTCCCTTGAGATAGTCATCTTGAAAAACCACCACGTCTGGCTACACTAAAATAGTTATCATAGACCGTCTGAATAGGCCTAGATCTGTCAATACTGTCAGTTCCAGGAATAGCTGCATGAACTGCCCTGCGTTGGTGGCCCTGCCTCTGAAACTTTCTATCTCGTGGTAGGTGCCCACTAAACTGACCATGCTGACAGGATCTCTTCTCGCCACTCTGTTGGTCATCTCTAATATGCTCAATCATGCGGGGGCATGGTCCACTACACTCTGGAAATTGCCATCGGGCAGAACCAAAGAAGTTGTGACCTCCTGAAGTTACCTCGCCAATCCCTTGGTGAAGCACCAAATCCTCTCAAACTCTGTAGCGATATTAGACAAGGCATACCTAGACACTCATGAAATTTGGCCTCATAATAAGATACTGACATAGAGCCCTGCTGCAGCCTATCAAACTCATCTTTTCGGTTGTCTTGGAGGCTATATGTCGCAAACCTCTCTAGGAATACCTCAAATCCAACTTGTCCACGAGCCAAACCTAATCTCCACAACTCCTAGGCTAAGCCAGTGAACTGATAGGAGGTATAAGAAACTCTATGTGACTCAAGGATAGCAAAATTACATAATCAATCGAAGCACTCCGATAAGAAATCATAGGCCCTATCACCAGGCGAACCATTAAATTTGGGGGGAGCCAACCAAACAAATCTCTCAAAACATAGCAGGGCTAGCAGAAGCTAAGGGCACCATAAATCTGGGTGGTGCCACAGACAACCCATGAAGCTGTGAATGAGTACTCGATCGAGATGTTTAAGGCAGAATAACCGAAGCCATAGGAGGACCTATTGGAGGTGATGAAGGACCAACATAAGCCATAGGTGGATTAGATGGAGTTGTAGAAGGGTAAGCCAACATTATAGAAGTCGGTGAATCAAGAATAACGGGAGTAGGAGAGGCTCCCTTAAGTCTAGACAATACTCGTAGAAGTAGCTCCTGACTTGAGGGCATAACATCAGGGGCTGATGGTGGTAGAACAGGGTCTGTGGGTCCCTCAGACTCATACTAAAGCTCTGGAGAAGCTGATCTAGCCTGTCCTTTGGGCAGATCTTCCCCTCTAGCATGCCCTTGACCCCTAACCCTACTACGAGCCTTGCCTCGACCATAGGTGAAGGCCACATCAGCTAGCTCAGGCTCTCCCACCAACCATCGGGCTCTAATAATCAACATCTACATAGTAGGAGTAGATTAGATACTTTCAAAACAGTTGATATGAAGAAACGCATGATAGCAGCAACACTAAAAGCTTCTCATATCCAGTGCCCCATAGACTCTCAAAGATGGGTATGGACGTCTATATACTGATCCACGAGACTCTACTAAACACCCGCTCTTGACTCACGAGCCCAACAAACCTAGAGCTCTGATATCAAAATTATCACAATCAAAAATCGGATCATGACTAAAGAAAATGAAACAAAAGTAAAAGCAACGACAACACTTAAATTAACTTCCGAAATCTGGAGTCATAAGTACAAGAGCTTCTAACTAATACCAATGAGTAAATACAAAGTTGTGTCAAAAGGCAAATACATAGTCTAGAATAGATAACAACAAGATGAAGTCTCAAAGAAACAACGGTAACACAAAGTTTGAGCCTCACCGTTGAATCTTGTAATGATAAGAAAACTCTGCATAATAAAATCAACTAACACATAGAGTTCCCGTGCTCGATCTACAGGAAAAAAACATAGTAGGGGTGAGTACATTGAAATGTACATAGTAGGTTCAACCGAATGGGTAAGAGAAATTGAACAAGTATGCAATAACGAAGAATCCTATCACCTGCAATGAAGGGGTTACTACACAATATGATATATATATATATAAGAATAGTTAAGAATAACAAGTACAATCAATGGTGTAATGCGAATGAGATTGGTGTCACAGGCCATGTATGAGGTAGAATTACGACCATAGCAGGGCCGGGTACACATCTATCGAGTGAAAGCTACCAGATAGAACCCAGGGGCATCGAAGGCCATGTACTAAAATCTCTTAAGTGTCACAATATCTCAACCTTGCCACCTCAATGTGATCAAGGGGTTTTAAAAGTGGTACAATTTCTCCCTTGCCACCTCAGCATGGTAAGGGGTGTTATAGATGTAATATGAGATAAATGCATGCCAATGCCACAAAACAAGGTATATAATAGAAATATAATTAAAATACTGATAAATATCCATCATTGATTAGGGAATATGCCAAGAGTCATAACTGGTACCATAAGTCATTAACATGTCTCTGGTCACTATACTCTCACCAATACCCAAGTATACCGATGATACCAAACTTCACAAGTCCCAGAATATGCACAATATTTCGAAAAGTATCTCAAATACCATCAAATTACCACAAAACTTCCCAAATGATATCACAAGTCTCATTATCACAATAACATCCAAAATATCTCAAATCTCAAGAATACATCTCAGTTTACCAACAGAATCACAATTTACTACAATTTCAATATATTTGATATCATATTTTAGCCAAAATACTATCAAATCAATACAATTACTCATGAAGCAATCTAAATCTTACAATTATCACATATACGTATTTAATATCTCAAATCCAGTCTTAAAAAGCTTAGCCAAACCTACCTTGGTGCTGAAATTACACTCGATCCAAGCTCTCGATCAACTCGAACCTTAGAACAAGCACCAAACCAACCAAACACTATCAAGAATAGATTATAGACATCAAGAGGTGAACTTTGATGCCCATATTGGGACGAATTAGACTTAGGTGCAAAATAGTCAAAATTAGGGCTAAAATTCGAAGTTGTTGAATATGGAAATGCACTCAAAATTAGGATTCTACGCAAGAAAAGGAGTTTGTGGGTGAAAATCTCTCAAAAATCGAGTTCAAATTGAGAGAGAAATCAATATTTAAAGTTTCCAATTCATAGACAAGAAAAATTCAATTTTAAATGTCTAAAATCATGAATTTCGAGATAAAATCAAGATCAAAGTAGTGAAAATTAATTAATTTAGTAAAATAAACCCTTACCCAAGAGTTTTCTCCAATAAGACTCTTCAAAAATTGTTCCACAAAGCTTGAAAATATTGAAAATGGTTGAAAATAAATTTTTTATGGATTTAAAACTGATGGGTGAAACATGTACTCCGCGAACATGGGAACTAGTCCGTGAACGTGGAGCCACACATGCCCAGACCTCCATGAATGCAGAGTAGGACGAGGTGACACTCCATGAACGCGGAGTAGACTTTCGCGAACGTGGAGCTTAAGCAGCCTAGACCTCCGTGAACACAAAGAAGAAAAGGGGTTGCACCAGATCATGATAAAATAGCTCAAGATATTACTCGAAATGGACCCCCGAGTCCATTCGGACACCAAATTACACAAACTAGACATTTATCCTTACCAGAAACGGCAATCCAGACTCAATAAAATTATCATAATTTGATTTTGAGGTCTCTTTGACAAAGTTACCGATACAACTCAATTATACTACATTAAAATTCAATATACCAAAACTGCCCTCAAAACTCTAAAAATTACAACGAGACCGTTTTTAATGTTGGTTTCACCACCTGGAGCTACTAGAACTATTGAAATTTTGATTCGAGCTTCTGGTATCAGAACGTTGACCAAAGTCAAACTTTGGCTCCAAAAACAACTTAATATACAACTTTGGGTCCAAAATCACTGTTTTAAGTCCAAATTCAATTCTGTAACTTCACCTGGACCAGATACGACTTTCCGGAGCTAATGGGATCGATGGATTTCCAATCCAACACCCGAAATTCAAATTAGTACAAAAACTAAATTTTTCAATAACTTAAGCTTCCAAAAATGTCAAAACTCGTTTTTCCACTTTTAAAACATAGGATCTCAGTTCCAACAACACAAATAGTTCAAAATAGGTCCAAAGCAACTTATGAAAGGGTAAGATGGAAATCTTCATAAATAAGCTCAAAAATGATCAGCAAGGTCATTACATCAATCCAATCCAATCAAAGTACTAACATATCCTATTGGGAGTTTCTCCAGTCCGTCAATAACCACTCATGAGTCAGTGATCATACAACAGGCCGAGGTATTACCAGTCTGTTCAATACCTTACCAGGGTAAAGAACAACTCTTCCAATCATGGATCCATCAATCAAATCAAGTCTTGTATTGTTTTCAGGGACCTATCAAGAGGATACATTCGAGTTAGTGATTTCAATCCTCACCTATGTTTGGTGACATAGTTATTGAGTTCAAGTTGGACTTACTCTCACTCGATTCAGTGCTCGATACTCCTCCCAAGACTCAATGCACTTAAATAATCAATCCAATCAATGAGTCTCATATGGACTCTTACTAATTCATTGATTTTGTCACAATCGAGCCTCTTGGCCTATCAACCATCCAATCAAAATTTCCAATCACATCTTTCAAGAGTGGTTTAGACAATCGTTAAGAGGGCTATTAATTTATACAAATCATTCGAGTTCAATTTATGAAGACTCATAGCACTATCTAGTTGTATCAACATTATCATCATGCTCACATCACTTTTACAATCACAATTATACTGTCAAGGCTCTAGACTCATTCTCTAGATTTACTAATGTCGCCTAGACTACACCTCCTTTTCAAAGTATTAGCGATCGTTGTCAAAATATATAACCTAACCAAGGTTAGGGTCAAACCCATATGGAATAGGTCTAGACCTAGAGTAACTATGAGCAATTCGAATGAATTAACCTACATATCTCCCAAAAAGTGGGGGGGGAGGGTTTGTAATTGCACTAAGTAAACCTAAACTAGAAGCAAGTGTTGTGAAATCGGTGAGAGAAGTAATTAGGGTATTGTGTTCCCTATGAATTCCTAACTTAGTATAGCCAGATAATCGTAATCTTTTCTAGTGTGCAGCATGCGAAACTGGTAAGTTAAGTTTACCAAACCCTTTGATCCAGGTGAGATGTAAATTCACTACGTGATTTGATCCATCCCCGCAGTGTGACATTACTAACCCTTAACTTTTGTTCCAATACAACCACTCCTTGATACAGTTAGGCGAATTAGATGAGAGAGATCACATCAAATCCTATTAATTATTCCCTTATCCTATTTATTACCACCTTGATCTAGTAAGTAAGAATTAGGCAAGTTCTAACGTTAGCCACCATTAAAAAGCTTTCTAAACAAAGGGGTTAATTAATACATGCATGCACACTTTCCAAGAATTACGAATTATCTGATTTTACCTTGTTAGTTCTTCATGGTTCCTACAACCCTGATTATGGATTTTAGCTAGGTGTGATCATGGTATATGAGAGAATTATGTTATGGAATAGCATAATTAAACACTTAAAATGATGAATATAAGAACAAGAAATCCAAAATTCTCCATAAGAAATCACAGTGTAAAACTCTCAATGTAAAAATCACAAAGTATGAGTTCTCAAAGTGTCTTTGTCCTCTCTCGTGCATCTCCCTTCAAGAAAAAACTAAAAAACCTATTTATAATAATTAAAATACAAATCCAAAATGAAATAAGAAAGCTGGATTTGGCAGCTTCTACGAATGAGGTTACGAGCCGTATATGAACCCACGACCCTTACTTGGGCTTCGTATTCTGCACTTTCCAAAATCAGGCTTCAACTTACAAGACCTACTTATGGGTTATCTTCTAACTTACGGCCTGTGGAGAGTTTCATCTACTAACTTCTCTAAAACTCTTCAAAACATTGATCCTCCAAGCACGACCTTATCCATGACCCGTCTTTAGAGTTACGACTCGTGAAGGGCTTCGTCTGACAATACTTCAGCATTTAGCATGTTCTCTGATCTTCAACCTACGAAAGCACCTATGATCCATGAAGAAATCTACTACTCGTCCGACAACTCGTGGATGTAACACTTGAAACTTGTCCCTTCAATGGATCGGACTCACAAAACCAACTTATGACTCGTGGAGTAAACCACGGCCATTAGAGTTGTCTGTAAACCACCAAAAACTTCAATTTGCAAAACTTTGCCCAAAATCATACTGAATCCTGTAATCTTGCAAAATTAACATTAAAACACATCAAACCCAGTAAAATTGGTTTGAGAACAAACAAAATTCCAAGTTTTAAGCATCAAAAGTATTGTATTTTAGTAGCACATCAACACCCTCAACTTAAAATTGTTGCTTTTCCTCAAGTGACGGACTCAATCTACGTAAGCAGTATAGCAACATACATACCTCAGTATAGTGGCATACATCATCTCTAAATCAATTACAGATATCCTAACTAACATATCAATGCATATCGGATAGTCATCAAACAAACCCATGCAGATCAATATATGTGACAGTGCAACTATGACAAGCAAGGTCACTACAGCTAAGCCACAATCACTGAAATAGCCTAGAATCAACAGTGTAACTCAAGTGCCCTCACAAAACAAAGTCTCATATCTCACTTATGATAATATTTTAAAATTTGATGCTTAACACTAACAAAGTCACTCACAATTAAATATCATATGTTTGACCCTATACTCATGACCATGACCTACGACTACTTGGACTAGGATCACTATAGGACTTTCTTGGCTTGTAACATAGGCTTAAGGGGGCTTTGGTATGATGTTTTAGGAACATAGTGACTAATGGTCCTCCTTGACATTATGTTATTCTACACTTTTTTCCTACCAACACTGATATTCTCAAATCATTCTTCCCTTCTCCTATCTCAAACCTCTTTGGGTGCCCTATTCAAATTTTTAAGCTCATTGCCTTTTTTATTTTTTACATTCTTTTTCTTTGTAGCTCATGCATCTATTCACCTTTTCTCGCACCCATGGCACATTTTTTCCTTTTTTCATGTATCACTAGCTTTCATCCCTATTTAGGATATTTTTCGTAGACCAGCCACCCTCAACTTAGGCTTTTGGCATGAGTTGAGGTGCATAATATCCAACCTATGAACTAGGGCCACATTTGGTAGCTACCCTCAACTTAGGCTTTTTGCTTGAGTCAAGGTGCACAATATTCAAGGAAGGACCATGGCCAAATTCAGGATTTCACATTAAAAAAGGCTTGGTCACTTAGGTATTGACAAAGAAAAAGGTACATGTAAAGCTCAAATAATAGGACCAGGGGATACATCAAGCATTTGGTTGGTTAGTTAGGCTAAGTAGGATAATATGAACAATGGCCTAAGATCGTTTCGTAACCAACTAACCTGCAGTCTTAGTAAGAGTAACAAGGCAAGTTCTGAATTGAAACACAGTATAAGAATTTTGCAAAGAAGCTCACACACACTTGACACAGATTACACTATCAACACGGACTCTTGGGTTATGTTTTTCATAACAATTAGACCTCAACTTATTAGAACAAGCGATGTTAATAACTGAATTAACATGGTTGTTATCAAAACTACCTAACACAAAAATTCTTATGGGTATCATTTTTCCACAAAACCAACATATGCCACAGCCTTTGGTACAATATGTTTGCTAATACTACTTACACATCCTAAATGTGCTAGTTCAATAGAAAATAAATAACTATAGGGAAAGAACACAGGCAAGGAAACTTCTCGGATTCAAAAATTGGGATAGTTATAAAGGCTATGGTTACTTAGACTTCGCCGAGGCCTATAACTACCCATACCCTATTGAAAAAGTTATGCAATATCCTCAATGCAAAAAAAATATCTAAAGCAAAGCATCAGGTCAAAAAGAACATACCTAGGCACCTAAGCGCTAGTCTTTATCTTAGGTTGCCTCCCAAGCAGCACCTGATTTAGTAACGTGGCACAACTTAGACAACTTTGTTACTTAAACTTCACCTAGTGGCCATGCTTCCACTGTGCACTTCCTCAACATTGCTAAGATATAGTTTGAGTCTTTGGCCATTTACTTTGAATCTCGTGCCATTTCTCTTTTCCAACTCAACAGCCCCATGGTTGAAAACATGTAAAACTTTTAACGACCCCAACCATCTAGACTTGAGTTTCCCAGGGAACAACTTCAATCTGGAGTTATATAAAAAGATCAAATCTCCTGGTGCAAACCGGCAATGCTCAATGCTAGGATCATGTTACATATTAATCCTTGGCTTCTACAGGGCTGATCTCTCATATGCCTTCAAACGAAACTCATCAAGCTCGTTGAGTTGGCTCAGCCTTGAGTTTGCTACATCATTCCAATCTAGAAACAGCTTTTTGAGAGCCCACATTGCCTTGTGCTCAAGCTCTACCAGTAAGTTACAAGTTTTACCAAAGAAAGTTGGTAAAGAGACATGCCTATGGGAGCCTAAAATGTTGTCCAGTATTCTATAATGCATCATCAGGCTTTTGCGACCAGTATTCCAGTTTGTATTTACGGTCTTGGACAGAATATGTTTAATCTTCCTATTGGGTCCTCAACTTGCCCACTCATCTGTGGATGGTAGGGTGTTGCCACCTGATATTTTACACCATGTTTTTCAAGAAGAGTTTTGAACAACCTATTGCAGAAATTAGAACCTCCATCGTTGATGATTGCCTGAAAGGGTACCAAACCATGAGCAGATGTTTCTCTTCAAGAATGTTGTTACACTCTTGCTTTTTTGGAAGCCCTACTGCCTCCACCCATTTTGATATATAGTCCAAAACTACTAGAATATGCTTGTTCTCATGCGAGCTAATGAACGGTCCCATGAAGTTTATGCCCCAAATATCAAACAATTCGATCACCATAATGGAGTTTAAAGGGAGCTCATGCTTGCGGGAAACACCGCCTTCTCTCTAGTATCTGTCACAAGCCTTGGCGTAGTCATGAGTATCTTGGTGGATGATTGGCTAGTAGTACCCACACTTCAGATTTTGTGTACTATCCTAATTCCACTATGATGTCCACCCACCAAGGATGAGTGGCAGGCCTCTAAAATGCTCATCATTTCCACCTTAAGAACACAGCGACGAATAATCCCATATGCACAGACATGAAACAAATACAGATCATCCCAAAAAGACTTTCTCATGTCAGACATAAACTTACAGCACTGGGGAGTAGTTACATTTGGTGGCACAATATCACCAACCAAATAGTTTGCATAATCTACTAACCATGGTATCAAATCATGAGATGTTGCTAATACTCTCTCATGGGAATGAATCGTCAATGTAACTACCTAACCTAGGGGCCAAGTCATTACACGGCAAATAAGACACTCGAAAATACCTCACCCAAGAAATCTTACATATAATAAGCATTCATAGACATACAACGCTAAGATGAAATAGAAAAACTAGTGAAAACGGGACTAAAGGCCACAACTTAAAAATCATAAAGGAGCATAAGATCTGAATACCATCATAACATTTGTCCAACAATACCTCTAACATAAACTTAGCGGGGACTAAGGCATGTTCAAGCTCACCATCAAATACATATATAGAAAAAGAAATATACAAATAAAAACTAGAATAGCTTATACATCAATCTAGAAAGAAAACTAGGCTATTGTCCCTAAACTAGAGGACTCACCAACTCTCGCCTTCAATGATCCAAAGCTAGTCATATGGAGGATATCGAGAAGAATCGGTCCCTACATGGCTAAATCATGTAAGCATAGAAGTATGTGTCAGTACTTTGAATGTACTGGTATGTAGGTATGCAATGCATGATATGGGGATAAATGATAAAATGGTCATGCTAAGTCTCATGTAAAAAGAGTCATAAATTTACAAGGGCATTAGTAAGTCAAAATCAAGCTAATGTCATTTAAATATGAAAAGACAACTTTACAAAGAACATAGTAGGATGCATGGATGAACATAGGCATGAATAAGAAAATTATATAATCTTGAAACATACATACGGGTGATCACTAGACATTTTGTTCTCATCATAGAACATGGAATAATGCACATGAGAAATAAAGAAATTATCCTTACTTGAATGAATTATGAGTCACACAAACTTAAATTAGTGAGAAAATACATGTTGTTATAAATGATTAAAATATTAATATTCTTCGGTGAACAATACATCACCTTACATACGAGACTATTTTATTATGGAAGAAACATTAGTAATCATAATGGACACCACCTTACACACTCGTAGACATAGTCATATACCTTTAGGAGTAATAGCATTTGAACTTATGAAACGATGAATCATAGGAACTTTAAATCACCTTTGGATATAACATAAATGAGCAATTTTAATTTATCATAAGAGGACTTCATGGGAACATGATTAAAAATTGAACATATGTGAGAGCACCCTTTAATCGACATAAACTATATGAGCTAACCATGGAGTCCCGATATTTCCCTACACCGGAGAAAGGGGGAGATCACCTGCCAAAGTGACCTCCTAAAATGCCTAAGTGGATCCACTAAAGCCTTGTTATTGAGCAACCTCTACTATCGGTTGGTCTAGAAATAAACCTCTACTAGCAGGTGATTCCTATTTCCTATGGTGGGAAGTAGTTATGGGACAATAGGATTCTACTAACGGTCTCATGCCTCGTCAAACAGGGAGCTTCCGCGTCCATCCCAAGGTCCACTCGGTGTTAAGTAAAACTCTCAAGGAATAATCATAAGCATGAATCATGAAATTATTAGTGGAGAGATGTTCTACTAACCAGTCCCATAAGTCTCCTTAAAACAATGGAGAAGAATTGTACTAACCTGTCCCATAAACATTTAGAACATTAATCATCATCATAAGGATACCCCTACATCTTAGCTAAGCCTCTACTGACAACTAGCCTCATCATCATATCCCTCAACTAGCAGGTCATCATTTCATTTTCCTCTACTAGCGGGTCATCATTTAATATGCCTCTACAAACGGGTCATCGTTTCACATGCCTCTACGAACGGGTTACCATTTCATATCCCTCTACTAATGGGTCATCATTTCATATCCCTCTATTAAGGGGTCATCATTGCCTCATGATCATAACTAGGTGGGGACTCATATTTCTTTAATTCATTCATTCTTGACTCTAATGAGTCTAGTCCCAAATAACATATAGACAAGAGTATAGTCATGACATGCATAAACTTGTACACCAAAATATCGTAAAAAAGAACTTTCAATAATACATAGCTTTCATATCACTTCAATGTGTTTCATAGCATACTTGGCAAACCCCATCATTCACAATATTTGGGACATATAAATAAGAAAATTCATGATTTTACATAAAGTTTCATAATATTCTCATGAAGCCATAACATAAATGTTAACTCTTAACATTTAGGACCCTTATGTTTTAAATAGCATGGATTGAAACTTCCTTCTTTCACAAAACATACTCTTCATTTAGCTTAGGTTCAAAACATGATATTTGCATGCTTAAAGATTCATAATCATGAAATTCATATGATTTAAACTTGATTCATATACAATAATAATAAAGAAAGTATGAACTTAAATAAAATCGAGCAACCCTCCATCAGCTTCATAACCCAAAATTCCATAAGTAAGGAAAAATCACAATTAGTCAAGTAATCATGAAAATTACTAGTTGCTCATGTATAAGAGTAGTAGGATTCACCAATTAAAAATCAAGTATAGGAGACCCATCAAATATCTCTAAAACCCTAGCTTTCATAATATGGGGGTTCAAGACATAACATTCTTCTCAATGAATCAAATATCATTTCATGATAATATAAGCTAACATCTATCGATACATTCATAATATAAGCATTTGGAATCATTCAAATCAACCCAACACAGTCCTTGTAAAACCCTAACTACTATAATCATGAATTTCAACTCAATATGAATCATAGCTCATAACATAATACTTATATACTTCATATAACTAAGAATGCATCACAAATTACATGAGCAAACCATCTTTCCATAACATCACAACATACATGAACCATGGGTAAAATTTAAAGTAAAGAAACTTGAGCTTTGTGAAGGGAAGGGCTTCACAAATCAAACCCATATACCTTAGACAAAGATATATGGAAGAAATCACAATTTTGTATGAAGAAACCCGAAACCCTAGCCTTGTCTTCAATGGAGGACCTTGGAGACTTGAGAGAGTTTTTTAGGGTTATGTTTTTGAAGAATGAATTAGGATTAGGGTCGTTTGGAGAAGTTTTAGACTGTTATAGGGCGTGTGGATGTCAAAATGATGTGGGATTGGGCTTAGGGTGTGAGGAAAGGTAAGAAACACCCTTTTTAAAAGTTGGTCGGACAGTGCCATGAAGCCCTGTTTGCGGGCCGTAAGTCAATCCACGGCCCGTAGAGTGGGTCGTAGAAACTGGCATCCTGACAGTGCTTCACTAAAATGGGCATAACCTTTTGGTCCAAATTTCATTTATAGGTCGCCCAACATCTAATTCATTGTGTGCTAAGAGATATGATCATTTGAAGTTGACATAAATACGAACTCATGCTAGAACCTAGGCGATTGGAATGGTTTGCACTTGACTTTCTGAGAGAGGGGCTTGGAATTGCATGAGGGGTCATGGAGGGGCTAGATGAGGTTGTTAAGAGATTAGAAAAGGTTAGAACCCCCCTTTATAAAAGTCCACTGGACAGGACCACGAGACCCCGTTTACGGGTCGTGGTTTATTCTATTAGTCATAGAATGGGTCTCTTCTGATGGCCCTTTTTCAAACTTTCGAGACTCCCTTTTCTCTGATTCTCATTTTACAACACGATCTACGAGTCGTAGAAGGATTTACAGGTTGTCTAATGAGTCATGGATTGAACTCCTGAAACATCCCAAATTTCATCAAGCCTGGCCAGGCTCCACGAATCCTCTTACAGGTTGTACTCCAACTTACGACCCGTAAAACCTTTCGTAAAAACTTACAGTTCCAGAATTCCCAAGCTTATTTTCTTGTCCTTATTCTACGAGACTAACTACGGACCATAACTCCTTTTATGGACCGTAAGTTTCCCTCGTCGAATTACTCCAAGTCATGTTTTTTACCAATATTCCTGCACTCATAAGCCTCGAGTCTGAGGTGTTACATTATCCCCCCTGGAAACATTCATCCCCAAATGTTGATCGAACTAGCACAAAAAGACGGAAATGAACATACAACAATCCATCATAAATGCGACATACAAGACAAAAATCATTTTCATGTACACTTTTGAATCATTAACATCATCATTACTCTAAATGCACATACATGTTTTCATAATTGCACATAAGATTCTAGCTATGAATCAACCCCATGAATATGCATGTACTATAAGCGACAAGTCATGGTTAACATAAAATAATGCATGAGAGGGAACATGAAAACTACCATTTTGCTTGTACCATAACGTAGCCATTTACATCAAAATATCAACTACAGCATCATAATCATCAAACCACCTAACTACCATATTCAGGAGGAACATATTCTTACTAAGTAAAGCATTACAAGCTCTTTCTCTTCCCTTTCTAGTGGCCACCAGGCAATCCTTTTTCTTGTGTCCCAACTCATCACACTCGTAGCAACCTTCTTGTCCCATCAAACGCTCCCCTAAATGCATTCTACCTCACTTGTCATAAATAAGATAGGGTTTTCTCTCTCTCTTGCTCTTAGGCTCCAACATCTTAGTAGACGATGATCTACCCTTATCAAAACGGGCCCTCTTTGACTCTCTTGCACTCTTTCTCATCTTTTCCTCTTCAATTTGTTCAATATAAGTCCTGAGCCTCTAAATATCCATCTCCTTCATTAGCATGACAGTCTGACATTCTTGAACAAGCGAATTGGATAACCCCGACATGAATTTACTATTTTAGCACGGCGGTCGGCAACCAATGATGGGGCATATTTGGAGAGTTGGGTGAACTTGAGGGAATACTCCCTCACACTCATGCTCCCTTGCTTAAGGTTGATGAATTCTTGCATCTTGGCTTCCCTCAACTCCAAGGGAAATAAGCGATCTAGGAATGCATCCTTGAAATCTCCCCAAGATATAGGGCTCCAATCTTCATTCCTCTCACTTTTCCATTGAGTGCGCCATACTTGGGCCACCCATTTTAATTGAAAAGCGACAAACTCCGCCTTCTCCTCTGAAGTCACTCTCATAACAGCTAACACTTTATACATTTCATCCACGACTCTTAGGCATCCTCATCTACTTTTGATCCATAGAACTCGGGAGGGTTCATTTTAGCAAAGTCCCTTACCCTCGAGCCTGGAGTGGGAGGATTAGGAAAATAGGCTCCTTGGTTGGCTTGGTTGGTCACAATTTGGGCCAACATAGTGAGGGCGCTTCAAAATTCTGCATGAGTTACTCCTTCATTTTGGGGGCTTGAGGCATCCTTCTTATAGGCATCATCTAAAAGCGCAAAGAATGATCTGTTAGATAAAGGGTATCTTAGGAAAACTCTAAGGCACAACATGGATCATGAAAGAAGTGAGACAATTCCTAAATGCCTTATAGCCTCCTACTCATAGATGTGGCGTATTTTATACCTATGAATAAGACTCGATTCGATGTGGTATGTTAGACTCTGAGGACCATTTTAAACCTTGTGCTCTGATTCCAAGTTTGTAACGACCCGACCTAGGGGCCAAGTCATCACACGGCGAATGAGACACTTGAAAATACCTCACCCAAGCAATCTTACATATCATAAGCACTCATAGGCATAAGATGCTAAGATGAAATAGAAAACTAGTGAAAATGGGGCTAAGGGCCACAACTTAAAAATCATAAAGGAGTATAAGAACCGAATACCATCATAACATTTGTCCAACAATACCTCTAACATAAACTTGGCGGGGGCTAAGGCATGTTCAAGCTCACCCTCAAATAGATATATAGCAAAAGAAATATACAACTGGAAACTAGAATGGCTTATATATCAATCTAGAAAGAAAACTAGGTTATTGTCCCCGAACTAGAGGACCCACCAACTCTCGCCTTCAATGATCCAAAGCTAGTCACGTGAAGAATATCGAGGAGCATTGGTCCCTACATGGTTAAATCATATAGGCGTAGAAGTATGTATCAATACTTTGAATGTACTGGTATATGCAATGCATGATATGGGAATAAATGATAAAATGGTTCATGCTAAGTCTCATGTAAAAAAAGTCATGCATTTACAAGGGCATTAGTAAGTCAAAATCAAGCTAATGTCATTTAAACATGAAAAGACAACTTTAGAAAGAACATAATAGGATGCATGGATGAACATAGTCATGAATAATCTTAAAACATACATATGAATGAGCATTTGGACATTTTTTTCTCATCATAGAACATGGAACAATGCACATGAGAAATGAATAACTTACCCCGCACTTGAATGTATTATGAGTCATACAAACTTAAATTAGTGAGAAAATACATGTTGTTATAAATAATTAAAATATTAATATTCTTCGATGAACAATACATCACCTTACATAAAAAAAAACTATTTTATTATGGAAGAAACATTAGTAATCATAATGGAGACCACCTTACACACTTGTAGACATAGTCATATATCTTTAGGAGTAATACCATTTGAACTTATGAAACGATGAATCATAGTAACTTTAAATCACCTTCGGGTATAACATAAAGGAGCCATTTTAATTTATCATAAGAGGACTTCTTGGGAACATGAGGAGAAATTGAACATATATGAGAGAACCCTTTAACCGACATAAACCATGTGAGTTAACAATGGAGTCCCAATGTTTTCCCTACACCGGAGAAAGGGGGAGATCACTTGCCAAGGTAACCTCCTAAAATTCCTAAGGGGATCCACTAAAGCCTTTCTATTGAGCAACCTCTACTATCGGTTGGTCCAGAAATCAACCTCTACTAGCAGGTGATTCCTATTTCCTATTTCCTATAGTGGCACATAGTTATGGGACAATGGGATTCTACTAACGGTGTCATGCCACTTTTAACGGGGAGCTTCCACGTCCATCCCAAGGTCCACTTGGTGCTAAGTAAAAGTCTCACAAAATAATCATAAGCATGAATCATGAATCATTAGTGGAGAGATGTTCTACTAACCCGTCCCATAAGTCTTTTTAAAACAATGAAGGGGAATTCCACTAACCCATACCATAAATATTTAGAACGTTAATCATCATCATAAGGGTAGCTCCTACATCTTGGCTAATCCTCTACTATTGGCTAACTCATCATCATATCCCTCTACTAGTGGGTCATCATTTCATTTCGCTCTACTAACGAGTCATCAGTTCATATCCCTCAACTAACGGGTCATCATTTCATATACCTCTACTAATGGGTTATCATTTCATATCCCTCTACTAATGGGTCATCATTTCATATCCCTCTACTAACGGGTCATCATTGCCTCATGATCATAACTAGATGGGGACTCGTATTTCTTTTATTCATTCACTCTTGACTCCAATGAGTCTAGTCCAAAATAACATATAGACAAGAGTATAGTCATGACATACATAAACTTGTACACCATAATATCATGAAGAAGAACTTCCAATAAGACAGAGCTTTCATATCACTTCAATGTGTTCCATAGCGTACTTGGCCAACCCCATCATTCACAATATTCGGGACGTATAAAGAAAGGAATTCATGATCTTTACTTAAAGTTTCATAATATTCTCATGAAGCCATAACATAAATGTAGACTCTTAACATTTAGGACCCTTATGTTCTTACATAGCATGGATTGAGACTTCCTTCTTTCACAAAACATACTCTTCATCTAGCTTAGGTTCAAAACACGAGATTTTCATGCTTAAAGACTCATAATCATGAATTTCATATGATTTAAACTTGATTCATATACAATAATAATAAAGAAAGTATGAACTTAAATAAAATCGAGCAACCCTCCATCAACTTTAACCCAAAATTCCATAAGTAAGGAAAAATCAAAATTGGTCAAGGAATCATCAAAATTACTAGTTGCTCATGTATAAAAGTAGTAGGATTCACCAATTCAAAATCAAGTTTAGGAGACCCATCGAATATCTCTAAAACCCTAGCTTTCATAATGTGGGGGTTTCAGGGCATAACATTCTTCTCATGGAATTAAATATCATTTCATGATCATATGGGCTAACATCCATCAATACATTCATAATATAAGCATTTCGAATCATTCAAATCTACCCAACATAGTCCTTGTAAACCTCTAACTAGTATAATCATGAATTTCAACTCAATATGAATCATAGCTCATAACATAATACTCATATACTTCATATAACTAAGAATGCATCACAAATTACATGAACAAACCAACTTTTCATAACTTCACAACATACATGAACCATGGGTAAAATTTAAAGTAAAGAAACTTGAGCTTTGTGAAGGGAAGGGCTTCACAAATCAAACTCACATACCTTAGCCAATGATTTATGGAAGAAATCCCAAATTTTGATGAAGAAACCCGAAACCCTAGCCTTGTCTTCAATGGAGGACCTTGGAGACTTGAGAGAGTTTTTTAGAGTTATGTTTTTTAAGAATGAACTAGGATTAGGGTCATTTAGGGAAGTTTTAGACTGTTATAGGGCGTGTGGGATGTCAAAACGACGTGGGATTAAACTTAGGGTGTGAGGAAAGGTCAAAAACAAAGTTGGAAGAACAGTTCCACGAAACTCTATTTATGGGCCGTAAGTTAATCCATGGCCTGTTGAGTGGGTCGTAGAAACTGGCATCCTGACAGTGCTTTACTAAATGGGCATAACTATTTAGTTCGAACTCCGAATGAGGTAAAACCAGCGGAGTTGGAAAGCTAATTTAAAGAGCTTTCACTTTTAGGTTACCCAACATCTAATTCATTGTTTTTTAAGAAATAAGATCATTTGAAGTTGATACATATACGAACTCATGCTAAAACTTAGGTGATTGGAATGGTTTGCACTCAATTTTCTGAGAAAAGGGCTTGGAATTGCATGAATGAGGCTGTTAAGATATTAGAAAAGGTTAGAACTCCCCTTTATAATAGTCCACTGGACAGGCCATCAGACCCCGTTTACGGGTCATCATTTTTTCTATGGGTTGTAGAATGGGTCTCGTTTAATGGCCCTTTACAAACTTCACAGCCCTTCTTTCTTTGATTCTCATTCTACGACACGGTCTACGAGTCATAGAAGGCTTTATGGGTTATCTGATGAGTCGTAGATTGAACTCCTAAAATATCCCAAATTTCATCAAGTCTTCCCAAGCTCCACGAATCTTCTTACGGGTTGTACTCTAACTTACAACCCGTAAACCCCTTCGTAAAAACTTACAATTCCAGAATTCCCAAGCTTATTTTCTTGGCCTCGTTTTACGAGACTAACTACGGGTAGTAACTCCTTTTATGGGTCATAAGTTGCCCTCGTCTAATTACTCCAGGTCATTTTTCCGACTAATCTTCCTGCACTCATAAGCCCTGAGTCTGAGGTGTTACAATCAATTTCCATCCCATCATCAAACTTTGCTATAGCCTCGTCCTCTAATCTGGATAGGTGGTTTGCAACCTAATTTTCAGTCCCTTTTTTGTCAATCACATCGAAGTCAAACTCTTAAAGAAGAAGTACCCATCAAATTAGTCTTAGTTTCGCATCCTTCTTCGCTATTAAGTATAATAATGTTGAGTGTTCAGTATGTACAATGACTTTGGTTCCCAAAAGATAAGACCTAAACTTCTGGAACGCAAAGAACAATGCAACTAACTCCTGCTTTATGACAGTGTAGTTTCTATGTGCTACATTTAGAGCCTTGCTGGCATAATAGATGGGATGTAGAATCTTCTCTCTGCTCCACCCCAACACTACACCAAGTGCAACCCTACTTGCATCACACATAATCTCGAAGTGCTTCGACCAATCTGGAGCAACTATGATAGGTGCTGATATCAACTTCTACTTTAACCCTTCAAAAGCTTTCAGGCATGCATCAGCGAACACGAACTTGGCATCCTTCTCATGAAGCTTGCACAAAGGATGTGCAATCTTCTAGAAATCCTTTATAAAGCGTCTATAAAAACCTACATGTCCTAGGAAACTTCTCATACCTTTTACAGAAATAGGTGGAGAAAGTTTCTCTATCACCTCTACTTTGGCTCTATCCACCTCGATTCCTTAAATGGAGATTGTGTGTTCTCAAAGCGAAGTTAGTAGATTTGATATGTTTTTATGTTTATTTTGCAGGATTACAGGGTTGGCTTGATTTTTGGGCTAAGTGTGTAGATTTTGCAAAAAGTAAGATTTCAAGAGACTCTTTACGAGCCGTGGAAAATTCTGCGGGCTGCAAAGGGGGTTTCTTACAAAATTCCAGTGAAGGGTGATTTTCTGAAGTTAAGCCTACAAGCATGCAGACGAGCTGTAGAGGATTTTACGAACCGTAGACTTGGTGCCATACCTTGACGATCAGAAAGTAGGGAGTTACTGAAAAGCCATCAGACAAAATCCTTTATGGGCCATAGAACTTTATCTGGCCCATAGATGGGTGTCATAGAAGTCCACCCCTGAATTGAAGATGAAATCCACGAAGCCCCGACTATGGGCCATAAAACATTATACGGCCCTTAGAAGTGCCTATAGAGCCTGCCGACCCAGTTCTCCTATTTCGTTTTGGTTTTGTATTTTAAAGACTATAAATAAGTTTTTCAGGGTTTTTTCATGAAAAGACGTTATGGAACAGTAGAGAATAGTAGAAAGCTTGAGAGAAACACTTGTGAAATATTATTTTGTGTCTTTAATTCAATCTTGTAATTCTTGGTGAAGAGCTTGGATTTATTGTTTTTAATTCTCTTGTGTACGTGCTTAATTATGTTATTCAAATTCATGATTCTTACTCTAATTATGAGTAGCTAAATCCACAACTAGAGTTATGGGAACCATGAAGAACTAACTAGGTAAAATTGGGTAATTCATAATTCTTGAAAAGTGTGCATGCATGTATTAATTAATTCTCTTCAATTTGAATGTTTTTTAACGGTGGCCAATGTTTGAACTCACCTAGTGTTACTGACTAGATCAAGGTAGTAATGAATACAAAAAGAGATTAATTAACAGAATTTGATTGATGTTTCTCATCCAATCAACCAAGCTGGGATAAGGGGAGGTTATACTGGAACAATAGGTAAGGGTTAGTAATGTCACACTGTGGGTATGGATCAAATCACGTAGTGAAAGTTGCCTCTCTCCTGGATCAAAGGGTTTGGTAAACTTAACTTACCGTTCTGTATGCTACACACTAGAAAAGAATTTAATTATCATCTAATACCAAGTTAAGGAATCATGGAGAACACAATACCCTAGTTACTCTTCATACTGATTTCACACTTGTCTTAGTTTAGGATTATTTTTCATAGTTGTTATAAACCCCCTCCTCTTGGGGAGATAAGTAGATTAATCCATCCAAATTGCTTTAAATTCTTATAAGTCTACCATATTCTTTGTGGGTTCGACCATAACCTTGGTTAGGTTATATATCTTGACAACGACTGTTTTAGCCTTCAAAAAAGAGGTGTAGCTTAGGTGACATCAAGATGTTTGTGCCGTTGCTGGGGAATACCGCTAGACTTGTTTAATTAGAGAAATTCGGGAACTAATACTTATTTCCCTCATTTTATGTTTTTGTTCTTTCTATTTTATTTCAGGGTGCAGGTGTAGTGTATGCCCAACAGCGAAGTCGATGTATTCTCTTGACTCCGTTCGATCCAGAGATCCAGAAAAGATTGAGAAGGATGCCCTGAGATAACGCAAACAACACAATTAATGCAGCTCTGAATTAGAACTAGAATGAGAATGAGAATGACAACAACCCACCTCCTCTTGAGGACATTGATCCACAGCCACAGGACTTCAACACCCAAGCCTATTAGTGGAATCAATATTGGCTAAATCCTATAGCTATGGATGTAACTGGATCCATTATTTTACTACTACTACAGGATGACACAAAGTTTATAGTTTTGAGTGGGTTGTTCAGATGTTGCAGAATTATGGGTTGTTCGTAGGCCTACCATCAGAGGATCTGCAGAGTCATCTACATAATGTTGTGCTTATCTGTAAGAGGGTAATGGGAACTCAGAATCTGTCAATGGATGTTGTTGGGCTTCATGTCTTCCCATTATCTCTAATAGGCAATGCATCTCTATGGTTATCCGAGCTCCTATAGAGTTCGATCACTAGTTGGGCTAAGTTGCAGAAGGCCTTGTTGGAGAAGTTCTTCTCGAGATCGAAGAAGCTCAAGTTGAAGGATCAAATCAACAACTTGAGCAACTTCCTTGTGACTCGATCAGTACTATATGGGAGCGGTTGACAAAGTGTCTAAGAAGTGTCCCTAACCACAAAATTATTGATGATGCCTTAGTGGAGATCTTCTACTGTGCCTTGGACGTAAATAGCCAAGTATGTGTGCATACCATCATGGGGGCATGTATCTAGATCAACTATTTTCAAAGGTTGCTGAGAAGCTAGAAAAGGTGGTCAAGATGAATCATGCATGAGAGCCGAGAGACAAGTCCTCTACCTAGAGCTCGTCTGTTGTCAGTATTAATTCGGAGCAAGCTAAAATAAATGAGGAGATAATACAAGAGCTTTCTCGAATTAGTACCAACATGAGGTGATGATGAAGCAGAATCAGAAACGAGCGAATGCAGTTGTTCATCAGCCTTCGCAAGCACCCATGTATGAGGAACCTTATTATGATGAGGACACTTGCTTCATTGCTAATTAGAGGGGGGTTTCCGGACCAATGCCCAAGGGTCCAATCAGGACTATTGGCGCGAAGGTCATGGAAACCAAGGTCAGAACTTTAACAGAGATGGTGCTTTCAGAGACAATCGTGGAGGTTACTACGACAAGAACAGGGTCCAGGATAGAAATGCTGATTGGGGTCGTAGAGATGGCTACAGGAATGGTCCTTATGTGCCACTACATAATCATGACATTGGTGCTAGCAGTTCAAGAGTTAAGGAGATGTTTGGCTGACTGTTGAAAAAGGCTGACACACAGGATGAAACCTTGAGGGGGATAAAGTCTCACATCTCCAGTATAAATCAGAAGATCGAGTCTCATTCTATTGCTATCAAACAGCTGGAGAGACAGTTTGGTCAAGTGCAACTTAACTAAACCAGCGACAGAGAGGTACACTGCCTAGCAACATAGTTCAGAATCCAAAGAATGAGGGGCAGTGTATGGTGGTGACTACTGGTGGTGGTAAGAGTACCATTGATCTTCCAATGCCGGTTGATGATGATGATGTTAGAGGATACAATTGAGGTCAAAGATGTTAAGACCGGAGATGATCGTACCAAGGATGGGTCGAATGATGCTGCAGAGGTACCACAGAAGCTGAAGCCCATTCCTAGACCTCCTCCTCCCTTCCCTCAAAGAATCAAAAATAAGGAGGAGGAGAAGGGTAAGTTCAAGCACTTTCTTTCCATGCTGAAACAACGCTCCATCAACATTCCTCTCATTGAGGCATTGGAGAAGATGACAGGGTATGCAAAGTTTATGAAGGACTTGGTTACAAAGAAGTGCACTGTGAGTCAGGAGCTCTTCTAAGAGCTTTAACATTGCAGTGCAATTGCTACAAGGTCCTTGGTGCAAAAGCAAGAAGATCCTGGCGCATTTACCATACCCTGCACTATTGGAGATATGGAGTTCACAAGGGCATTGTGTAATCTCGGTGCTAGTATAAATCTGATGCTCTAGCGGTCTTCATAAAGCTAAGATTGGTAGCCCCTACTTCCACGAGCATGCGATTGTTGATGGTTGACCATATTGTGAAGAAGCCTATGGAGATACTCTATGAAGTCCTTGTCAAAGTGGATAAATTCATATTCCTTGCAGACTTTGTGATCTTGGACTGCGAGGTTGACTTCGAAGTCCCAATAATCTTGGGAAGGCCCTTCCTAGCCACTAGATGCACATTGATGGACATGGAGAGGGGCCAACTCAAGTTCATACTTGGTAAAGATGAGGTCGTGTTCAGCATCTTCCAACATGCAAAGAAGGATAATGATCTGAGGGTAATCTCTATTTTTTAGAGTGTTGATGATGCAGAGCCAGAGGTACCACTTGAGGAGAGATTGGGCGTCAACACCCTAGAAGCAGTGTTGATGAACTTTGACGGCAATGGCATCCAAGACTATGAGGAGACAGTGAAAGCACATGGGGGTATCTTACGCCCCTAGACGCCAAACTAAGCTAGAATAAGACTTATAGAATTGAGAGTCACCACCTACTAAACCATCTATTGAGGAGCCACCGATGCTAGAGTTGAAGGCTCTTCCATCCCATATGAGATATGCATTTTTGGACACCAACAACACCTTGCCAGTCATAATTGTTGTGGACCTAAATGACGAACAGGTGAATGCTCTGGTCATGGTACTTAAGCAGTTCAAGAAGGTCATTGAGTAGACAATTGCGGACATCATTAATATCCCTCCTAGGGTATATACTCACGAAATCCAATGGGTCAAGGACTACAAGCCGAGCATTGAGCACCAAAGGCATCTCAACCCCTTATGCAAGAGGTCATTCTCAAGGAAATCATCAAGTGGTTGGATGTAAAGGTGATCTATCTAATTGCCGACAATGAATGAGTGAGCCCGGTTTAGTGTGTTCTGAAGAAAGGGGGTATCCCTGTGGTCCCAAATTCTAGTAATGAGTTTATTCCCATGCGACCAGTCACTAGGTGGAGGGTGTGCATGGACTACAGAAAGCAAAATGTATCAACAGAAAAGAACCACTTCCTTATGCCATTCATGGACCAAATGCTAGATCGATTGGCTGGAAAGGGTTGGTACTACTTTTTTTATGGTTACTCAGGCTATAACCAGATCACCATTGCTCTGGAAGATCAGGAAAAAGACAACATTCACATGCCCCTATGGCACCTTCACATTCAAGAGGATGTCATTCGGGTTGTGTAACGCACCAACAACATTCCAAAGATGCATGATGTCAATCTTATCAGACATGGCGGGGGAAACTTTGAAGGTCTTCATGGATGACTTTAGTGTGGTTGGTGACTCATTCGAGGATTGCTTGAAGCACTTTCATACCATGCTTAGAAGATGTAAGGAATGTCATCTGGTGCTGAATTGGGAAAAGTGTCACTTCATGGTGAAGGAGGAAATTTTATTAGGGCACAGAATATCTATCAAGGTAATTGAGGTTGATAAAGCTAAAGTGGAGGTGATTGAGAAACTTCCCCCACCTATCTCTGTGAAGGGTGTGAGGAGCTTTCTATGCCATGTGAAATTCTACAGGCCCTTTATAAAGGACTTCTCTAAAATTGCACATCCCTTGTGCAAACTAATTGAGAAGGATCTTAAGTTCTTATTTGATGAAGCATGCCTAAAAGCCTTTGAAGGATTGAAACAGAAGTTGATTTCGACTCCCATCATTGTAGCTCCAGACTGGTCAAAGCCCTTTGAAATCATGTGTGATTCAAGTGGGGTCGCGCTTGGTGTAGTGTTGGGTCAGCGTCAAGAGAAAATATTACATCCCATACACTATGCTAGTCGCAAAGCCCTATATGCAGCCCAGAAGAATTACACTATAACTGAACATGAGCTACTTGCAGTGGTATTTGCGTTCAAAAAATTTAGGTCGTATCTCTTGGGGACCAAAGTCATTGTGCGCACAAACCACTATGGATTGCGGTAGTTGATGGCGAAGAAAGATGCAAAACTGAGATTGATTCGATGGGTACTTCTTCTTCAAGAGTTCAACTTTGATGTTATCGATAGAAAAGGGATCAAAAATAAGGTGTAGATTATCTCGTCAGGTTAAAAGATGGAGCCATGGCAAAGCTCGATGATGGATTGGAGATTGATGATTCATTCCCAGATGAGAGAGTGTTGGCAGCATCCCATGATTTGATACCATGGTTTGTAGACTATACAAACTATTTGGTTAGTGATATTGTGCCGCCAGACTTGAATTCCCACTAGCACCGCAAGTTCATGTCTGATGTGAGAAACTTCTTTTGGAATGATCCCTACTTTTTTCGTGTGTGCGTAGATGGGATTATTTACCGTTGTGTTCCGGAAGTCGAGATGAAGAGTATCCTAGAGGCATTCCACTTGTCTCTAGTAGGTGGGCATCATAGTGGAGTCCGGACAGTACATAAAATCTTGTAGTGTAGCTACTATTGGCCAACCATCCACCAAGATGCTCACAACTATGCCAAAGCATGTGATAGATGCCAAAGAAAAGATGGTATTTCCCGCAAGCACGAGCTCTCTCTAAACCCCATCATGGTGATTGAATTATTCAATGTGGGGGAATAGATTTATGGGTCCATTTATTAGCTCGCATGGGAACAAATATATATTGGGGGCTGTAGACTATGTATCAAAATGGGTGGAAGCAGTTGTTCTCCCCAACAATGAAAGCAAAAGTATCACAGCATTTCCTAAAAGGAACATGTTCTCAAGGTTTGGCACCCCTCGGGCTATCATTAGCGATGAAGGCTCTTATTTCTACAACAGATTGTTCAAGGCCCTACTTGATCAATATGGGGTTAAACATCGGGTGGCAATACCTTTCCACCCTCAGACAAAAGGGGCAAGTAGAGGTGTCCAATATGGAAATCAAATAGATACTGTTGAATGCAAACCAGACAGATTGGTCATGGAAGCTTGATGACGCGTTATGGGCATAACGGACCGCATGCAAGACCCTTATAGGAATGTTTCCTTACCAATTTGTCTTAGTAAAAGCATGTCACTTTCCGGTGGAGCTTGAGCATAAGGGGATGTGGGCATTGAAAAAGTTGAATTTAGACTGGAATGATGCGGAAAACTCTAGGCTGAGCCAAATGAATGAGAATGACGAATTTCGTTTGAGGGGATTTGAGAGCTCAGCCTTATACAAACAAAGGATGAAGCTACAGCATGATCGTCGCATAGAGAATCACCAAGTCCTACCAAGGGTAGTATTGCTATACAACTCCACGCTAGAGTTGTTCCCTGGGAAACTCAAGTCCAGATCGTTGGGACCCTCTAGGGTATCACACGTCTTCGACCATGGGGCCATCGAGTTGAAGAAGAGAAATGGTGGAAAATTCAAAGTGAATGGCCAAAGAGTCAAACTGTATCTTGGCAATGTTGAGGAAATAAAAATGGTGGAAGCGTAGTAACTTGGTATAGTCTGAGTACCCAAGCTGTCTATGTCATGCTGCGACAATAAATCAAGTGTTGCTTGGGAGACAACCCAAGGTAGAGATTGGCGCTTAGGCGCCTAGGTATGTTTTTTTTTTACCCCTGTGCTTTATATTCTATTTTTGTGCAATGAGGACAATGCAACTCTTTTTCAATGGGTGCAGGTAGGTATAGGCCTTAGTGAAGTCTGAGTAACCTTGGCCTATAACTATCCCAAATTTTGAATCCTAGGGGTTTTCTTGCCAATGTTCTTTTTTCCCAAGGATATCCAATTTTTGTTGAACCGACATGTTTAGGATGTGTAAGTAATATTAGTAGCATGTAGTACTTCTCTATGGCATATGTTGGTTTTTGTGCTTTTATGTGAAAAATGATACCCACCAAATTTTGTTAATGAGTCTTGATAGCAACCATGCATTTTTTATTGTTGACAGTGCTTGTTCTGGTAAGTGAGGAGGAATTGTAATAAAAAGCATGATCTAAGAGTCTTTGTTGATAGTGTAATCAGTGACATGTGTATGTGAGCCTTCTTTGCTAAATTCATATACTATGTTTCGATTCAAGGCTTGCCCTGTTACTCTGACTTAAACCTTAGGATAGTTGGTTAGGAAAGGATCTTACGCCGTTGTTCATAGCAGTCCACTTAGGCTAAATATCCAACCAAATGTGTAATGTGTCCCTTGATCCTAATGTTTGAGCCTTACATGTACCCTTTTCTTTGCAAAAAACCAAGTTACATAGCCTTATTAGATGTAAAATCCTAAAATTGGTTCTGGTCCTTCCTTAAACATTGTGCACCTTGACTGACGCAAAAAGCTTAAGTTGAGGGTGGCTACTAAAAGTGGCCCTGGTTCTTAGGTTTGATATTGTGCACCTCGACTCAGGCCAAAAGCATAAGTTGAGGGTGGTTGGTGCAAGGGTAAGCACATAATGAGGGAGAAAACTAGTGATACATGAAAAAAGGGATAAAAATGTGTTTTGGGTTCAAGAAAAAAGAGTGATGCCTAATCAAAAAGCTAAAAGAAAAATGATGTGAAAACAAAAGGCAAAAAGATGAAAATGAGAATAAGGCATCCAGAAAAGCATGAAATAGGAAAAAGGGAGAATGAAGCAAAAAATAACAGTGTTGGTAGGACAAAAGTGTAGAAAAATACAGTGTAAAGGAGGGCCTTTACTCACTATGTTCCCAAAACATCATACCAAAGCCCCTCCGAGCCTACGTTACAAGCTACTAAAGTCCTATAGTGATCCTAGTCTAAGTAGTCAAAGGTCATTGTCATGAGCATAGGGGCAAGCATATGGTATTAAGCATGGTATTTGAATGTCTTTTATGAGAGCGAGTGATTTTTCATAGTCCCAAGCATTGAATCTGAAAATATTATCATGAGAGGGATATGGGACTTCTTTCTATGAGGGAACTTGTATTGCATTGTTGACATTGGTCTAACTTAGTGAGTGTTACTTGTTCATAATTGCCTTTCTTGTCATACTTGCACTGTCACATATGTTGATCTGTAGTGGTTTGCTTGATGGCTATCTGATGTGCTTTTAAAGTGGTGTGGGTATCTGTGCTTTAGTTTGATATAATGTATGCCATTAGATTGAGGTTTGTGTGTTACTGTACTGCTTATGTAGATTGAGTCTGTCGCTTGAGGACAAGCAATAATTTTAAGTTGTGGGTGTTGATGTGCTATCAAAATACAACACTTTTGATGCTTAAAACTTGGAATTTTGTCTGTTCTCAAAGTGATGTAATAGATTTGATATGTTGTTATGTTTGTTTTGTAGGATTACAGGGTTGGCTTGATTTTTGGGCTAAGTGTGCAAATTTTGCAAAAAGTGAGGTTTCATGAGACCCTTTACGAGCCATGGAAAATACCACGGGTTGTAGAGTAGGTTTCATACAAAACTCTAGTGAAGGGTGATTTTCTGAAGTTAAGTCTATGAACATGTAGATGAGCCGTAGAAGATTTTACGAGTAGTAGACTTGGTGTCATGCCCTGACAATCAGAAAGTGGGGAGTTGATGAAAAGTCATTAGATGAAACCCTTTATGGGCCGTAGAACTTTATACGGCATGTAGATAGGTGTCGTAGAAATCCACTCCAGAATTGAAGATGAAATCCACGAAGCCCTGACTACGGGTCGTATAATGTTTTATGGCCCGTAGAAGTGCCCGTAGAGTCTGCCGACCCCGGTTCTCCTATTTTGTTTTGGTTTTGTATTTTAAAGACTATAAATAAGTTTTTTAGGTTATTTTTCATGAAAACACGTTATGGACCAGTAGAGAATAGTAGAAAGCTTGAGAGAAACACTTGTGAAACATTATTTTGTGTCTTTAATTCAATCTTGTGATTCTTGGTGAAGAACTCGGATTTATTGTTCTTAATTCTTTTCTGTAAATGCTTAATTGTGTTATTCAAATTCATGATTCTTATACCTACACTGATCATGAGTCTAGTGAAACGAAGAACTCCAGCTTGGCTTGATGTCTAGTGAAACCAGATACTCCCAGGGCCTTTATTGTCTCATCATAGTCTGGGATGTCGTCACTCTCAAAGTTCATTAACACAGCTTCCAGTGTTTCGACACCCAACCTTTCCTCAATTGGTACCTTTTGTTACACCTCATCAACACTCTCAATGATAGAGACTACTTTCAGATTATCAGTTTTCTTCGTATACTGCATACATTGAACACGACCTCATCATCACCCAATCTGAACTTGAGTTGACCCAAATCCATGTCCACTAGTGCTTGTCCAGTGGCTAGGAAGGGCCTTCCCAAGATGATTGGGACTTCGAAGTTGAACTCACAATCAAGAATCATGAAGTCGCCAGGGAATATGAACTTTTCCACTTTAAAGAGAACGTCATACAATATCCCCATAAGCTTATTCACTGTCTTGTCCTCCATCAATAACCGTATGCTTGTTAGAGTAAGGGGTCTCAAGCCTAACTTCATGAATATTGCAAGAGGCGTTAGATTGATGTCGGTGCCTAAGTCACACAATGCCTTTGCAAATTCAACATTTTCAATGGTGGAGGGTATGGTGAATGCTTCGGGATCTTCTTTCTTCTGCACCAAGGACCTCGTTGCTATCGCACTGCAATGCTGAAGCTCTTGAGAGAGCTCTTGGCTCACAGTCCTTTTTTTCGTCACCAAGTCCTTCATAAATTATGCATACCCGGGCATTTTCTCCAATGCCTCAATGATAGGGATGTTGATTGTAAGTTGCTTCAACATGGAGATGAAGTGCTGAAGCTTACCTTCCTCCTCCTTCTTTTTGAGTCTCTAAGGGAAATGAGGGGGAGGTATAGGTATGGGTTTCAACTTCTTTGGCATCAATACCTCATTGCTCAACCCATTTTTGGATCTAGCATCTTCGGCTTCTGCATCCTTGCTCTCTACCGTATCCTCATGAGCCTCATCATCATCAACTGGCGTTGGTGGGTTAATGGTCTACTTGCCACCACATGTCACCACTGCTATACACTGCCTCTCATTTTTTGGAGTCTGCACTGTGTTGCTTGGTAATGTACCTTTTTGGCATTGGTTCAACTGAGTTAACATTTGACCAAACTGTTGTTCCAGCTTCTTGATAGCAACAAAATGAGACTTGATCTTCTGATTAATGTTGGAGATGTCAGATTTCATCCCCTTTAAGGTTTTATCCTGAGTGCCAGCCTTCTTCAACAATTTGTCGAACATCTCCTCAATCCTTGAAATACCATCTCCAGAGTCACGATTGTGTGGAGGCATATACGAACCATTCTTGTAAACATCTCTGCATCCCCAATCAGCGTCTTTGTCTGGCCCTTATTCTTGTCATAGTAGCCACCTCGGTTGTTATCTCTGAAAGCATCGTCTTTATTGAAGTTCTAACCTTGATTCCCTTGACCTGGGCGCCAATAGTCCTGATTGGACCCTTGGGTGTTGGTCCGAAAACCCCCCATTTGATCAGTGACAAAGCAAGTGTCCTCCTTATAAAAGGGCTTCTTATATATGGGTGCTCATAGAGGCTGATGATTGACTGCATTCACGCACTCCTGACGCTGCTTCATCAGTAACCCTGCATTAGTATTGATCCGAGCCAGCTCTTGTATCATCTCCTTGTTTATCTTTGCCTGCCTAGAATTAATGCTAACTGAGAAAGGAATTTTAGTCGTCAACTTATCTCTCAAGCCCCATGCACGATTTTTCTTTGCAACTTTTTCCAGTCGTTTAACTACAACCAAAAATAGACAATCTAAGAATGAGCCGACAGTGATTGTATCGGCCACCACTTTGCAATTATCATTAAGTGCCTGATAGAAGATCTCCACCAAGGAATTATCAACAATTTTGTGGTCCGGAACACTCCTCAAACACTTTATAAACCTCTCCCACATAGTGCTGATGAAATCACCAGTCAACTACTCGAAGTTGTTGATCTAATCCTTCAACTTCAACTTCTTCGACCTAGAAAAGAACCTCTCAAAAAAGGCCTTCTGCATTTCAGCCCAAGTGGTGATTGAACTCTGTGGAAGCTTGGATAACCATAGTGTCGCTTCGCATGTTAGAGACAACGGGAAGAAACGGAGCCTAACAACATCCATGGACAGATTTTGGTTTCCCATCATACTCTTGCAGACGAAGACGATGTTGTGTAGATGGTTATGTGGATCCTTTGATGGTAAGCCCGCAAACAACCCTCTATTCTGCAGCATTTGAAGTAACCCATTCGAAACGACAAATTTTGTGTCATTCGGTAAAAGAGGTAACACAATAGCTATGGTGACATCCACTGCCATAGGGTCAAGCTTATATTGATTCCATGTCTTAGCAGCAGTTTGGAGATCCTGTAGCGGTGAATTCGTATCCTCAAGTGGTGGTGGTGGGTTATTATTATTTGGACTCAGTGCTGCATTTACGGCATCATTTTCAACATTGTTCACATTGTTCACATTGTTTTGGGCCATTTTTCTTAGTGTTTTTTGGATCTCAAGGTCAAATGGAGTCAAGGGATTGCCTTGATTATGAGTGTTGTGCATACACTACACCTGTACGCTAAAACAAAACAAAAGCACAAAAAACATAAAACAAGGAAAATAAGGAATAAAACACAAATTACCCAAACTAAACCATTCTAAAAGTTATATTCCTCGACAACGGCGCCAAAATTTTGTCACCAAACTACACCTCCTTTTGAAGGTATAAGTGATCGTTGTCAAAATGTGTAACCTAACCAAGGTTAGGGTTGAATCCACAGAGTATGACCTAGACCTGGAGTAACTACAAGCAATTCGAATGAATTAACCTACTTATCTCCCGAAGGGGGGTTTTGTAACTGCAGTAAGTAAACCTAAACTAGAAGTAAGTGTTGTGAATTCAGTGAGAGAAGTAACTAGGGTATTGTGTTCTCCATGAATTCCTAACTTAGTATAGCCAGATAATCATAATCTTTTCTAGTGTGTAGCATATAGAACTGGTAACTTAAGTTTGCCAAACCATTTGATCCAGGTGAAAGGTAAATTTCACTACGTGATTTGATCCATCCCCGCAGCATGACATCACTAACCCTTACCTTTTATTCCAATACAACCACCCCTTAATCCAGTTAGGTTGATTAGACGAGAGGGATCACATCAAGTCAAATCCTATTAATTATTCCCTTATCTCATTCATTACCACCTTGATCCAGCAAGTAAGAATTAGGTGAGTTCAAATGTTAGCTACCATTAAAAAGCATTCTAAATGAAGGGATTAATCAATACATGCATGCACACTTTCCAAGAATTATGGATTATCCGGTTTTACCTTGTTAGTTCATCATGGTTTCCAAATTCTAGTTGTGGATTTTAGCTATGCATGATCATTATAGATGAGAGTATCATGTTATGGAATAGTATAATTAAACACTTATAATTATGACTTTAAGAACAAGAAATCCAAAATTCTCCACAAGAAATCATGGTGTAATAATCTCAATGTAAAAATCACAAAGTATAACTTCTCAAAGTGTTTCTATCCTCTCTTGTGCATCTCCCTTCAAGAAAAACCTAAAAGTCCTATTTATAATAAGTAAAATACAAATCCAAAACAAAATAGGAAAACTGGATTCAACGGCTTCTACGGACAAGGTTACGGACCATATGTGAACCCACGGTCCGTACCTGGGCTTTGTACTCTGCACTTTCCAAAATCAGACTTCAACTTACGAGACCTACTTACGGGCGTCTTTTGACTTACGGCCCGTAGAGGGTTTCTTTAGCTAACTTCTCTAAAACTCTTCAAAACTTTGATCCTCCAAGCACGACCTTATCCACGACCCGTCTTCAGACTTACGACTCGTGAGTGGCTTCGTCTGAAAATACTTCAGCATTCAGCATGTTCTCTAATCTTCAACCTATGAAAGCACCTACGAACTATGAAGAAATCTACAGCTCCTCTGACAACTTGTGGATGCAACATCTAAAACTTGTCCCTTCACTAGATCTGACTCATGAAACCAACTTACGGCTCGTGGAGTAAACCACGATCCGTAGAATTATCCGTAAATCACCAAAAACTTCAATTCTGTAGTACTTTGCCCAAAATTGTATCGAATCCTATAATCCTGCAAAATTAACATAAAAACATATCAAACCCAGTAACATCGCTTTAAGAACACACAAAACTCCAAGTTTTAAGCATCAAAAGTATTGTATTTTAGTAGCACATCATTCATTCATGTCATCTTTTATTAAATAATATCTAGGGTTTATGAAATAACTTATATAAAAATATTTATTCAGTAAATCAAGTTCATGATGATCATCAAGCATGTAAAAATACATAGAAATAGTTTATAAAAAAAACCTTCATAGAAAACATGCATGGGGACTCAATACTTTCACAATTCCTCTATTACCATCAATGGGGGCACATGGAAGAACAATCTCATGCTTTAGTTTAACCTTACATACCTAGAAGAGAAAAATTTCTAGAAGAAACCTTTGGTTTACAGTTGAAGATAAAGAACCCTAGCCTCTTCTTTGGAAGAACTTTCAACATAAAATTTTAATGTTTTCAGGGATTTATGCATTAATGGGAGGTTATTAGGCTATATGATAGGCTAGAGAATTTAATTAGGGGTAAAAGGTCAAAAATAACCTCTTGGGAAAGTTAAATAATCATCAAAATTGAAAATAATTAACCTTTTGATGAGTTTCGGCAGAGAAATCGGCGGTTTTAGGGCCCCATTGCCGAACATTCGGTGGTACACCGAATGGGGACCTTAGGTCTCCTTTTTGACAGTTTCTAAGCTATTTGGGAGCATTTCGGCTGTTTAAATCGGCGGATCGTTGAATTTAACATATTCGACAGGCTTCAGTAAAACGATTATAACTTTTTACTCCAAACTCTGATTAAGGCGAAAGTGGATGCGTCGAAAAGCTAATTCAAAGATCTTTAATTTGATATATTATGAGTCACCTAACTCATTATGTTATGAGAGATATGTCCATCTGAAATTGACCCTTCTATGGACTCATATCGAAACTTAGCCGATGGAAATGTTTTAAACTTGTCTTGACCTTAGGTGTCCCTTATGACCTCAAACGATATCTGACACACTTCAATTAGGAAAGGACCTTAATATACATTCACAACTTTGGAGTTATTGGATCACCTATTTTCATGGGATTTCATATCGAAACTCAATCGATAAGGAAGGTTTCATCTCAACTTTGTGTTAAGGGATTCTTGTGATTCATATTCATCTCAAATCTATCATCCCACTTTAGGATAGACTTTAATACCTATATTCAAGGTTAGAATCACTCAGTATGATCTCATACGCATAAGATGGATGTTCGGATCTTAGCCTAGGAATTTTCAAGGTGTTACATACTCCTTGTATATTTAGGAGTCTTTTTTAAAATTATGTTTTAATCAATTAATTATTTAACTCATATAATTCAACTCCAAATTATTACTTTATGTATTCATAAAAACTATTAAAATATCTCTATATTATAAGTAGTTGAATTGATTTTCTCATCTTTGCCCATTTATAATAGATTAAACTGTTGCATAAAATTAATAATATTTATTTAATTTTGTTTATATGAATATTGTATTTATTTTAATAGCAAGTACTATTTATATAACATAAATACTTGTAGATTATATAATAATATTTGTATATCTACAAAAATTCAATGAAAAATCTAAGCAAAATACTTTTTTTAATTTTATGCTTAGTATCCGATACTTATATTAAAAACCGATTATAACCCCCTTAAGAAAAATACTCCCTATCAAAAATGTTTCCATTAAACACTTCTAAAAATACATGTTTCTCAAATACTTTCAAAATTTAAAAGCAAGAAGTAACTTAAAAATAAATCAGTGCAAGGTAGCAGTTGGTATTGTTTTTGAATGGAAATAATGCCATAAGTTTAGTTTTTTTTTTTGCTTCTCACCTCTCACCTCTCACCTCATAGCTACTACAAGGGTTGAACATACTCCCATGGAGACTCTGAAATCAGCAGTTCCTAATGCCCTAAAGCAGGAAATATCCAACAGCACACCTGCTCAACTTCCATCAACATGCTCTTCCCTCCTCTATTTCTTCCACAATTTGCCTCAATTTCATCAAGTATTCTCCTCTTCTCTTTTCTCTACCACTTGTCTATTGTTGTTTTTCCCTACGATTTTACCTTGTACTATGTTTAGATAATACTTGTTTCCATATATCTATTTTTTGTTCTTCTTCTGGGGGTCTTGTGTACAAAAGAGCGCAATTTTTGTTCTTGGTAATGCTCTAATACTAGTGCTTCTTCATTCATTTTGCTTTTTTGCTAATCCCCAGATGATTAAGGACTTGACGGACCCTTCTGTGGCTCTATGTTGCAAGGACCGGAATGCTACTCTGGAAACCAAGCTTCAGGGTAATGAATGCTTCTCCAAAGGAGAGTATCCTAACACATTGCTTTTCTATTCCAAGGTCAGTCAATTTTTTTTTTTAAATTATATTAGCAATTGATATAGATAGGTTAACTGGACAAGCTTTTCCCAAAATTTAGACAAATATTCAATAACAAATGGCTAGAAAGTGGAAATAAAAGGAGGGTTTATATTGGTCTGAAACAACTAACAAGAAGTACGGTAAGCCTATAAACATACAACTAATAATGTAAAGTCAGTTCACTGTTCAGACAACTCATCAAAGTCGTTTCGGATTCAAGGGTTAAAGCTTCTCTTAGGACCTTTTATATACTTGAGATAAAGGCACCTATATACTCCCTCTAAAATGTACTCATCAAATATGTATTCTAATCTATGCATGTAGGACTAGCTAATTATTTTTCCCCAAAAAAAAGAATTACAAAAGTGGAATCTTTCCTCTCACCAGGTAGGATTCCTAAACATTATTGACATTCTATTCAAACCGTAACTTTGCCATGGATTGACTTTTAGTTGTTTCAGAATCTCTAGAGCTTAGGATATTTCAGTTTTATTAGTGGAATATTAGACGTGTCATGTCTTTATTGAAAAGATAAATTAAGAGAAGCCTCAAATTCATCTAGTCTTCCTTCCAATGCCTTGTTCATGTGAACACTGGTAAGTCAAAGAAGCAGCAGTGGAGCAAGACTATGTTGAGGTGGAGAAAATGTCGTCACCCTTATGAAATTTCTGGTGATGGACTATCACTCTATTTGTTTGGGGTGTTTAGCTGTGGGGGAATGAACAGGCACAATTAATGTCAGTTGACTTTCATCCACTACACATTTCAAGAACTGCATTCCTTCTACACTTCCTCCTTACTTTCCTTCTCTTATTTCTTTTGCATTTTAATTTTTACTCTTTTTCTGATAAGTATTTGGAAATTCCTAATTGAAGATTGTTGTTGTCACTTTTGTGGACGGGATAGGCACTGCGTCTTGCTCCCATAGATATGGATGATATGGAGATAAGTCTGGTAGCATTACTGTATGTGAACCGTGCTTCTACTTTGCAGGTGAATATTAAATGTTACCTAATATGCAGGTTGTTTCTTGTTATTTTGTTTTTTAAAAAAAAAATTGGTTCAATGGTAGGACACAACAGGTAATATGTGGTATGGGCACTTGTCAAAAGTTCGAACTTTGTAATTGACAGGAAAATAATAGGAAATCTGGTATTTAAGTGGCAGTAGGGTAGAGGGATGTGCCCATACTCCTCCGAGTTCGAATATATGAGCCAACTGGGGTTGGCAAACTAACTGACATGAATTTCTTGATTATTATTTTCTTTTTTATTTAGCAGACTACAATATGGTTGTCATTAGCAAAAAATAAAGTTGGAATTGTTGTTGGTAGTTTGATCAATTCTGATGGGCTTCAAGTAAAAGACAGTTCGAACTACGGTCTCTCTGAGAGCTATATTTTTTTATGGAAATATTACATAATTAAGCAAACATATAACTATAAATACCATATCTTAACTATATTTTAATATTATTACATTTATGACAATTTTGTAAATTTTTTTTGCTATAAAAGTTGTGGACCCCACAACTCCCCATGTATAAAACCTAAAAATTTCCCTCTCTCACTATCTGTCCAATATACACAAACAGTTCCATAAATAAAGGAAGTAAAACATACAAATATAATTTCTTTTCCTAATTGAACTCTTCTTCTAAAAATAAGATAATGTTTCCATTCTAAATAAAAAATAGATTTTATTTCCTAGTGTGACTATTTTTGTCCCAAAAAAAAAAAAGAGATCCATCCTAGTTTCTTGCAGACAAATTGCAAAACAAAAAAAATTATTTTTTTGCTGTGTTTTTAGGAGAAAATTACTGGTGAGATTTGTTTTGAACTCATATTCCATACACAATGGTGAAGGAGTCTTCCTCCAAAAGGATAACAAGAGGTATGCATTGTGCATGTTAAAAAATGGAAGAATCACCATTATTTTCACTCGGATTAACTCAAGAAATTGAGAATATTGCAGGGTCAAGTTCAAAATCTAAGGGTAATGTATATACATTCATGGAATCCATCATTTCAATATAATGTATATATTCCCCCAATTATATATTTTTTTCAAATCTGCATCATTTATCCCACTTTTATACATTATCAAAATTATTATGAAGGAGAACTTATACATACCTGATCCATGTAACTTTTTAAAAAAAACATAAGTGTAAAAGTTTATAAATTTATTACAAGTATGCACACATGTATACGATCATGAACATTTTATACACTTTAATGATATGCATGTATAAATTGATATGTGTATTTCTTTATAATTATTCAATTACTAGAATTGTATAAAATTTAATAGATCTTATACACACTAGTTGTATACAAATGTCCTAACTACAAGAAATAAGAAATTATGTATGATTATACACTTTTTGTACATATCTAATTTAAGCCCATATACATAAAGCCAAAATGCATAACTTGTTGTATATATTACTGGCCAAATTTAGAGATTGTATATACTTTGCTGGAACTCATACATATGATATGTCACAGAAAACTGTATGTTCTGTGTTTATTTATACACTTTCTGTATTTATATACACAGTGCCCATATTTTTTCGTTGGCAATTTGTCTGATATTTTATTTTTGGTGACAAAATAGAAAGGAAATCTTTTTTTTATTTTAGAGTAGAAAAATCATCTTATTTTTAGAAGAAGAGTTCAATTAGGAAAATGATTTAAATTTGGTATTTTACTTCCTTTATTTATGGAACCGTTTTCTATAAAAAGTACCTAAAAATTCGCCTAATTAATTAACAAAATTTTGGCATTTTCATTTTATACGTTACCATAAATTCCGAATTATACATTAGATTTGCTATAGCCATAGTTAGAAAAGGTAATTTCATAAACATTGGCTATTTTAGGTCTTTATGTTTTTTAAGTTTATCATTTATGAAAAATCCCCTATTTATTCAGAGCCGTCAATATATCTATTAGCAACAAAGAACGTACACCAACGGTGTACTTTCAGTAATAATTACAATTAGTAGTTAGGGAAAACAAAACCTACCACCTAGTCCCCTCATAAACATTCTAAAGCACTAGTAATGTCTTCTGCCTCTTGAGGGAGTTCATGAATACACCAAAAATAGAAAACACTTGGACAATTCATTTTCAATTCTGGAAAGTGATACTCGTATCCTCAAAATATTTCTGGTTCCTCCCCTTCCATGTCGTTCACCACCAGATGCAAGCTGGGACAATCTTCCATCTGTCCCTGTATTCTGACAATAACCATCTCTGTTCTGTCAAGCCAGAACTTCTAAATTGTTCCCTGGCATACTCCATCCGAGCCCTCTCAAATTGATGAAAAACTGCGAAAGTTGTTCCGTCACTTTACAGTTTATGGAAAAAGTATTAATTGTCTCAGCTTCGGATTCACAAAAATAGCATCTGAAGCATAGATGAACTTCTAAGTTTAGTTTTGTTGCTTCTCACCTCTCACCTCTCACCTCATAGCTACTACAAGGGTTGAACATACTCCCATGGAGACTCTGAAATCAGCAGTTCCTGACGCCCTAAAGCAGGAAATATCCAACAGTACACCTGCTCAACTTCCATCAACATGCTCTTCCCTCCTCCATTTCTTCCACAATTTGCCTCAATTTCATCAAGTTCTCTCCTCTTCTCTTTTCTCTACCACTTGTCTGTTGTTGTTTTTCCCTACGATGTTACCTTGTATTGTGTTTAAATAATACTTGTTTCCATATGTCTATTTTTTGTTCTTGGTAATGTTCTAATACTAGTGCTTCTTCATTCATTTTGCTTTTTTGCTAATCCCCAGATGATTAAGGACTTGACGGACCCTTCTGTGGCTCTATGTTGCAAGGACCGGAATGCTGCTCTGGAAGCCAAGCTTCAGGGTAATGAATGCTTCTCCAAAGGAGAGTATCCTAACGCATTGCTTTTCTATTCCAAGGTCAGTCGATTTTGTTTTTCAAAATTATATTAGCACTTGATATAGATAGGTTAACTGGACAAGCTTTTCCCAAAATTTAGACAAATATTCAATAACAAATGGCTAGAAAGTGGAAATAAAAGGAGGGTTTATATTGGTCTGAAACAACTAATACGAAGTACGGTAAGCCAATAAACATACAACTAATAAAGTAAAGTCAGTTCACTGTTCAGACAACTCATCAAAGTCGTTTCAGATTCAGGGGTTAAAGCTTCTCTTAGGACCTTTTATATACTTGAGATAAAGACACCTATATACTCCCTCAAAAATGTACTCATCAAATATGTATTCTAATCTATGCATGTAGGACTAGCTAATTATTTTCCCCCCAAAAAAGAATTACAAAAGTGGGATCTTTCCTCTCACCGGGTAGGATTACTAAACATTATTAACATTCTATTCAAAACGTAACTTCGCCATGGATTGACTTTTAGCTGTTTCAGAATCTCTAGAGCTTAGGATATTTCAGTTTTATTAGTGGAATATTAGATGTGTCATTTCTTTATTGAAAAAGGTAAATTAAGAGAAGCCTCAAATTCATCTAGTCGTCCCTCCAATGCCTTGTTCATGTGAACACTGGTAAGTCAAAGAAGCAGCAGTGGAGCAAGACTATGTTGAGGTGGAGAAAATGTCGTCACCCTTATGAAATTTCTGGTGATGGACTATCACTCTATTTGTTTGGGGTGTTTAGCTGTGGGGGAATGAACAGGCACAATTAATGTCAGTTGACTTTCATCCACTACACATTTCAAGAACTGCATTCCTTCTACACTTCCTCCTTACTTTCCTTCTCTTATTTCTTTTGCATTTTAATTTTCACTCTTCTTCTGATAAGTATTTGGAAATTCCTAATTGAAGATTGTTGTTGTCACTTTTGTGGACGGGATAGGCACTGCGTCTTGCTCCCATAGATATGGATGATATGGAGATAAGTCTGGTAGCATTACTGTATGTGAACCGTGCTTCTACTTTGCAGGTGAATATTAAATGTTACCTAATATGCAGGTTGTTTCTTGTTATTTTGTTTTTTTAAAAAAAAAATTGGTTCAATGGTAGGACACAACAGGTAATATGTGGTATGGGCACTTGTCAAAAGTTCGAACTTTGTAATTGACAGGAAAATAATAGGAAATCTGGTATTTAAGTGGCAGTAGGGTAGAGGGATGTGCCCATACTCCTCCGAGTTCGAATCTATGAGCCAACTGGGGTTGGCAAACTAACTGACATGGGATTTCTCGCTTATTATTTTCTTTTTCATTTAGCAGACTACCCTCTTTTGAGTTAATTGGCACAATATAGTTGTCATTAACAAAAAAATAAAGTTGGAATTGTTGTTGGTAGTTTGATCAATTTTGGTGGGCTTCAAGTAAAAGACGGTTCGAACTACGTTCACTCTGAAAAGCTATTTTTTTTATTTAGAGAAGTCAATATATCTATTATCAACAAAGAACGTACACCAACGGTGTACTTTCAGTAATAATTACAATTAGTAGTTAGGGAAAACAAAACCTACCACCTAGTCCCCTCATAAACATTCTAAAGCACTAGTAATGTCTTCTGCCTCTTGAGGGAGTTCATGAATACAACAAAAATAGAAAACACTAGACAATTCATTTTCAATTCTGGAAAGTGATACTCGTATCCTCAAAATATCTCTGGTTCCTCTCCTTCCATATCGTTCACCAGATGCAAGCTGGGACAATCTTCCATCTGTCCCTGTATCCTGACAATAACCATCTCTGTTCTGTCAAGCCAGAACTTCTAAATTGTTCCCTGGCATACTCCATCCGAGCCCTCTCAAATTGATGAAAAACTGCGAAAGTTGTTCCGTCACTTTACAGTGTAAGGAAAAAGTATTAATTGTCTCAGCTTAAGATTCACAAAAATTGCATCTGAAGCATAGATGAATATCCCTTTCTATAAGTTTGTCTTCTGTCAAAACAGCTTGTCTGGTCACCAACCAAGTATTACATGCCACCTTGTAAGGGATCTTAACTTTCCAAATCATCTTCCAAGGCCAGGAACCAAATTGAGACTTGTATTGCTTTTGCATTTATAGTTAGATTTGACACAGAATCTCCCCTACTTGTCTTTCGACCAAACTAAACTGTCCACCTTGGATGAATAATCCTAGAACTGTTCAAGGGTGTTGCAAAAGTCTGTCAACCTTTCCACTTCCCAATCATTGAGCATTCTCCTAAAGCTGAGATCTCATCCTTGATTATCCTTGACTTTCAAGATTGTTGGTCTCGGCTGTTGGTTCAAAAGGTATATATCAGGAAGCAAAATCTTCAAAGGTTTTTGACCAATCCAAACATAACTCCAAAAAAAAAAAAATAGTTCAATTGGAGTTTGATAGACTTTTTTTTGAGAGTGTCGCGTATTAGGGTAGAAGGTTAGAAGGCTAGTAGGGTAGGATGATTTCAGGCCTTGTGTTATAGTAGGTTAGTAGTCGTGTCGTTTTATATTATGTTGTTATTATCCGTCATTTATTTTGTTACTTTTATTGTCTCTATGTCTTTTCATTTGTTGTCCATTCTAGTTGTTTTATATCTAGTATTTTCTGCTTTTGAAAATGATTTTTTGAGATGAGGGTCTTTCAGAAACAACCTCTCTATCTCTATTGGTAGTGATAAGGTCTGCGTATATTTTTCCCTCCTCAGGCTCCACTTGTGGGATTTTCACTGGGTATGTTGTTGAGAAAGTAACTTTGTATTCACAAAAAATCATCATCAAGAGGAGGCGAGGTGGGGCACAATGGGTAGGGAACATCCTTAAAAAGCTTTACAATTTACCTATGAAATCAATTAGAGTTACTACCTCCCCCACCATATTCTGTTTATACCAAAAAAATAAAAGGCTAAGGCATTTCATTTTGATCTTCTGTGCATTGCAGCTTTTGCCTTCAAAATGTCTGGTATTCCTTTCCTTCCATAAAGTCCATCAGATACAAATTGGAATGCTCATCCACCAATCTTCGCTCTGCCCTCTTCTTTTCCAATTCCTTGTCAACTTTTTAGTACCTCCAGGATGGTTTTAGGCATTACCCAGCTTACTCCCAGAATACAAAGGAATATGTTCTAGGGATTTGCAGCTGTTTTGCAGTGTAGAAACAAATGACTACGTACCTCTGTTTCCTGGTCACACATAAAACACCATTAGCAAATTTGTAAACCTCTTCTTTGTTACACCTCATGAGTTAGTGGGTGTTTGGATTGGATTATTTTTAGTGGCTTTTGGCTTTCAAGAAATTTGTTAGTTTTGGAAGTGTTTGGGTAACATAAAAAGTACTTAAAAGCACTTTCTTAAAAGCTGAAAAAGTACGAGAAAAAGTCAAAAGTTGGGGGGTTCCCAACTTATGACTTTTGGCTTTTAACTTATAGGTCACTTAATAAAAGCCAATCCAAACACCCCCTTAGACATGCTCTTCTGATCACAAGCCAAGCAAAACAAGATTTTTAGTGGGCTATTCACTTTCCAAATTAATTTCCAGGTCCTTATAATTGTCAAAGATTGCCTGTTATTCATCGTCCAGTAGCAAGATTTACTGTAAAAAATCCTCTACTATGGAGACTCCAAACTGGTTTATCTTGCCCCATAGAGATGCGTGAAAAAGATTTTAAAACCTGAAGCAGGCCTGCTACTCTATCAATTTCCCAGTCATCCAAAGCTCTTCTAAAAATCAGGTTCCACCCTTGCTGGCTCCATACATGAGATACAGTGGCATTTTTTTAAGGCTAAAGATGTATAGTTGAAGGAAAGTGCTTCTTAGAGTATCATCACCTATACAGAGCTCATTCCAGAAATCAATCTTTTCTCCATTTCCCCCACTGAATGAAATATAGATGTTCAACTGTGTCCACAATCATCTGATGGTTTTTCATACACTACATCCAAAAGTACCCAAAGCTTCCTCAGTTGTCCACCAGTTGAACAACCCATATTTTTCTGTGATGAACCTTCTCCACTGAGCCATATCTTCTATGCAAAATCTCCATAACTATTTTCATAGTAGACATGTATTCTGTTTACTGAGATTCTTTATACTTAGGCCCCCTTGTTTTTTGTTCGAGTGTTAGGATATTCTACTTCACCAGGTTGTAGCCTCTTTTCTCCTTGTTTCCTTGCCAGATAAAAGATCTTCTCAGTTGATTAATTCTCTTTTCAATGCTTTAAGGTATTGGAAATAGACTCATCATATACGTGGGAAGGCCATCCAACACCGATTTAATTAGTGTCAACCTCCCTTCAAGGAATAAATATTGACTCTTCCGTCTTGCAAGCTTCTCGTCACATTTTCCCAGCACTTCATTCCAGATTTCCAACTCTTTGTTCTTCACTCCCAGTGGCATTCCAAGCTATTTTGTTGGTAGTGAAGCTACCTGGCAACCAAGAGTCTCAGCTAAGGATTGCATATTGTCAACTTGATTGACAGGATAGAAGGAACTCTTATTTCAGTTAACATGTAATCCAGAAATGCCTGCGAAAATGGTGAGAATTGCCCTTAGCTGCCTGATCTGAATCTCCTCTGCTTCACAAAGAACTAATGCGTCATCTCCATAAAGGAGGTCTATAACCTCCAAAGCATCTCCCCTGACTGTCTGAGCACTGAAACCCTTCAACCGTCCTTTTCCATTTGCAATCCTGATCATGTGAAGTAAGCCTTCCATTGCTAGTAAAAATAGAAAGGGTGATATAGGGTCCCCCTGCCTCAATCCCCTGTGGGACTGAAAAAACCCTTCAGTGCTCCCATTTATGATGAGTGAAAATTTCACATTAGATATGCAGAATTTGATCCATTTAATCATTTGTAGTCAAAATCCATATCTTTTAGAATTTTAAGAAGGAAATTTCAATGACATGATCATAGGCCTTCTCACTGTCAAGCTTACACAGAATTCCAGGTGTCTTTTGTTCACTCTAGAGTTTGATAGACTTTCAGTGGACATATATTTACTGATTAAGAAATTAAGAAATGTCAAAGGAGGTAGAGGTATTCATAGAGATATAGGAGGAAGCAGCAAAAGATGAACTTGTTTAGCTAGAGAAGTTCAGGTGCTAGTGCTGGAAATCACCATTTCATTGTTGGATCTTTTAAAAATGATAGTTCCAAACAATCAATTTTCCAACCTTCTTTTCAGAAGCAATTATAAGGTCACCTTGTATTCTGAAATCTGAATCATTTTGTCTCTCCGTTCAGCACTCAATATTTGCATTCTTTTATTTACCAACCTGAATGTTTTTGATCTTCAGAAAATGGGCTTGCTTTTGGAGTGTTTACGAGATTGCAGCAGGGCCCTTAGAGTATCTCCACGCTATGCAAAGGTGTATGCGGCTGTACTCACTTTGCTCCTTTTTTCTTTGATAAATGCTTAAGTTTTCCATTTCTATTACTGTATATTATCTACCTCCTTAAGGTTGTGATAAGGTCTACGTACAGTCTACCCTTCCCAAACCTCACTAGTGGGATTTCACTTGGTATGTTGTTGTTGTATTCCTGTATATTGTCTTTATCTTCTATTTCTTATTTGAATGACAAAAGATACAACCTATCTTTTGGGTCACAGTAAGCAGTTGATCCTTTACAGTAAGAAGAGTTTGGAGTGGCAGTGCTATTTATTCAAAAGGAAAACTGATCTAGTTTTTGCTTTCCTTGTGCTGTTTCTTTTTGACCAATAATTAGTTGACTTCTTAAAGCTGATTTCAGATTAAGTCCAGTGAGTGGCTGAGTGCTCAATATTACATTTGGCAGAACATATAGTTTTCCTCTGTCAAGCATCATACTCCATTCTATTCCATATAATTTCCACGTTATTTTACAGTATTTACTGTTGACAGAAAATCAATGGATACAACAGTTAAATACTACTTTTGGGGGGATCTAAAGCTAATTTCATTTTACTTTCTTCAGTTTCTTGATCAACTCTCTCTTTCACATCTAACCAAGCGAAACTGTTGACTTCCAATTATACTTTACTTTAGGCATGGTTCCGGAGAGGTAAAGCAAACATTTCTTTGGGTAAGTTTGAGGATGCAATTCAAGATCTGAATATCTCATTAAAGGTAGAGATATCTTCAAGTGGAAAAAGACAGATTGAAGCAGAACTGAAGATTGCAGTAGATAAATTCAAGGGAATAGGGATCTCAGGGAAGAGAACCAACCAGAATCAGTCAGAAGTTCCTGGTAAGACTCTATTGGTGACAAATTAGTGGCATTTAATGTTTGTCTCTTCTTAGAAGAGCAGCTGTTAATCCTATCATGCCTAATTATTTTGTAGGATTTCACTGGGTATGTTGTTGTAGTTGTTGTTGTTCCCAAAATAGAAAAGACTAGCTGTCAATCCCTGAAACCTTCCAAAATAGTACCCAGTGGCAATTTCATTGTCTTTTATGTAATATGTTTCTTTTAAATATGAAAAGTTATGCTTGCACCTTCGTCATACATAACTCCTCCACTTTGAAGGTTTTAATATGATTTTATTAATATAACTATTTGATGTGCTTGAAAGATATACTCTGATGTTGAACAGCAGATATCTATTTTTATAGAAGTGTTACAGTTTAGGACAGCTATCTTTATCCTGTTTCCTTCGTTCTACTCTGATAGTAACCTGAAGAAGAGAACCAAAAAAGATAGAACGAAGCAAGTAATTTACTAGTAATAGTTTGTGCAAGAATCTTAAACACAATTATACCAATAAAGCTGTCCATATGGAGAGGACAAGACTCCAGAATACAGTAGTTTAATTCTGCATCACATACCCCAAAATAACTAATCCTAATTACATATTCATAGAGAACATAATAGGAGAAAACTGACACCATAAACTACAAACTAGGAATGATAACTTCTAAACCAACTGTTGGAGCAAATCAAGGAAACAGTTGCAATTGTTGTAGCAGCTGGGTTTGTCCAGAACTGTTCAACTCTCTGTCCTTTTTGTCGCTATTTTCTTCTGCGGCATGTCTTGAGAGGTGGGTCGGTATTAGTGCAACCCCCCGGGAAAAGATGCCTTGTCCTCGAGGCAGCACAAAGGACATTGAACAACAAGCAAGTCATAGTCTTCCCAACTAGCCTCTTCAACAGGTCGATGACCCCATTGAATAAACAATTTCAGTGTTGGCACACCCAATTCTTTCACCCAACGATGTGATAAAACTTTTTCAGGTTCCACGATAAATTCTAATTCACCCGATAGCAGTAAGGGTGGAGGGGAAGCAATATCAGAACAACCATGAGCCGGACGAAGCAGCGAGACATGAAAAATAGGATGTACCTTGGATGTCTGAGGTAGTTGCAATTCATAAGAAACAGAACCAACTCTGTGAACAATTTTGTATGGTCCAAAAAATTGAGTTAAAAGCTTCTCATTAATACATTTGGCTAAACTCTTTTGCCGATACAGACACAACAAAGGAATACAGTATCACCCACATTGAAGGATAAGTCACGCCGCTTCGAATTAGCTTGAGTTCATTCTTGATTGAGCCTTCATGAGTGGATTGTAGTACCTCTAACATCTGATCTCGTTCCAGGAGCTGCTGTTCAGGTTCAACAATTTTAGTTTCTCCATGAACAAAGGGATACAATAGTGGTGGTTCCCTCCCATACACAATCTGGAAAGGAGTCATATTGGCTGAAGAATGGTATCCAGTGTTGAAAGAGAGTATTCAGCCCAACATAGATACTGAAGCCATGATTTTGGCTTGTCATGAGCATAACAGCATAATTAAGTTTCAAGGCCTTGATTGACCACCTTCGTTTGACTGTCAGATTGGGGATGATATGAAGTACCCATATGGAGACGAGTGTGACTAAGGCAAAAGAATTCCTGCCAAAATGCACTTGTGAAGACAACATCACGATCAGAAAGAATGGAACGAGGTAAACCATGCAACTGACAATTTCCTTGTAGAAAACCCCGGCCACAGTTTTAGCAGTAAATGGATGAAATAAAGCAAGAAAATGGTTGTATTTGCTAAACCTGTCCACCACCACAAAAGTATTATCAAAGACATTAGAAGAAGGACGTCCAACAATGAAATCGAGGGAGATATCCTCCCAAACTCTGTTAGGAAGGGGCAAAGGCTGTAAGAGACCAGTTGGAGCTAACGTTTCATATTATGTTGCTGGCATATCAAGAAATTCTGGACAAACAACTTAACATCACGCTTCAATCAAGGCCAGAAAAATTTTGCAGCTACCCTCTTGAGAGTTTTCAAGTAACCTCCGTGTCCTCTTGTAGGAGAATCATGTGACTCTGCTAAAATCTTGGCTTTAAGCTCAGGATAATCAGGAATAACCAGCCGAGATTTGTAGTAAAGAAGGTTAGCAGACAGTGAGAAACCAGGATGAACCGATGGATCAAAAGAAAGTTGATCTTGAATCTTCTTATTATATGGATCAGCTTCAATTGCTTCTGTCAAATCACTGAAATCTAACGGAATAGGCATCACCAAATTAAAGAAATTAGCATGTTGAGGGTGACGAGATAAGGCCTCAGCTCCTTTGTTTTCACTTCCTGACTTATAGACAATAGTGAAATCAAAAGGCATAATTTAAACAAGCGTTGTTGTTCAGCAGTAGTCACCCGTTGATGCATGAGATACTTTAGACTACAATGGTCAGTAGTGACAATTAAATGCCACCCCAGAAGATAATGCTTCCATTTTTGCAATGCAAGGACCAAAGCTAGCAATTCATGATCCTAAGTAGATTTAATGCAACTAGAAAAGGAAAATCCCTTACTGAAATGAGCAATGGGGTGACACTGTTGCAGTAAAATAGCTCCTACTCCATCAGATGAAGCATCACACTCAACTATAAACTGTTGAGTAAAGTCGGGAACGTGAAGCACCGGTACTGATGTTAAGATCCTTCTAAAATTTTGGATACCTCTTCTACTTTTGTATTCTAGGATAAAGCATCTTTTTGGTCAATTCTGTCAAAGGAAGATCGATGATCCCATAGTTCTTAAAAAAGCGCATATAATAGCCCGTGATACCTGAGAAACCGTGAAGTTCCTTGACATTCTTTGGAATAGGCCATTCCAACACTGCATATATTTTTTCTATCTTTTGAAATCACATGACCCAACAAACCTATTTGGTGGACTAAACAGACATTTCTTTGGATTAGCAAAAAAGTAATTGATACAAAGAAGATCAAGAACTGTTTTAAGGTGTTGGTGTGTTCGAGGGTCAGGGCTTTAGATTAGGATATCATCAAAGAACACTTGGACAAACTTTTGAATGGGTAACAGAGGAATAACATGAGAATGTGTTCTAAATGGTGGAAGAGATACTGGTTCAGAAAACACAAACTGAAATTCATCTGAGAGTGTTTAGATTGGATTACCTGTAGCCGGTGATATCAAGTCAAAAGATGGGAGGGTCCCGTGGCTGAATTTGTTGATCTTACGCCTTGCAATTTGCAGCGTTTCCCTTGCCAATTGAAAATTATGAACATATCCTTACAGTTAGCTCGAATAGTATTGAGAGAGGCTAACCATTTGATACAAAAACCAAATCAGCCCCTCCAAGTGCAAAAAGGGAGTAATCCTGAGTGATGGTAAAGCCCAGCAATTGAATTTGAATATTCTGACAAACTTTATTGCAATGTATGATGTCCTCATTTCCTATTTGCACACCGAATGTTGGAACAATTTCCACTGGGAAATTATGTTCCTCCACAATGGATTCAGCCACAAAATTATGCGTGGAACCACTATCCACAAGTATTAAGACCTTTTTATGGTTGATTTCACCCTGAAGCTTCATTGTAGCACCAACTGGCTGGCCAAAAATGGCATGGAACAATGTCAGTTTCTTGAGAGTTGTCACCAATTACTGTATTGACCTCGTCAACAGTTTCCAATTGATCTCCGGTAATCTCCATGAGAGATAATTTTGCAGATTTGCATCTACGACCAGGTGTGAATTTCTCATGGCAATGACAATAAAGTCCTTGTGCCATAAAATTTCTCCTCTCGTTTCCCATGTTCACGTTTGAAGAGGTTGGGAAGCGGCTGCGTTGGAAGAAACATTGTTGCGCGGATTGTTATGTGTGAATGAAGAATTGTTCTGGGTGTTTCTAATAGAATGCAATGGATTTTGTAAGGATCTGTTGGTTTGGGTCCAATTAGGCACTCTATTACTACGAATTAGGCCTAATTTATTCTCAAACTCAAGTGCCAAACTCGTTGCTCTATAAACGGTCCTAAGTTTGTGAATCCTAACATCAGATTTAAGTTCCTCTTTCAACCCACTCAGGGAGACCCCTAAGACACAGTGATCTGACCAGTTTGTGATCCTCGACGAGCGTTTTGCAAATTCTTGGCAGTGCACCTGTATAGAACCTGTTTGTTGAATTCTACAAAAGTGCTCGTTGGGATTTTGGAACTTCACGGGATCATAGTTTTCTTGGAATGCCTAAACAAGCTCTTCCCAATAAAGAAAAGTTCGCTTACGATTAATCCAACAAAAGAGATCCAGAGCATCCCCTTCCAAATACATCGCTGCGATCTCAACTTTGTGTTCCTCGTGAGTTTGATAATAGCAGAAATATTTTCTGCTTTCCAAATCCATCCTCTGGATCGCCTCCTTCAAATCTGGGGATTCCATTTTTATGTACGACCTTCGGGAAGGATTTTTTGGCCAAGTTAGACTATCAAATCTTCTTCCTCTGCTTGCCAAATGAATTTTCCTTTATTACGATTTCGGTGATTGGATTCTTCTTGTTGGGTGAAACTAGTCTGGGCATTCAATGTTGCCATGTCTGCTGCCAGTGAGTCAATCGTATTTTATTTTGATGCTATGGCAGATAATTGGTGGGCAAGAGATTCAACATTGTGAACGCCTTCCTGAGAATTAGATAATCTAGTATTTACCATTTTAGACTGAATAACTCTGATACCAAAGCTGATAGTAATCAGAAGAAGAGAACCCAAAAAAAACCGAAGCAAGTAATTTACTGGTAATAGTTTGTGCAAGAATCTTAAAACAATTATACCAATAAAGTTGTCCATATGGAGAAGACAAGAGTCCAGAATATAGTAGTTTAATTCTGAATTACATACCCTAAAATAACTGATCCTAGTTACATATTTATAGAGAACATAATAGGATAAGACTGACACCATAAATTACAAACTAGGAATAATAATTGCTAGACCAATTGCTGGAGCAAATCAAGGGAATAGTTGCAACTGCTGTAGCAGTTGTGTTTATCCAGAACTGTTCAACTCTTTGTCCTTTTGTCGATAGTTTCTTCTGCAGTATGTCTTGAGAGGTAGGTCGGTATCATACTCCAGTATTAGATGCTACATTTTTCCTGTCATTTGATGTTTAGGTCAAAAAGCTATGTTTTCTTTTTGTAGTGACTCAATCATCAAACTTTTTTTGATTAGTAAGCATTCAGTCTACAAGGTGGGGAATGGGACTAAAATCCTATTCTGGAAGAAGAATTGGAATGGAAATGTGTCACGACTCGATTTCTCAGGTCATGATGGCACCTACTACACTCCACAGTAGTTAAGCCTAACTCATAGCCCGGAACCATAGGCAATGGGCTATCACGCGGAAAAAGCAGCAAAAAAGCAAGAAACTAGAGAAAGCAAAATCAGAAAAAGCAAGAAGAAAGAGAAATATAATACACAAAAAGCCATTCCCAAGACCTGGCATCAATCAGTAATCGAACAGCTAATCAAAATAAGAGTACAAGGCTTTTACAAATATAAAATCAGTATAGGCTATCTCTGAATACAATATAAAGACTTGCCTAGTCAAAATAGATGGAATCGGTAACTCTAAATGTCAGGAGCTCATCCCAGTCTCTGAAATCCAAAGGGATCTATTTACGAAAATGAATCAACGACAAGAACTCGTTCTATGATCTGCAGGTGCAGAAGTGTAACATGAGTACCAAACAAATGGTACTTATAAATAGGCCGACTGAGTTCAACAGAAAAGTAAGTATGAACAACATATAAATAGGAAAGGTAATAAAAATGAAAGAATAGGACAGAAGGGGTAAAAAACCGAGTCAAAGAACTTACCAAAGGGTGCAAGTCCAAAAATCTACTCACATTATGGAGTTATTACAGGAGTCAATTAAACAATGACATATCGACGACAATTACCGCTAAACAACATAACAACATAAAACCTAATCCAACTCGCCTAACAGGCAGTACCAACATCAAGACAAGGATAAGTCACACAAGTAACTAGCTAACAGTATAATACAAGATAAGCACAATTATAATCAGACATCAACCTATCCTAACCCCCATAAGCTCGGAAGGTACAATCAGTAATATAACCAATCGGCCTCCCCTACAACTGGGGGTGCCAAACAACAACCAATTATATTGGTGACAGGCGATGCACATGAATGCAACATATGCAGTAGAACCATCAGTAACCAAGATAACCAAGTGTATAAACCTACCCTAACTGAGCTAGCAAGGTAGGACCCATGCAATGCCCCTATCTAATGTCCCCTCATCTAGTACAGTGGTATCACGACCACAGGGATCCATGGGACACGGGAAGTCCATTTACACTACCTGGGCCCAAACCAGGTCTTACAACAAGTTATCTTCGTCGTGGAACCAGAGGAATGAGTAGCGAAACTAATGCAGCAAGTAGTGATGATACACCTGCTTTTTAAGTAAAAGTTGAGGACATCCCAAATGCCTCTATAGTCACAAATAAAAAGGAGTATTTCCTCGATGCCTCATAAGTGATAAGTCTCAAAATCCGATAGTTGAGTGATCCAGGTGGTATTACTACAGTTAAAATCAATTTAAAACCAACAATTTGAAAATAATCCTTTGCGTGTGTTAGAATAGGAATAGGTAAATACAATCCTACTTAGAATAGGAATAGGAATTACAATAGTATATAGAATCCTATTTGGAAAAGGATTGTATTATAGTATCCTAGTTGGAAAAGGAGTCTAATATAGTATCTATAAATAGGGTCTCAATGTAATAATGTAGACAACAATTCAATAATATTCTCCCCCAATATTTCTCACATGGTATCAGAGCTTCTACGGTCTTGGTAGAAAATCAAAGAGCTTCCGCTGCCGGCGGGCGGCTCTGACCTACATATGCTGCCTGTCTGGCCAGTAGTTATGTTAACAAAGTAGGGTTAGTGATATATATATATGATTCTCATATTCAAGGGAAGAAAATTCAATCAAACAAGTCATCAATTTTCGGTGTCTTTCTAGGGTTGTTTTGTGTCAACCCCACATCTTTCAGTGTTTGTGTAGCACCGCCATCATTCCGGTGATTACTTTTTTTAATATCTAATTTGGGTAGTAGCGTATCATCTTTTCGGTGACTGTTTTTTCATATTTATCATTTGTAGCACCGTACCATCTTTCCGGTGACTACTTTCTCATATTCGATTTGTGTAGCACCGTGCATCACTCCGGACTACTCATATTCAATTTGTGTAGTACCGTGAATTTTTCGAACTACTTTCTCATATCTGAGTTGCATAGCACTGTGTCTTTTTTGATGACTCAAATTTGATTTGCGTAGTTCCATTCGTCTTTTCGGTGACTCATCAAATCTAGTTTGCGTAGGGTCGTGCCATCATTCCGACCCTACCCATACAATTTTTCTTTTGCAGTAGGGTCATGTCGTCAATATGATCCTATCTATATAATTTCTATTTTCCAGTAGGGTTGTGCCATCATTCCGACCCTACCCATATAATTCTCTTCTCTGTAGGGTCGTGTCATCATTCCAACCCTTCTCATATAGTTTTATTTCTTAATTTGTGACCATTTTCAGCCATCAAATCTAATAATTTGGTGCATAAGCAGGTCTCGAGAAGTTTTAAAGTGACTTTCTTAGAGTAATTTTGAGATGATCCATATTGACATTCTCTATTGACCTTTTAATCAGTTGAACATTAAGAGTGTTTTTCTCTATGATGATCTCGAGGAAGAAATCTATATGGAGCATCCACCTGATTTTGTTGCTCAGGGGGAATCTGATAACCTTGTATGTCGGTTGTGTAAATCATTCTATGGTCTAAAACAATCTTCTCAAGCTTGATTTGGGAAGTTTAACAATGCAATCTCAGAATTGCATGAGAAGACTAAGACATTGAGGTTGACTGTTAATTTTGTGAAGATCAACTTGCTGATATCTCAACACGCTCGTCATCAATTCTCGTATTAATTACATTTGTAATAAGCTAGGTACATATGACGTGTATGCACTAGCTTGAGGGGGAGTGTTAGAATAGGAATAGGTAAATACAATCCTACTTAGAATAGGAATAGGAATTACAATAGTATATAGAATCCTATTTGGAAAAGGATTGTATTATAGTATCCTAGTTGGAAAAGGAGTCTAATATATTATCTATAAATAGGGTCTCAATGTAATAATGTAGACAACAATTCAATAATATTCTCCTCCAATATTTCTCACAGCGTGAATGATACAAAATACGTGTGAATGAGCAACCAATAAAATGCAGGCCATCACCAATATCTAAATAAGGCACCTAGGATCAGAATGCAATATCACTACAAAGGTGGAGAGAACTAACTTGAGGTGCAACTACTCCTCAAATACGGCCTTGAGCCCAACAATATAACAACACCATAAATAGGTCTACTAATAATCAACAAGCGAAGGTATGAAGAAGAGTTCCATAATCAATAAGGGGGAGAAATAACTCAAGGAACGACGCCTTACCCAAGACATACTAATCCAGCTCACAATTGAGCAAAGCTAAGCCAAACTTACAACTACGACGAGCCACTAAGGTCTCAAGCACTAGCACAAGATGCACTATTCGAAACAAGTCCTACTGAAAGCCACACCTAGCTATGAGGGAAATAAAGCACATACTAAGGCACCTAAGGCTCAACTGTAGCCTAAGCCACAAGTATCAATCCTAAAAGGATGATCACGCTAATTCATACCATCGAGAAGGCCACAAGTCTAAACTAAGGATTTCACGAGACCATACTAGTCTAAGGTCAATCGAGAATCAAGAAAATAGGATAGAATGAGAGGGAATCGAATGTCGAGCAAATGCAATCCTAAATGACATGTGATTCATACTAAACATCATTCAATGAAGTCCAATCAAGAAACGAGACAGTAGCCTACGTGGAAGTCGATCATGCATGCTCCACCGCTCAAGAGATATCCACTTTTGAAACACCTCCAAATGCTGCCACACTAACAAAATACCAATCACCAAGTCATTACATACATTTAGGCATCAAAATCGCAAGAGTTAGAGACATACTTAAAATTAGGTCTAAAAGGGGGTTGTGGGACCCACATTGGAAATCCCAAAATTGACTCTGTCGAAAGGTGCATTTTAGCTTACAGAACTTGTGTCGCAAAATAGGTCACAGTTCAAGCTCGAAAACAACTCATAAGACTACATGCAACAAAAACACCATTGAAGCACCATTAAAGAGCTAAGGTAGCCCTTTCCGAGCAGAAATTACCTCAAATGAGTAGTCCCCGACGATCTACGACCATTTCAATGCGAAGCCACAACCTGCCCGAACACATTGGACTTGAAATCAATCAAATTAGACACCCACAACTCAAGGAATCGAAGATGGAATATTTTGCAAATGGCTCAAACGCGTCAGTGGTCATGGTTGACGTGATGTTGAAATTTGCGACCGAGGTCGTCTAGGCAAAAGTGGGTCCCACATCCAAGTACCCTTTTTAGCCAATTTCCACAAAGGGGCTCGAGATTAGTCTGGAAGCCTCGGAAACTGCACGAAAAAGTCGTTCTAGACCAAATTCGATATTTCGGAGCTAACCGTCGTAACAAAATTCTCATTCGAGTGCATTTTTCAAGAATGTTGGCCGGAGTTAAACCTAGGCCAAAGCTTAAAGGCTAAAACATCTAACAACACAAACTCGCATCGAAAACCTTGAAACCTAAGCTGATAGAATAGTCAGAATTGTACTCAGAGACTATTTATTTGAAGTTTTGACTAAAGTCGACTCTTTAAGTTTCATAAGTCCCAAAATATAGAAACCTTTACAGAATCCAAACAAACGAATAGGCAACCAAACCATCAGTGCCCAGTCAGTCATAAATGACTTAGGGTCACTACATGAAAGCTCTAAATGCTGAAAAGATCGGGAACTGAGAGCATGACTTGGAGGGTCATTACAAAATGAGACACTGATGGTCTTATTCTATACCTATTCTCCGTGTGACCAATCTGGAAGATACAGTGGCTGAGACATGGTCTACTCATGGATGAAATATTGTGTTCAAAAGGCATTCAAATGATTGAGAGATTGGAAGAGTGGTTGAGCTATTTCAAGTTCTGGATGAGTTCAATGGGTTATCAGTAGAAAAAGATTCTTTTAGATAAAAATACTCTAGAGATGGAAGCCTTTTTGTTAAGAAGCTATATATTTGGAGGTGAAGGACCAACCAGGTTGTAAGCTTGGCCCCTGGAAGCAGATTTGGAGGAATAAGGTTCCAACCAAGACAAAGTGTTTCTCTTGGTCGGTTGCCAGAAGAGCATGCTCCACACATGAGAGATTGAAAAGGAGACTCTTCTATATTGCTTCTTGGTCTCTCAGTAATAAGGCTGAGGAAACCAACAACCACTTGTTCCTCCATTGCGGAGTGACTAACAAAATTGTGGAAGCTTTTTCTGGGACTAACACATAGGGAATGATTATGCGTGAGCATACACCAGACTTGCTTAGTTGCTGAATCAGTAGAGGGGGAGGGGAGAAAATATAAGAAGAAGTGGTTGAGTATAATACGATCCTGCATTTGGTGGTCTATCCGGAAAGAAAGAAATATCTGATGCTTTGATAACAAGGCTAATTCGATTGAGAATGTCAAATGGAACTACTTGACTACTTTTTATTTTTGGTGTAAAGAAGGGACAGAAGAAGCTGCACAAGTTTTACAGTTTATAGGCACTTTATATCTGTTAGCCTTTTTGTTTTTCTCTTGTTGGGAACCAATTTTTAGGTCTCCAACATATCCGTTATGCTGAGGAATACAACATTTCCTTTCTAAATAGTAAGCATTCAAACAATGGTGCACTCAAAAAGTGCATGAATATGTACAAGAAAAATTCAGTAGCCCTTTATAAATGCCGGGAACTAGAAATACAAGGTATTACTATCATGAACATATAGCAACTTATACCAAATTTTACTTTTTCAAACTTCAGGTGGACTTGATCTTTAGTTATGTGCCAGTATTTAACTTTAGATTATGGTGACTCCATTTCCTCCATTTTTGTGCGAATTATCTTCTATCTTATCTTTAAACAGTGAAGGAATATAATTCTTATCTTACCAAAAACATACCTAGTGGAACCTCATAAGTGGGGTCCGGGGAGGGTAAAATGTACGCTGATCTTACCATTACCTCACAGAGATAGAGAGGTTGTTTTCTGAAACCCTCGTCTCAAAAATCAAGCCCTAAAAGCAGAAGATGTTAGATATGGAAAAAAGGGAAAAGAAAAGAAAAGAAAAGAAGGAAAACGACTAATAATGAAAAGCAAATGATAATATGGAAATATGATAAAGATAACAAATATAAGATGGATAATGACCCCATAGGATATAAAGACACGACTAATCCTACTAACCTACTATATCACATGACCAGACATCAACCTACCCCTACTAGCCTATCATCCTTTTACCTTGATACGCGACCTCCACTCCGTTTTATCTAAGGTTGCCATATCTTGTCTAATCATCTCCCCCCAATACTTCTTGCGTCTACCTCTACCTCTCCGTGTAACCCCCAACTCCAACCTCTCACACCTCCTAACAGGAGCATCAATGCTTCTTCTCTACGCATGTCCAAACCATCGCAGTCTCGCTTCTCTCATTTTGTCAACCACAGGGGCCACCTCTAACTTCTGCCAAATGGTCTCATTCCTAATCTTATCACTCTTGGTATGTCCACACATCCATCTCAACATCCTCATCTCCGTGACCTGCATCTTCTGAACATATGAGTTTTTGATTGGCCAGCACCCCACCCCATATAACAAAGACGATTTAGTCACCAGTCTATAAAACTTACCTTTAAGTTTAGGTGGTATCTTCTTATCACACAATACTCCAGAGGCAAGCCTCCATTTCGTCCATGCTGTCCCTATACAATGTGTGACATCATCGTCAATATCACCACTGCTCTGGATGATGGACCCAAAATATTTAAAGTTTTCTCTCTTGGGAATAGATTGAGTAGCAAGCTTCACTTCAGTGTCTGCTTCATTTCTCACAACACTAAATTTGCACTCCAAGTATTTTGTTTTGGTCCTCTCAGTTTGAACCCTTTAGATTCCAAAGTATGTCTCCAGACCTCCAATCTATCATTACCTTTAGCCTGAGTTTCATCAACCCGTACTATGTCATCCGCAAATAACATACACCATGGAACCTCCTCCTGAATAGATTGTGTCAGCTCATCCATTACCAAAATAAAAAAATGCAATAAACGAGGTATACTGTTGCACTTTCCTTTTTGGATACATGGTGTCCTAGTCAGCTTGCGTGCTCCTTGACTAATTCCATGGGATACCCCACATTGTTGCACTCTTTTCTTGGTATCTTAAAGTATTACCTTTATTTATTTATTTATTTTATTTGTTGGTAAAGTTTGTGCACATTCTAGTATGAAGAATACTCGAATTCTAATGCTCATTGAGCACCCTAGAATTGATCATTATTACGTTCACCGTTTATTATTTGGTCATGGCGTTGCGTTTATCGAAATCAGGTAGCTCTTGATTTTCTTCCCTATATAGTGACATGCTTCTCTTCTCCTTTGATTTCTTATAATGTAGGTCTTATGTGACAGATGAGCCAGACCATGTAAAAGTTCAGTGTTTGCTTACTACAACCAAGGGGAGAGGAATGTTTTGCGTGGATGATGTTTCTGAAGCCTCCTTAGTTCATAAAGAAGATCCTTATGCTGCGGTATAAGCCAAAACCTCGCCTTTCACAATGTCAACTATTTTTTAATAATGGCGGTGGTCAGACTAGCTTGCATGCACCTCAACTAATTTCATGGGGTACTTGCTACCTGCCGCTATCACAAATAGCGGGTAACTCTATCCAACAAGGCTTGGATATATGGAAAGAAACCTCCTAGTGTTATTTACCTCTATTGAGATTTGAACGGGTCTCATGGTTCTTAGCCTACTTCGGTGACCACCCTTGGGTGCAGTGTTGACTATTCTTATTCTCGTGATGAGTCTAATTTTTTCAGAGGGGTCCATTTTCGTTTATAATATTCGTGGCTTCCAAATAATCATATTATCCTTCTGCTCTCCCTTTACCTTTCTAGGGACTCTAATAAAGCTCACTCTGAGGATTTTTAGTTGGTCACAGACCAGTAAGGCATAATATTATGAAGCATTAACCTTTTGCTTCAGGACTATTTGGTTCTTACCATGCTGAGTTCAATGCAGGTTATCTTGAAGAAATGTCGGGAGACTCACTGCCATTTTTGCTTCAATGAACTGCCAGCAGATGCCATTTCTTGTGCGTCATGTTCTATTCCATTATACTGCAGTGACTGGTGTCAAATACAAGCTGGCGGGCAAAGGCTTGATAGGACCTCTTATAGTTTTAGTGGTCTTGAGGGCTTAGCAGATGATCTGAAGAACTATATATCGGTTGCTGTTTTGGCAGGCACTTCAACTTTAGATACTGGGTATATTGCTGAGCACAAGCATGAATGTCAAGGTTTCCATTGGCCTCTGATATTACCAGCAGAAGTAGTTTTGGCTGGTAGAATCCTTGTGAAAGTAATCGAGCAAAACAGATGTGCAAGTGCTGATTCTAACCTTATTGGGTTCCTGGTAAATGCTCTAATGCTTGAGCTTTGTTTTCTTGTTTGTGCTTCCAAGAAGCACCTAATTTCATAGCTGATGACTGGATTTTGTAGGATCTTTCTCACAATTATCTACAGCTCCCTCCTGAAAGCAAATTGGAGATGCATATCTACTCGATCATTCTACTGTACTGTCTTCAGCATTTTTACAGAACTGAACTGCCCATTAGTGGGATAATGGTTTCAAAGGCAAGATCCCTTCTCCAGAAATTCTTTGCATTCTGAATGAAGAAGTTACGTGCAGGTTTCATGCTGATTATCTAATGATATTAATCTTTGCGTCTCTGTAAACTAGAAAATATTCTACATTAATCATTCTCTAGATTCCAGAGAGGAAATAAAAAAACATGAAAAAAAGAAAAAGATGTGCCCATGAAAATGAGTCGATTGTGTCTAAATATGCAGCTATACCCAAATTTTATTAGGTTCAGTCTGGACAAGCTTGCTTTGTTATAAAACTTGCTTTTGTGGATTTGTAAAGCTATGTCTCCATATACATTGCTTTTGATGCATTCATAAAAACTGTTTATTCTGTTTAAACACTGTAAAAAACTCAATATTTTGGGATGGATTGATAGAGAGAATATACATCTTATTTCTGTTTGGGGCACTTTTTATTTTGACTCCGCATGGTCGTCATATTTTTTTTTTGTTGGTTTGGTGGTACTGTAAATCTCTTTCATTTGAACAAACAATTTTCACTTAGAAAGGAGAGATCCAGTAATATCTTTTTTTGAGAACCCTAATATGCTTTATTACTTTAGTCATTGCCATATGTCTCAGTGGATTCCTACATCTTTACTGTTTGAACTTAGGCTGCAGAAGTAAAATTATACTGAAGGCCCTCCTTTTAATCCATGTATTATATGGAAGAATCACTCTAGCATTAGATTTTGGGTGATTCTCACAGGCATTGTTTTCCTTGCAGACAGTTATCCTTCTTTCTCAAATCCAAGTAAATTCCATGGCAGTTGGCCGTATGCAAGCTCCAGAGGTAAAAGGGCCTATATACGAGCATGGGAATGTTTTAACCAGTAATTTAGAACAAGTATGTACTTCTCTGTCACACATTTTCTGTGGCTAGTGCATTAGTTTACTGCGCATCTTAGCTTAAATTGGGACTCACAGGTCATTGCAGAGAGCATAGAATATCATTTACTAGTTCGATGTTATTTTCAGAAATTTGAGTTTGGTTAAAGCTTCAAGCCGTGGTCTTAATGTTTCTTTCTACAGGTTAAAGTGGGTCAAGCTGTTTATGCGGCTGGTAGTTTTTTCAACCACTCTTGCGAGCCAAACATCCACGCATATTTTCTTTCACGCACCCTCTATGTACGAGCCACAGAATACATTTTGGCTGGCTCTGAACTGGAGCTATCTTATGGCCCCCAGGTAGTCATGTTTAGTTATAGCCTCTCTATCTTTATTTTTCAGATTTAGGATTTTGGAATCTAACATTAGCACCTTTATCTTGCTTTCTGGGGTTTTAATATCACATCTTCAGATTTTCCTGTGAATGCTAGATAGAAGTAGTCAGCAACAGTCCACACAAATTCCAGGTCATTGCTCCCATTCTGATTTGGTAACTGAAGAAAGAAATTCTGAGCGTTAGATTAAGATTTCAAGAATGATGAACAGTAAAAGTTATGACAGATTTCAAGATCTTCCTATAACCTCTTGAAAAGGAAACCAAAAGAAAAGGGGAGAGAAAGAGGGGGGTGGGGGGCTACGGGGAGAGGGAGAGGAGGGAGACAGAGAGGTGAGCTCATCTGATCATGCAACTGCAGCTTCTGGCCCTTTGGTTTGTTTATGATCTTTCAACCGCGTAATGTTTCATTAATTTGGGATGTGGTGGTTTTTCAGGTAGGGCAGTGGGACTGCAAAGACCGTCGACGGCTCTTGGAAGACCGCTACTCATTTACATGTCAATGTACAGGCTGCTCCGAGTTGAATGTTTCTGACCTTGTCATCAATGCTTATAGGTGCACTAAACAAAATTGTTTAGGAGTGGTCCTTGATCATACTGTTACTAGATATGAGAAACAAAAACTGAAGCTCCTGATTGATGCCCCTACAGTTTACAGTAAGCAGGTATTTTAATGATGCAACTGTCTCTAGGACAAATTATTTCTGTGAAAGATGACTAAGAAAATATTATTAAGAAATGTTGACTACATTATTACACTGATCTCTATTTATATACAGTACATTACAATCATTTTAGATGTAGAAGATTATATACAATGCTATTTCTTATTCTTATTCTAGCACTCCCCTTAAACTTGTGTATATATATAAGTCATATGTACCGAGCTTATTACAGAAGTAACTAATATGAGGAGCAGTAAAGTACTCAGTGAAAATATCGACAAGCTGATCACTTGACTTCATAAATTTTGTAACTCTATCTTGTAAGAGTATCTTTTTTATAACAGAGTGAGTCAATCTCAATATGCTTAGTCCTCTCGTGAAATACTAGGTTTAATGCAATATGAAGGGCCGCTTGCTTATCACACAAGTTCTTTAATTCTTTCAGCAACTGTTTGATCCAAACAAGCTCAGTAGTTGCTACAACCATTGCTAGTTAGTTCTGCACTAGATCGAGCAACCACATTCTATTTCTTACTCTTCCAGAATACTAAATTATCTCCTACTAAAACACAAAATCCAAATGCGGAATGTCTATCAGAGATTTTCCTCCCCATCAACATCTGTATATCTAATAATTTGCTGATGGCCTCGAACCTCTAAGAATTGTCCTTTGCTCAGAGTTGACTTTATATATCGTAGAATGCAGACAATTGTATTCCAATAACCATCACAAGGAGAATCTGTGCACCGACTTACAACACTCACATGAAAAGAACTGTCAAATCTAGTCATTAGGAGATAATTCAATTTTCCAACGAATCGTCTATATCTTCCGGGATCACTGAGTGGATCCACCTATCATGGTAAAAGTTTAGCATTCAGATTCATAAGTGTGTCAGTGGGTCTACATCCTATCATTCCTTCTCCTCAAGAATATTTAAAAGCATACTTTCGTGGTGAAATAACTATACCTGATATGGACCGAGCAATCTCAATGCCTAGAAAATACTTTAGTATGCGAGGTCTTTAGTTTGGTAATGTTGAAAGAGATGTTACTTTAAATTAGTGACACCATCCTGATCATTGCTGTTGATAACGATGTCAACATGAACCACCAAATAAATACATAGATCTGGAGAAAATACCAATAGAACACGAAATGATTAGCTTCACTATGAGTCCTGCCAAACTCCTGAATTATTGTGTTGAATCCCAAACTATGCTCGAGTAGATTGTTTTAGAACATGACACAATTCATATATAAGGCTACTAGACTTCTCTGAGCAACAAAGCCAGATGGTTACTCCATTTGAACTTCCTCATCATGGAGAAAAATATTCACAATGTCCAACTGATAAAAAGGCCAATGATGGACAACCACCATGGATGTAAAAGGACGGGAAAATGCTATTTTAGTCACGAGAAAGAAAGTATCATTATAATCTAACCCAAATATTTGAGTGTACCTTTGGCAACAAGGCTAGAGTTAATTCGATCAATTTGGCCGTCTGGACGAATTTTGACTGCATAAACCCAACAACAACCAACAATATATTTACATGAAAGAAGAGGAGCAAACTCCCTAATACCACTCGCATGTAAAGCAAACATCTCGTTAATCATAGCTTGTTGCCATCTTGGATGGGAGAGTGCTACACTTGTTAACTTGGGAATGGAAACAACGCAGGATGATACAAATGCATAATGGGGTAATCATATACCTTTTCGAAGTGCAATCGATTGACCAAGAGGTGATAAGTCCGTTGTAGGTGCAGGACTTGAAGCATCTAGGCCTAATGTTGGATAGATAATGATGGTGATGATAAATTAGGAACGGCGGTATTGTGGCCGAAGATGTAGTAGCAAACATAGATATCTCAAAAGTCGGTATAAGTAAGACCTCAGAGATATCAAGATCAAAAGAAGATGTAAAGTAAGGTCGAGACTAAAAATGTCACCCTGTGCACCCCCGGGATTAGTCGGGGCTCAAAGAGACTCAGACACCGGGTGCAAATCAAAAAAAAAAAAAGTGACACTACTTGACATAAAGTACTGATAAACATCAGGTGAATAGCTACAATGCCCCTTTTGAACTCAAGAATAGCCAAATACCACTCACATGTAAAGCAAAAATCTCGTCAATCGTAGCCTTTCACCCTCCTAAATGAGAAAGTGTGTACTGATGAAGATCAGGTAATAAGCAACGATACCCTTTTTGAACTTGAGGATAGCCGGTAAGGCATATTTGAGAGCATGAGGGGCTTATACGTGCTCTCGAAGACACGAGGCAGAAAAGAGTATGGAGTTGACTGAGGAAACAATAATGAATAAGGAAATCTGATTCTGAATGGAAGACGAGGGCCACATATTAATTATATAACAAGATATGAGAACTACATTGCCCCAAAAATGCAGCGGAACATGAGATTGAATTATAAGAGTGCGAGTAATCTCAATGAGGTGTCTATTCTTTCTCTCTACTACACTATTTTGTTGAGGGGTAATACGAAAAAGATGTTTGAATAATTCTTTGGTGAGTCATAAACTACTAAAACTTATAGAATAAGTATTCCAAGGCATTATCACTATAAAAAGTATGAATAAAAACACCATATTGATTTTGCATTTCAGTGGAAAAACTCTTGAATATAAAAAACAACTCAAAGTGATTTTTCATTAAGAAAATCCAAGTATATCTTCAATAATCGTCATTGAAACCAACAAAATCCTAAGGCCGTATTGACTCTACTAGGATCCTAAATATGAAAATATCGACTTTACATGACTCTCAGCACTGTGGAAAGGTAGTGTGGGTGTGTTTCCCAAGTTAACACGACTCACATTCTAATGTGGACAAACTACGCAACATCTTTTGTAGCTAAATAAATGCAGATGTCCTAAACTGTCGAATGAGTTGGTAGATTCAGGCGTAATATGCTCCATCAATGCTCTGGCAGATTTGATTGTAATTTGCTCCATAAATAAGTTGGCATATTTGATTATAATCTGCTACTGTAAATATAAGATAGAATATATTATTCTAGGAAAATAATTTAGAGGAAATCCCTTAATTCAAGGATCTCCTAAGAATTAGGGATTGATTAGTTAATTTTGATCTTACTTATTCTCGTATAAATACTATACAAAATGCTATGAATAAAAATATACTTTTGCAGTATATAAACTTTCATGGTATGAGAGCGGGACTTTTTCCCCTAATATCATATGGATATGACAATCTTTCATGAAGAATATCTTTCTAGAACATCATTAGAAGACAAGTTCTTGGCAAGCTCCTACAAAAATCTAATGACACAAGAAGGCAATGCTTCTCACATGCCCTTCCAGTTAACTTCTCATCTATTAAATGGGATGAACTATCTGGAATGGGTGCAGTTTGTTAAGGTTGCAGCTGATGGCTGTGGATAGCTGGGACATCTGACTAGAGAGACAAAAAAAGTCAAAAGTCGGAGACCCAAAGATGAACTCCTAGAGATCAGAGAATTCCATGGAATCAGTCAGGTAAATCTTATCACTTTTTTCCCACTGCAAAGGATGTGAAGGAAGCCGTTGGAGAGACATATTCTGATGTTGCAAATGCCTCTCAAATTTTTGAGTTAAAAATCAAACTATTTCTAGCTAAGCAGGGTGAGAAGGAAGCCACTGCTTATTATAATGAAATGGTGTCTCTTTGTGGTGTGAGTTAGACCAGTGTTATAATGATGATCGGGAGTGTTTTGTGGATAGTGTGAAAGCCAAAAAGAGAAGAACATGAGAAAGTTTACCTTTTTTTAGGAGGATTAAATCGGGATTTTGATTAGTTCAGATCACGAATCATAGGGTTTCTCCCTCACTTCATGAAATTTTTTCTGAGGTTAGGAGAGAGGAAACTAGGAGGAAGGTTATGTTAAAACCTGATTTAAATGTTGAACTAAAACCTGCTATAGACTCTTCGTCTCTTGTAACAGTGAAGAATGAAAGTGACAAAAACAAAAGGCCATGGTGTGGTCATTGCAAACAACATTGGCACAACTGTGATACATGTTGGAAGATTCATGGGAAACTACTAAACCGGAAAAAGAAGGGAGTTGATAATCGTGGCTTTTAATATCAAAATGGTCAGGCCCTCCAAACAATTTATTTTGATCAGGAGCAGCAACCTTCTCCAGAATCATCTCCATTTACAAGGAATCAACTGGAAATTCTGCATAAACTCCTTCAATCTCCACACTTTCATCCAAATGCATCGAATTCTTCTAATCCTTCTTGTTCTTTTGCGTAAATAGGTATTGTATCGTCCGCTTTTCTTAGTGCCAGTTCAAACCAAATAGATTCTTGGATCATAAATTTAGGAGCTAGTTACCATATGACTGGAAGTTCCCATTTTTTCTCTTGTTACACTCCTGCAGGGAATAATAAAATCAAGATTATTGATGGTTCCTTCTTTGCAGTTGTTGGAAAAGGGACTATTAAATTATCCCTATCTCTCGCACTTTATGATACTCTTCATGTTCCAAAACTCTCTTGTAATCTGGTTTCTATCGGTAAATTAACCCATTCTCTTAATTGTTGTGCTATTTTTTATTCTGATTTGTGTGAATTTCAGGAAAAGGTCTCGGGGAAGATGATTGGTTGTGCTAGAGAATCTGGAAGTCTTTATTTTCTTGACAATGGGATAACTCAGTACAACTGAATCTTATTTGTTTGAATTTTACTTATGTTCTAAATAAAGTAATGCTTGGACACTTTAGGCTTTGACATCCAAGTTCTTTTTAATTAAGACATTTGTTACCTCAGTTATCTAGAATTAAAAATTTGTCCTTGTTCCAATGTGAATTCTATGAAATAGCTAAGAATCACTGAGCCTTTTTGTCTTCTCAAAGATATCAGGCTTCAAAACCTTTTATGATTATTCATAGTGATGTTTGACGACCATCTAGAATTTCAACAGTGTTTGGAAAACGGTGGCTTGTAACTTTTATTGACGATCATACTAGATTTAGTTGGGGGTTTTAATTGGAGGACAAATCTGAGGTTAAAAATGTGTTTGAGACTTTCTATGTCATGGTGGAAACACAGTTCAATGAGAACATCAAAATTTTTTGAGGTGCCAATGGTTGTGAATTTTTTAATGAGCAATTAGGAAAAATTTTCAAAACAACTGGGGTAGTACACCAAAGGTCTTGTTTGGATACACCTCAACAAAACAGTATCGCCAAAAGTAAGAATAGGCACCTTTTAGAGGTAACGAGAGATTTAATATTTACTAGTAAAGTTCCACAACACCTTCGCGGAGAGTCTCTCTTGACTGCCACTTACCTTATTAATAGGATGCCATCTCTTCCTCTCGAATTTAAAATACCTTTTCAACTTTTGAACGAGAGTTTTCCTAGTTCTAGGTTATTTACAAATCTATCTTTGAAACTTTTTGGTTGTACAACATTTATTCATATTCATAATCGCAGTAAACTTGAACTGCAGGCTAAGAATTGTGTTTTTGTCGATATGCCCCAAGTCAAAAGGAATATAAGTGTTTTGATCCACATGCTAGAAGATAATTGTCACAATGGATCCAACTTCCTTTGAGTCCTAACACTATTTTACCACTCATCTTTAGGGGGAGTATCACGTAGGTGAAGATTCTATTTTTGTGATTGAGGAAACTAGACATCAGGCAAATGAGGAGCCCGATATTACAATAAATATTGATGTGAGGGATCTAGGAGAAGATATAAATAGGTGTGATCCAAGAGATGATTGGGACCTAAGTGACTTAAATGATAAAAACTCAGAAATTGAACCTGTAGAGCCTTCAAATGACAAAAATAAAAATGGAAATAGAGAACAAACAAAAGAAATATTGGTTGTTCAAGAAGGAACCAAACTGAAGGAAGAAAGACCGAGGATTCTCAACACTACCAAAAGTCTGTTCTGCAAGACCTTACTAGAATTCAAGGTAATCTTCCAACTGATCTCTTTCTAACTCCTCAGATCTGGTGCTACCTATTGCAAAATGCAAAGGTGTTATAAATGCTTCTAAATATCCTATTTCTATGTTTGTGTCCTATAAAAAATTGTCTCATAGTTAATCATCCCTTACTTCACAACTTTCTAGTGTGGAGATTCCAAAAAATGTGCAGGATGCTCTATGAGTTCTCGAGTGGAAGGAGGCTATTTTGGAGGAATTGCAAGACGTAGGAGAAATGAGACATGGGAGTTAGTGGATTTACCAAAAGAAAAGAAACTAGTGGGCTGTAAATGGGCGTTAACCACCAAATTCAAATTAGACGGATCCTTGGAAAGGTACAAGGTTCTTCTAGTAGCTAAGTGATTCATGTGAACATATGGCATTGATTATCTCGAGACGTTTGCTCCAACAGCTATGCTAAAATCAATTAGAGTGACAATCGCAATAAATCTTAACTAGTCTCTTCAACACTTGGATATGAAGAATGCTTACTTGAATTGGCACCTTGAGGAAGAAGTCTATATTGACCCCCCCCCCCCCCCCCCAAACCAGGTTTTGAAGGGAAGTACAAGTCAAAGATATGTAGGCTTAGAAGATCTCTTTATGGTCTAAAACAATCTCCAAGGACTTGGTTCGAAAGGTTTACTCTGCTTGTGAAGAAGCAAGGCTATGTGCAAGGACAAGCAGATCACACAATGTTTACTCGACATTCACCAGAATGAAAACAACAATTCTTATAGTGTATGTTGTTAATATTATTCTCACACGAGATGATGTGGTTAAAATAAAAAATCTTAAGGAACGTCCTGCCTCAGAATTTGAGATAAAGGACTTAGGCCGATTGAAGTACTTTTTCGGCATAGAGGTTGCACGATTGAATAAAGGAATTATAGTGTCACAAAGGAAGTATGTTCTTGGTCTGTTAAAAGAAACAGGAATGAGTGGTTGTGGACCAACTGAAACACCAGTTGATCCAAAGTTTGTCAAGGAAGGGAAATTGATTGATAGGGGCCAATATCAGAGATTGGTAGGCAAGTTGATTTACTTGTCACATACTAGACCTGATATTTCCTTTGTTGTGAGCCTAGTCAGTCAGTTTATGCCTTCTCCACGAGAAGAACACCAAGAAGTTGTGTATCGGATCCTAAGGTATCTAAAGAGTGCTCCTAGGAAAGGGTTCTTCAAAAAGATTGAGGAAAGAAATGTTGAGTCTTATACAGATGCTGACTGGCTGGGCTTGTTCATCTATTGATAGAAGGTCTACATCTGATATTGTACATTTGTTTGGGGAAATCTAGTGACATGGAGAAGCAAGAAGCAAAATGTGGTGGCTCGAAGTAATGCTGAGGCTGAGTATAGAGTGACACGGAATTTGTGTTTTTGTGGTCAAGAGATTTTTGGAAGAACTAAGAAGACGTGTGAGTTTTCCAATTAAGTTGTATTGTGACAACAAGGTTGCCATAAGCATTGCTCATAATCCAGTTCAACATGATAGAACAAATCATGCTGAATTAGACAGACACTTCATTAAAGTAAAGACTGCAGATGGAAGCGCGTGCATTCCTTTTGTTCGAACAATTGAACAAGTTGTGAATATTTTCACAAAAGGTCTTTTCGGAACTACTTTTGAGTCCTTAGTGAGCAAGTTAGGCATGTTCGATATTTACATGCCAACTTGAGGAGGAGTGTCGAATGAGTTGGCAGATTTAGTCATAATCTGCTCCATCAATGAGCTGGCAGATTTGATTGTATTTTGCTCTATAAATAAGTTGGCAGATTTGATTATAATCTGCCCCTGTAAATATGGGATAGAATATTATTCTAGGAAAATAGTTTAGAGGAAATCCCTTAATTCAAGGACCTCCTAAGAATTGAAGATTGATTAGTTTATTTGATCTTACTTGCTCTCTTATAAATATCGCACAAATGCTATGAATAAAGATATTTGCAGTATTTAAACTTTCACAAACGTTGGTGGACTATGTCTGGAGGATGAATTAGGATAAGTAAGGTAGTAAAGGCCTACTGATTCAAGTCCTATGCCAATTGTCTATCCCATATTGCGGTCCTTCGTATCAAAGAATCATCAAGAAATATTATGACACAATTGAGGGCACAAGCCAAAGGACTGTCAGATGCAAAATTAAATGAACAGCCAGGGACATAAAGAACAAAGTTTAGATTGACAAAGGATGAGCAATTAGCTTGTGTCATGACCTCGACTCGCCGTGAGTGGCACCCACACTAACCTTCCATGGGAGAACCAATTACTAACCCGTCGAAACAAATGTAAGACGAACAACAACATACCCAATGAAATCCCACAAGTGGGGTTTGGGGAGGGTAAAATGTACGCAGACCTTACCACCACCTAACAGAGATAGAGAACTTGTTTCTAGAAGACCCTCAACTCAAATATATTAGCCCCAACTCATTAAGTAACAAACTAAGGAAATAGTTTAAAACAATAAATGATCGAGTTACCATGAACTCAATCAAGCATTCAAATCATCTGGGGAAAACATTCTCCTAGAACCTGAAAGTCATAGTACCAAAACTCTAACATCGTCTAGAATATGGGGATGCAATCTCAAACAAGAAACATAAACTAAAATGTCTAAAGTGTCTGAGTCCGAAAAGATGGACCAAGAGATAGAGAGAAATTGATGCCAACCTTAACGAAATAGCTCACCCCTGGATTCCAAAAGCGGAGGTCTCACAGTTGAGGTCTCGAAGTATCTGCCTGTGTATGCCCTGTACTCAACAAAAGTGCAGTATCAGTAGACAAACCACAATGTACTTGCAGGATTACACAATTAGTTTTAAGATAAGAATGGAAAACAGGTAACCACAGTACAGGGACGCAAGTCAACACATATATCATAAATCATCAACAGAAAAAGACTCCAACCACAATTCTTTTACTAAACAAATACATGAAACATGTCTCACATAATCACAATCAAACTTGGTTCATTTAAGGAACCAGTAAACCAGGCATGGTATCGGAGCCAACTGTTTTGATAACTTGTACCATGGCGTACCCGAGCCAACTGATGATACGTATCAGGCGTGGTACCCGAGCCAACCAATAGATATCATGTATCGGGCATGGTACTCGTGCCAACCAAGGTTATCCTTACTAGGCATGGTACCTGGGCCTATCACGCAACACAAACAGCATGCACAATCAAATCATAATGAAAAATACAAGTAAATAAAACAAGTTTAGGTGCATAGCATTATCAACATGATGTCATTTCACATTATTACCTTATGTTTTCCCCACATGTATTGCACAACTAGTACTATAAAGCAGTTAACATGCACATAATATATACATTGGAAAACAAACAATTATCACCTCCCATGAACTAAGCCTTGAAAACTCTAAAGAGTTGAGCTGTTGGTTTAGTCTCTCAATGGATTGAAATGCTTTCAATAATTTTATTAAGCATTAAGTAGCTTTAAATAGCCAACATAAAAATAAAAATCTGCATAATTTAAAATAACCTAAAATATCTCAACAACTTAGCTAAAATTCAAAATCATCTTAAACTAAATAATTTATTTTGCTAAAAACTACTGCAGTAACTAAAAGTAAATTTCAACACTCCTCCTTTGCTTTAGTCACTGCAATTTAAAAAAGTTGCTCCTCTTCATTTTTTGCTTCTACTGCTCTTGCTTGAAGATTGTTTTTATGCTTGGACACTTTTGTAACATAACCTGCTTGCATGCAATTTCTACATATTGCATCAGGTCTCCACCAACAAAATTTTTCCAAGTGTTTTTCTTTTGTAGTGTTTGCAAAGAGGATAATTGCCTTTTTCTTTTCTGCTTTGTGCATAAAGAGCACCCTCAATAACATTGTCTTGTCTGAAAGCTCTTCTTTGCTCTTGTGCTTGAAGTGCACTTATTAATTCTTCAATAGATATAGTAGAGAGATCTTTAGACTCTTCCAAAGATGAAATTTTAGACTCAAACTTCTCTGGAATTGTCACAAGAATTTTTTCTACTATTCTAACATCTTTGAAATCTTCGCCCAGCAACCTTATTTTATTAACAATCAAAGATATCTTGTCAGAATAGTTAACAATAGTTTCATTCTCTTGCATCCTAAGAGATTCAAAATCCCTTTTCAAATTCAAAATTTACATTTGTCTAACTCAATCACTTCCCTGGTATTCATTTTTTTAGTTTTTCCAAGCTTCTTTTGCTTTCTCACAAGCAATGATTTTAGAAAAAATTGAATCCACAACTGAATTTTGAATTACAGTTTTTGCTTTGAACTTTTTGATTTTTTCATCCAAATGAGCTCTAATCTGAGCAAGAGTAAGATTTGTAGGAAGAGGTTGTAAGGGTATATCTTCCATCACAACTTTCCACAAATCATAGGCTTCAAGATATGATTTCATTTTTACTAACCAAATTTGATAGTTTTCGCCAGTAAAAATTTTTGGGGCATTCAAGGAGAGACTGTTGCTTGCCATTCTTTGGTTCAAAAAATCTTGTGTGTTGAAAAAAACACGGGTTGAAAATAGCCCTGGCGGGTTAAAACTGGTTGAAAAATAGCCCTTAACGGGTTAAAAAGGTAGCCTTTGCGGGTATGGTAGTTCTTTGGAAGAACTCACAGATCCTGTAAGATCAATGAGGCTCTGATACCAATGTTGATTTTTTTAAAAGGGTGAATGGGGCAGCAGAAAAAGGTTGAAAAAGTCTCAATGGATTGAAATGCTTTCAATGGCTTTCAATAATTTTATGAAGCATTAAGTGGCTTTAAATAGCCAACATAAAAATAAAAAATTTGCATAATTTAAAATTTAAAATTTAAAATAACCTAAAATATCTGAACAACTTAACTAAAATTCAAAATTCAAATTCATCTTAAACTAAATAATTTATTTTGCTAAAAACTTTGCAGTAACTAAAAGCAAATTTCAACAGGAGCTTTCTCTTTTTGTAATCTCGTGGCTTGTTCTTGGTCTAAAATAATAAACAAATAACAATTAATCAATGAACGGTGGCCTAAAAATACAAATTATAACTCAATCCTAACCCCGACCAAATTCATGATCATTCCACCCCAAACTAGGGCATTTCCACCATTAAATCAAGTCAAAACCCTTCCCCAAGGAACATTATTATAGATTCGAAGGTTTAAAAATAAATTAGGAGGGAGTAATTAACTTATCTTTATCAAAGAAAACGATGGAAAGCAGTTGAAAAGTGTCCTAGGTCACCTCTGCAAAAAGCAGATGAAAAGTGTCCTAGGTCGCCTCTGCAGTTCCCAAAAATAAGATAGCCAAATAATGACCAGTTTTGGGACTTTTTTTGTTTTAATTCGCGACTGGCCTGCTATTGCGGACTTGCCATAGCGGGATCCTACGTACCATAGCGGTTGCATGGAGACAAAAACTCTGAAATCTTTCCCAAAGTTGCCATTTCGCAATACACCCTCGAACTTGGACATTCCAAATGATCCCTTTTGTGCCAACTTCGATATGGAAAATTTTACTAACCGGAATTCAATATAGAAAAGGCCATAGGACTCCTTAATATTTTAGCTATTAGAAAAATCAAACCTCACTTTGACATTAACCCCAATCCTTTACTAGATTGTTCCATAGCCTGAGACTGACCTTGCTTGAATTTTTAAGTTACTACACAAAAGTTTTCTAGCTCAATTCTATTCACCGTCGACTTTCCTCTAATGACTGGAAGGGGTTGTTACAACTTGTCTAACTCTTTTTGCTTTTATTTTGATCCCATAAGCTAAAGTAATTGCAGAAAGATACGGTGAATAAACAATATTTGACAAAAATGATTAAGCACTAGACATATGATCATAGGCGCCAAATCCATGACCATGGTCCAAGGGTAGTAGACTGAAATATAAGCGAAATAATTACCAGCAATGGGAGTATCAGATTGAGTAACTGAGGCTATTTTTAGAGATGTCTGCTTACTTACTCGACACCAAAGGGACTTAGTCCTCTTCAGATAAATAAAATCGCCGATTACCTGTCTGAGCATTCTTGGATAGTTGACCATGTAGGAAACAACATACCTCATGAGTGTGTCTATGCCTATTACATTAACTACACTTAGTTTGAGATCTTCCAACTGGGATGTTGATGTTCTGATCTTTTCATTAAGGGTTTTGAAGTATGGACTTGAATTTCCAAATTAATGTATTTTTGGAGCCAAAAATATTTAACTCGAATGACATGTATGATTTATAATTTGCAAAGTGAATCTGGAAGGGTTTGCACCCTCTTCAAGTGCTCCATAAGCTTTGAAAGTAAAAGTTCTGCTGAAACAGTGAAGAAGGCCGAGAAAAGAAACTGTGGTGCCGAAAAATCACTGTTCTGGCAACTGAAAAATAACGAAGAATCACTGTGCAGTATTCTTGCTCGGAGTATCTGCACGACCTCCAGGGAACTAGATCTGCTGCAGAAGGTGGTCAGAGATGGCGTCACGTGCCAGTGCATGGTGATGACACGTCACAGCTTCAGGCAGCGTGTGGGTGCACGTGGGAGGTTCCCCGCCAGAGTTGTCGACTGGAGTTGGCCAGCAGAGGCTAGGGGGCCCTGTGGTGGTGTTGGTTTTTGCATAACACTAAGTGACAGGAAGGTGACTGCTTGACTCAAAAGTGCCATAGGGAGTTGTTGGAATTTGACACACAATGACTGTTTGACAGAGTTTTCTTTTTCGGATGTTTCTCACTGATGCTCTGAGTCCATTGAAAAATAAAGACTTGGGTCTTGGAGAATGTTAGTATGAAGCATTGACTACATTATTGCAATGTTAGTGTGAAGCATTGACGACATTATTGCTCTGGGCCCTATTTATAGACTAGTTACAATCCTTTTTCATGTAGAAGACTGTATAATCCTATTATATTCCCGTAACTAACGATTTCAGTTATCTTGTCTATTCAAGAAATTACACAAATAATTGACCGGATTCACTGTTTACCTTTACCAGCCGGTAGACATAAATTATTCACGGTAATACATATATTACATGGATTGTACGTGTCTTATACATCTGCCGGCTGCTTTTAGTTTAAGCAGTTGTGGGGGGACTGTAATTTAGGTCAATTAAGAAAATTCGAGAAGGCATTCTATTGCTATAAGAATTAACTAACAAGTAATGAAGGGTTACCAAGCCAGACTTGTCCAGGAGAGCACATCCACCATAGATTTGAGATCCCTATTTTCTTCTGATCAATTATATCATATGGACTTAACTGTACGATATGCTTTAGCTCTTGGAACGGGAATGCATACCCACCCCCTGATAAGTAGGAATGCTAATTCATCATGTGTGAAGTCTAGTGTACTTATGAATGTTTGTTATTTTTATTACTAGTGTGTACATTTGTATGAACTACATTATTAACTTGCCTAACTTAAGCATTCTTAACATTGAAGGTTGACAAGCTCAAAGATGCTAATATTAGTGAAGTGGCCCGCCATGTTTTTGAATCTAATTATAAGTTGGAACCTCAGCATTGCCTAGTTTGTGATTCGTATAGAGATCCGGAAGTTTCCTGTGCTGCAACCAGTCAAGCCGAAAGTTGTTATAAGAGGTACAGTAAACCTTTTTATTTATCATCGCGTACACATTAACTTCAAAGAATGTTCTTAAAAATTAGAAAAAACACATTAAAGAAATTGTTGAGATAGGGCACAGGTTTATTTGTATATGTTGTTTCTAGAGGTTGTCAAAGAACTCTCCAAGTTTGACAAATTCATTGGCATGTCGATGGTACTAGACTTTAGAACATTAAAAGTGATGTGCCTTGCATATCACACAATTGCTCTGGTGAAATTTGCCCTTTATTTTTGTTTTTGAGTAGCTCTGATCCGTCCTTGCCAAACAGATTGCAAGATGCAATAGTATCAAATGATGTCCGAACCAATATTCCTCTAGATGCTGTGAGGTGTATGGATCTGCTCAGAACAATATTCCATCCTTATAACAAGAGGATTGCAGAGGTAAATACAAGGGTCTGCTCTATTCTGTCCTCTGTTTCAATGAGCAAGAGTAAGTTTGCTTGAGTGTTCATTGAATAGCCTGATGATTATGGAGGAACTAATATTGCTCGAGGTGTTCATTGAATAGCCTGATGATTACGGGGGAACTGATATTTCTCTTCCGTTATATTTTTCAGATTGAGGACAATCTTGCTCAGGCATTCTGTTTGGTAGGAGAACTACAAGCTGCAATTGATCATTGTAAAGCTTCTATACAGGTTAGCCTACTCAACAATATGGAACAAAAATATTTTGATGCTCATCATCTGGAGATTTATTAATTCTTGAGTGTAATTATCACCTCATTTCTAATTAAGTACTGGAGGAACATTGCTTACATCTTGGAGAAGATACATTGTTCACCATCATATCCATTGAAAGGGTACTTTCATATGCTAGTGTTAAAAGACTGTTGAGAGTGCATGCTAATATAAGAAACTGGGCTAGATTTTGAGTAGCTCTAAAATACCGCTTAATGCCTTTTTATTTGTATTGCATGAGAACATTATAATTGTATGTTCTATTCTCAGAATGGAGTAGAGACTTGGTTTGCACTTCAGAAATGAAAAATCTTTTTAGTAATACCATTATTACCAGAGTTCCGTTTCTTAAATCCAAAAATTTGATGGATGTTTTATTGAGTTGTAATCAGATATTGGAAAAGCTCTATGATGCCAACCACATAGCCATTGGGAACGAATTGATCAAGCTTGCCTCCCTTCAGATACGGGTGGGTGACTCTGCTGCTTCTGGTAGCATAAGCAGAATTACTGCAATACTTTCGCGATATTATGGATCACATGCAGATGACATATATCCGTATTTGCGACATCTCAAAGGTACACAAGATGCTGATAAGAGTAACATTTTATCCCGTTGAGTGCTTTTGCTCGTACTTGCATGGTCTATCTTCACCATGTAAAACCCACACCTTAGATCAGTGTCTTATTTTCATTCTTCAATGGATTTAAGCTGGCACTGGGCACAGTTCTTAAGTAAAAGGTTTATGTAATTGCTGCCTATTGTTGTTCTTGATAAATGGCTTTCTGGACTGTTGTGAACACATTTCTTCACCAGAAACATGGGAGTGTGTATTCGATTGACATATCATAATCATCATAATATATTAAAGTGGGAACACATCAACTGAAAAGTTGTCATACCAAAATGTCCTTGTAAAGTTTAACTATTTTTCCCTCCAGCAAGCATTTACTCAAACTTTAGTGCGCCAAGATGTAAATATACATTCTATAAAAATAAACCAAAAAAAAAAGGTGATAATGGAAGAAAATTGAAACTTGGGAGCAGTTCAGAGAATTTGGATGGCCACAAATGTGAAACCTTTCTATCATACATTCATCCGTTCACTTTTATTTGTTCATTATACTAAAAAATAAATGTACATTTTTATTTGTTACTTTTAGTGTTAGGATCAAGTGCTTACCATTATGCCAAAAGTTATAGCTGATAGTAAAGGCGCAACTTTATTTCTTAACCAAGTCCACCAAGCAAGCGCCATGTTCGATCATGACTCCGACTCGGGCTACCCAGCCCCCTCATGGGCCTTGCCATAGGCAGGATGTTGACATTACCCAACATTTAGCATATAAGAAATATATTTTTTTCATGTTTTACCTTTAACATAGATTACTTATTTGAAAATCATTTTTCAATATGTAAGACTATACATCAATTACTATGGCCATTGCCATAAGATACTCAAGTTAATCACTATTCTTAATAGCCATGCAAAGTTTTAAAAGCAAAGAAAGAAAGTAGATAGTACAGAAAAGGATAAAGTAAGAAAGAGAGCTACAAATAGAAATAAGAAAGGTGGTGTGGAGAAGGAAAATGAGTTTATGCTTATTAAATGCTAATGTAGTGCATACATAGTTTTCACTTTTATCCTCACTTCAACAAAGCTTCTTCCGTGCCTACTTTTTCTGTCAAAAATTGAAACAATCTCCTGCGATTTTGGCACGTGCATTTTTTCAAGAGATAAGAATCAAAAATTTATTTCAACTATTTTTTTTTTTTTAGTTTCGTACTTGAATTATTAGGAGTGTGAGTTGTATATCTAAACTTTTACTACTTATTAGTTTAAGAATATACTTTTCTTTTTTTACGTTTTCATCATGGTGTGTTACTCTTTCTTTTTATTTAAAAAGTTGACACGTCACCATCCACATGGACAAGACAGTTCACCTTGACAAAAATTAAGAGCCTATTTGGAAAGCCACAATGTAATTGGAATTTGGTGTAATTTCACTTTTTAACTCGTTTGGTACGCCAAATAATTACTCCCTTCGTTCATGTTCACGTTTACTTGTCATTGTTTCATTTATCAACGTCAAACTACATGAACTGTGAGCAACAATTAAAGATGTATTTTTCTATCATATTAATGTGAGAAAAATTGCAACTTACAGCATTTTCCATATAGTTTTCAACTATCTAAATTTTAAATATTAGATTTAGCTATTTTAATTTAGTTGTGAAGTTTAATCAAGTTGACCTTGAAAAACGTAGTGACAAGTAATAGTGAACAGAAGGATTACTTGACAAGATAGGAATTAAGTGTAATTAAAGGAGTGTAATCACACTCTTCAATTTCTAAGAGAGAGTAAGGAATTGGTGTGATTACACCATGTAATTATATGAAACTTTTTAAATTATTTTCTTCCTTCTATATTTATTTTTATTTATTGTTTTGATTTCTTTGTTACTTATATTATTTTAATTTTTTTTATTCTAATATTTTCTAAAAATATTTTTTATTATTTATATTTTATTTTCTTCACATTCTCAACTTTTACTTCTTTGTGTGATTTCATGTAATATTTTATTTTATATTTTTTTTATTAACGTAATTTTGTTAGCATCCTAATTTTTAAACTAAAATAGAATTCATTGCTATATAATGTTATAGTGTTATGTATTCCTCTGCTTTAATATTACTAATATTTATTATATTTAACATATTTGTCAAATATGCATTTTCTGATGGTCAATGAAGTTTTATATTTTTTATTTTTATGATTAGTTTAATTAAAATATACCATTTGAAAAACATAAATGAATTTTTTTGTAATATTAGTTAAGAACATATGTTTACTAATTAATATATTTTCAAAAGACAATATATATCTTAAATATTTAATTTAATATTATCTATAAATATTCTTATTGATCTAAATATAAATTTTTAATTTTAGATAATTAATTTTTATTTTTAAAATTTGATATAACCTTATAATTACACTTGTGCAACTAAACAATACACTAGTAATTACATTGTGACAAAAGAACATGTCAAAGCAATTATTGGTTGTGCAAATACTAGATTGGTAATTTCTAACCTAGTAATTACATCAATTTCAATTACTAGATGACTTTCCAAACAGATCCTAAATAAGTTATTAGTATTTATTAAAGTTAAATATTAAAAAGTATTATTACGAAAAAATATAAAATATTTTTTTTACATCACTCCACCACTTCCTCTTACCATACCTCCAACTCCACCCCACCCTACCCCAAATTTTTATTTGCTGCAATACTTTTCTCTAAATTAAATTTTTTATTTTTATTATGTTCAATAGCAATAAATTTTTTTTCTTAATGATATATGTACATAGTTACACAAATGAGAAAATATTTTAAAAAAAATTAGGAGCAGAGGAATAAATTGGGTTGGATAGAATTTTATATTTTTAAGAAACAAAAATAATATCAAAAATTTTAGAAAAAAAGTAGGGGAAGTGGTGAAGTTTGAATTTTATAAAAGAATTTTTTTTTAAAAAAAAAAAGGGGGGGGGGGGGGGGGGGTAAGGGGGAGATGATGGAGTTGAGTGAGAAAAGTATTTTATTTTAAAAAAAAATAATTTTTTTTGAGATAGTAATATTTTAATTGTTAATTAATATTATAATTTATTTAATTTGTCAAAGTGAAATATTGTATTCATAGGGAATTTCATGCGATAAGATTTTTTCAAATAAAAGAGAGTATACTATACACACATCATGAAGTCATATTTTTCAAACTAATAAATAATATTTTTGGTATGAAATTCACTTTTTCAATAATTTAAGTATATTACTAAAAAAAAATAATTTAATTATATTTTTGACATTTTATTTCCTTTTTCAATCATCTTCTTCAAATGAAGAATAATTTAAAGTAAAAAGTCTATGTAGTGAGGTATTTGAAAAGACACACATAAATTAGAGCTCACACCTTAAAAAGAAAGGGAAAATTAAATTTATACCTCTTTTAAACAAACTATTTACATTCACATATCTTTTTACTATCAAGATTCGTGTGTAGCACTCACCTATATAATATATCAATAAGGTATCAATATACCGACAAGATATCACAGACGATTAAGTTCAGTCTTATATGATATCAATGTGGTATCAATATACCAACAGTGTATCACAACAATATATTTTTTACTAATTTAGAATTTAATAAATAAATTTGTGACTTTAATAATTTTCTCTTAATTATTTTATATATTAAAAAAGAGTCAAAATTATATGATAACTATAGAGTATCAATATACCAATGGAATATCATAGAGAATTATGTTCAGTCCTATATGATACCGGCATGGTATCAATATACTAACAGAGTATCTGAAGAATCTACTTTCTAATTTAGGATTTAAGAAATAAGTTTGTAACTTTAATAATTTTCTCTTAATTGTTCAATTTCTTTAAAAAAAAAAAAAAGAGTCCAAAACTATATGATACTAATAAGGTATCAACATACTGATGGCATATCACAGAGAAGTAAGCCTCAGTCCTATATGATACCGATATGGTATCAATATACTGACGGAGTATCATGAAGAATATATTTTCTACTAATTTAGTGTTTAGTAATTTTTTTTAATTGTTTCTTATTTATTTCTTTTAAAAAATAGCATAATTTTATATGATATCAATTACCTTCAGAGTATCACAGAAGATTGAGCTTATTTTAGATGATACCAATATGGTATATATATACTTTCGAGTATCACAAATTGCATAGCATTTATACTGACATCGTGCTGACGTCATGAGCGAAATAAAAAGGAAAAAGTGGGGTAAGAGACTAAATAATTTAGGTCATGAGTCTATTAAAGATAAATAGCTTGGATTGGGTTCAATTTGATTAAATAATTTCACATTCGGTCTATTTTATGCGGTTTCCCTAAAAACAAATGAGTTAGATACAAAGTTTGCAAATTAAACAAGGGGAAAAGAAACCGAAGCAACTCATCTGTGTACTCTCTCTGTCCCTCTCTAATTGATCACTATATTAAAATTAGATATCCAATAATATTTGTCCACTTTATAAAATTAAAAAATAATTTATCCTTAATTTCTAATTTATCCTTATTATTAATTATAGTCATTTTCTTTTTATATCTTTTAAAATATTATAATTAAATTATTATTTATTATTTTATAATTTAATTAATTTAATTAATAATGAATAATTATTATTAAATGAATGAAGTAAGTGTGAGAGTTTGGGCAAGGTTAGGAATTTTGTGTGAAGGCAAAGGAAGAACTACTCTAGAGAGATGTTTGTAAAAGTGAAAAAGAAAACCCACATGCACCGAATTTTTATTAAAAAAATTTAAAAATTATATATATATATATATATATATATATATATATATATATATATATATATTAGCAATTAAATCATTCATGAACTAAGTCAAAGTAGCAACAAATTCATAATTCACATAATTAACTTGAAATACTATTTTTCAAGAGAAATTCAAATATATTTTTGCCGATTTATGTTATGTAGAGGATGTCTTCGTGTTTGTTTTCCTCGAGCAATAGGAGGTACAAATTCTTAACAAAGATAAATATAATTTTTAAGCACAATAAGTATTCTGTGGGGGCATATCATCACTTAACATGATTTTAAGTTTTTTAGTGTATTATACTTTGATTGTGTCCTCATTTTATTCTAAAAATACCGAATAAAATCGAATTGAACTTGATATATGATGCACACTTTTTCAAAATCGAAAATCGAAGAACCAAATGTCCACCCATAACCGACAGATATGGTTCTATACTTGTCTCAAGCATTTTGATTGGGGGTTATCTCAATGAAACGATTCACAACATTTTTAAAACTTAAAAGAGTAAATATTATGACTCAAACTACACTTGTGAATCCAATAACCAGAAATTGTAGAATCCGATTTGCACGATTACCCAGCATCCTAGCATCAACTGTTTCATTGTCAATGCAGTGTGATATGACTTTGAATAAAAAGAAACTCCAGAGGCTATTAGATTAGATTCTTTGTTCATGTTCCAGATTCAGGTGGACCTAATCACTGGAAGTGAAAATACAATGTTGTAATGTGCATGTAACCATAACCAACAAAGCAGATGAGGGGCAACAAGCCTCACCAGTGGAAACCACATGATTTGTATCATGAATAAAAACAAACAAAGAATAAAAAGAAAAGCAATGGCGCCAGAGGGGTATCATGAATAATAAAAATGTCATACAGAAAAGTTGAAACCAAACATTCTGATATGATTTGTGAATTATCCAACATGATAGCAAGCTTAAATATAACATCAAGTCATACTGATAGTAATTCTGAAATGTATCTTCCTCTCTTTTGTTTATAGCTATAAAATCAAGATATTTTGGTATGGTTTGCGAGTAATCAAACACAATAATTAAGCTCAATACAACAGGAAGTTACACACAACTATTGTGATCGAATGAACACACAACCAATTGCGCAAACTAGACCAAGCCCAAGAAACCAGTACAATATAAAAATAACCAAAGAGCTAGATGTCTAAGTAATATTTGCAAAATTTTCAGTCAGAAACAGCAATATGCTCTGTTCAAAGATACCAAATTGAATGTGGTTAATCATCCTACAGAAGAAACTAAAATTCTAACAGTGAATTTACAAAGTACACAGACCAATGTAACAACAATGTAATCCCCCTACTTGTGAGGTACTCCGAAATGAACAGCGGAGAATACCGCACCAGAAGGGAAAAAAGGAACGTACACCCCAGCCACAGTCAGAACTTAGCACCTCCTTATTTACTTCCCTTGAATGCTGAAAGAGAAAAGAACGATCTTGATGCTGAAACACAAAACACCAAAACGTTTACATCACTAAGTTTGATTATCAAAAACACAGGAATTTAGACAGCTTATAATATAAAAGGAAGAAAACCTTTTGTCGTACTTGCTGGAGCTGAAAGCCGACTTGCTTGCAATTTCTGAGCAGCAATTTTTCCTATACTTGTTTGACCTGCAAGTATGAAGAGTCCATGTAAGGTTTATCGATAACAGAATTATTAAACAGATCTCAAATGCAAGCGATAAACTTACAGACAACTAAAACAGTCTACTAGAGAGCAGAAAAATAAAATGCTTGCAATTTAGTACAAGGAAATACCGGATAGCTCATAGTCTTCAGAAGACAATTTTGCTTGTCCAGAATGCTTAGCGGGAAGTGTAGCCTTTTTCAGTAGATTGTCAGAACTACTTTTAGTGAGAAGTTTAGAATCCTCTGGATCCTCCTCACCGTCAGAGAACACAGATGGGCTTGAAACACCAGTTGAATTTGAATCAGTCTTACTCTTACGAGCAAACTTTAGCAGCCGCTTCAATCCTTTTGGCACATCCTTCTGATATACCATGGTAGGAGGATTCTCAGCATTACCGCAGTCAATAACATCTTCACTGCTTTCTTCAAGCAACATTTGAGACAGAGAATGACGAACTCGTGGACTTGAGATTTTTACAGTTGCAATATCAGTCAGAGATTCATTAGGACCAAAAACATCATTACATGGAAGGACTTGATCCTCCTGTTCCTCCATTACCACCCAGGCACTAGGGGAAATGTTAGATTCCTCTTCAACCTCTCTTTCCAGTGAAGTCTCTTCCATCTTTCCAAAGTCATCTTCATTATCTGGCGTAACCTTATTGCAGCTGTCCCTATCTTCATATTTTTGAGGGCTGTTTAACTTAATTACGGAATCTTCATCTTCATGAATCTTTAACTCCTCAAGACCCCCGTCCTGCAGTTGATTAAGAGGACTAGAAGCAACAGAGGCCATTTCATTCTCCTCAACTTGAACAAAGTCCATAGATTCCCTCACAGATTTTTCAGGCTGAGATGAAACTTTGGCCTTTATGACTGGACTATGACCAGATCCAGTACCTGATCCCTTACGAAGAAAAGGCTTTGCCTCCTTTGATTCCAGAGGCACCACGCTACTTTTCTTGGTTACCTTATTGAGTCTAGGTTTAGCAGAGGATGCAGAATCTCCAGGGGTAGGCTGAACTCTGGCTTTTGTAGGTTTGCTAGCTTTTGTCGGAGTCTGCTGCTTCTTGTCGTTCCCATTTGTAACATTCTTTCTGATATTACTCTGGGGTGTTTTCACAGATTTTGCTTGGGTTTGTAATTTCTCAACTTTTTGGCTTGTCTGAGGAACTGCTGTCGTTGGCTGTGATCTCCTATGGGTAGTAGGTGTAGTTGCAACTGCAGAATTTGTTATAGGAGTTTTAGCAGTTGATGTCCCTGCAACTCTTGGTGATGGCAAAGATGGCCATGACTTCCGTGTCACTGGCAGTTGCGATACTTTTGATGGACCTTTCTTTGCAACAGCAGGTTTGGGAGTTCCATCCTTGGTATTTGTAGCTTCAGGGGATTTCTTGACTGTTCTCTGGGTTCTCTTAATATTTGTTTTTTTACCAACATTATTTGCATTTCCTGTGACAATTTCAGCTTTCCTTTCATCAAGAATTTGTTGCATTGCTTTAAATTGTTTGTCCTTCTCTGCTCTATTCCTAGCAGTTTCACCCCGAAGTTTCTCATCCCTCTTTTCTTTGTAATGATCATAGAAACCACCTCGACGCTCAGCAGGACGGCTTTGCTTTTTGCTATCACTTGCTGACAAGTTCCGATATTTGCTAGGCTTGGTTTCCATCATTTTTGTGAGCAATTGGTTTAGCTCTGCTTCCTTTTGTCGAGTCCATTCAACTGAGGCATTTAACTTTTCACCCATTTCTTCACCTTGGTTAGGGGGAGATACCTCTGTAGCAACATTTGGACTCTCTGGTTTTCCTTCAGGTAGGTTTTGTTTGCAATCAGTAGCAGCAGCCTCAGCGTCATGGCTTATGGGAGGGGGATATGAATCGGGTTTCTTTTCCAAAATACTCTCATTTTCTTGATCTTCCAATTTATTGATATCCTCAGAAACTGGATCATCAGAAGCAACACTAACAGAGCCTTTAGATCTTTCACATGCCCCTGAACTCCATCTTCTCAAAATTGCTTTATTAGCACCAACTGACGCACTTAATAGTGATTTTGTTCTTTGATAATCAACAGCTTGGCCTTTCTGTTTGCTTTCAAAGAGATTGATTGCATCTTGCACACTCATTCTACAGGCATCCTTCTCAGCCTTTTTTGAGGATTGCTCAGAATCTTCCTCATCACTATCACTGGCAGCTGCATCTGTATGAGAGATTGACCTTTCTCTGGCAGGAAAGTAATTTAGACTCTTAATCGTTATAGCAGTGGATCTTCGTGACCCAGAGCGCCCAATTTGGACTCTTCGCATTGGAGATGCAGACCTTCTCGGAGATGCAGATCTTATGAGAGTCCGACTTCTTTCCACTGATGGTTGTTCCTCCTCACTTGTACAAGAAGATTCTTCACTTCCTGATGAGTTTTGCCTCTCCATCTGTGCAGCTTTTGCAGGGGAAGCACTATATTTCACTGGTGTATCTAACTTTGATGGTCCAGATGTTTGAGGATTGGCCCCTTCTGAACCAATTTTGTCATTTCCGACATCAACTTTGGAAAGAGACAACTCTTTACCCGGAAAACCACTAGCTCTGTTCTCCTCATTGATTGCAATAAACTTCTGCAGACAGTTCCTGAAACAGACAACACATAATGCAGTCGTTAGCCTGTTGCACACGTAATATGGTTCAACTAGTTGAAAAGTGAAAGAAGAGTATCATTAACTTAACCACAAATTTTAAGAGAAATGAATCTGAAGCTGAAGTTTTTTAGCTTCCAAAGTCTCACCTGAAAAAAGTGACTCATCCCCTGACTTAAACAAATAAAAAAAGAACATTTTGTTTGATGACAAGGGAAACTCACAGCCGCTACCCTTTGGATGCGCAGGGTAAAATACCTGCTCCAATGCAATAGCTTGCAAGCCACACGGGAGAGGTAATCCGCACACTTGCTTGACCTAGAAGACAAACCCCTTGCTTTTGCTGACAAGGAGTTTCGAACTTGAGACCTCCAACACAGAAGTCTCCGAGTCCAAACCACTGGGTCATCCCGAAGGGTAAAAAGAAATTTTTTTTTTACCAGATCTTATTGGCCCGTATTGTTGGGGCCATTTCATTTAGATTTGGAAAATAATATTCGAAAAGCGTGGTCATTGCATTACTAACAACAAACAACTCAATTGGAGCAAGGTTCCACTTTAATTAGAGAAAAATTTTCGTTTTGGCATTTGTTTTGGTTTTAGGATAACAATGTACAAGTGGAAATTTAAGGGATACTAGGGCTTTAGGATTAAAAGAAAACAGAAATAGAACATAGACAGAGCATAGAAATTGCTAAAAATGATTAAAGGGATTAGATCCTCCAAACCACTAGTTCTCCCATGACTCACCTCAATTCAACAGCTCCAAAATAGTAAGAGAACTTTTCTATGTTAATAATATCATTGAAAGAGCATGCAGAGCCAGCAGCTCGATATAAAGCAGCAGCCAATTCCCCTTTTAAAGCAGTCAACCTCAAATCCATTGCCCTCAGCAATTCATTCCTGTTCACCATTAGATTATTTAGAGATGGTAGGTTAATTTCTGAAATTTAGAATTGTAAGAGGCATAGGGACATACTTGGAAGCATCTGATGAAGAGTTATCATCTTCCTGGAATGGTATCAAAGATCATGTTATCTTTCAACGTGTACATGCAATACTTCTGAAAAAGACGATAAATAAAAAATAATCCAGGAGCAGAGATTGATAATTTACTTGCTGCGATGACGAAACTGCACCACTTGAGTAATCGCATTCTGCTAGAAGTGAGAAAACAATATTAGTTCTTATTTTTTCCTTTTTTCCTCTGATTGAGACTCCACAAGAGAGAGACAGTTGCAACAGTAACCACAATCTCGTTAAACAAACTAATCTAGGCTGTACAGTCCAGCAGGAACAGTAGACTAACCTGCTTCCCTGCTCCCAATTTGATCCTGAGGTTCCTAAAGGAATAATAAGCCCATTATTATACTGCTTGTTACAGGTTCTATAGATTAATTTGAAGGGTCAGAATAATAATACGGATAGATAAAAAGCACCTTTGAATATAAAGAAACATGAAACTTCCTAGCTTCTTCAAGCTGAGATATTTCATTTACCATGGCCTTGGCCATATCAATTATAGGCGATGAGCTGATAATATGAAGAAACCTGGAAATACAGGGGTCAGGGTATGGTGATACAAAAGTTGAGAAAAACGTTTAAAAGACAGTTTGAAGTAAATGATGACTGATCAAAAAAAGTAAATGATGACTGATTAAAAAAAGTAAATGATGACTGAGTGTACCTGATCAATGTGGATTTTGTAAACCATTTAGCATCACTAAGATTCCCTAGAGGTCTAAATCTGAAATTGGCATCTGATCCCTTTGAGTGCAAAGATTTGATTTTGGGAGAATGAAGTATCAACTGCTCTAGAAGTCCAGAGGCCGCTGTCACTAACTTGTTGCCATAGCAGATATGTGACTCGTACCTGCACCAAAAGTATATTTAAAATAGGAACAATTATTATCAGGAGAACCAGGATCCACAGTAGAATTAGAACTTGTTTGAATTGACTTATTTTAAGTGCTTCTAAGTAAAAATAGTTTTAAGCATTTCTGAACTGCTTGGATAAATTTAAAAAAAAAGTGTTTTAAAGCCCTTGTTTTTATGCTGACATAATAAAAGTAAGCAAAAAGCCAGAAGGTAAGATTAACTAATGGCTTATAAGCTATAAAAATCAATCGAAACAAGTTCTTAGAAGTGTTACTTGAAAGATTTTGGCACTTGGCCTCTTGTCATTATAACCAAGTGTTATGTATATGCTAGTAGTGACATTTAGAAGTGTTACTTGAAAGATTTTGGCACTTGGCCTCTTGTCATTATAACCAAGTGTTATGTATATGCTAGTAGTGACATTTGGTGTTCGTGTTGAAAGACAAGTAAAAGGACACTTGTCCATGTATTAAACCTTCTCTTTCTATTATAAATATAAAACACACCCCATACAAGCTACAATCTCATCTTTCTTCTCTATCTACACACATTCTCCTCTTTGGTGTCATGTACCATCCCTTGCCAAGTGGTCAAGAGGTGGTACATGACATAGCTAATTAATTGTTCATATAATATCTTTAGTCAAGATAATTTGGTAACAGAGTGACACTTGGTATCATATTCTAAGGCTATAAATTGCTATTCCTTGATGAGAGAGAAGTAGTGGAAAATTTTAGAACAATAATAAGAAAATTACTCTTTTTGATATTTACACTCTTTTCTATATTTAGCAATTTTTCCTTTCCATATTTCTTTTAATATTAGCTTTCACAACACGTTATCAGCACGAAGCTCTATCCATTTCAAGCTACTTTAGACAGGTAAAAAAGGTAAGGATTTTATTTTTGTAAAAATGTCTAATATTTCTAAACTTGAAGTTGTTGCCTTGGATATATCGGGCAAAGGCTATATTCATCATGAGCACTAGATGCTGCAATCCACTTGGATGCAATTGGTCAGGTAGACACCATCAAAGACAATAACCAAGCATTCAGCCCAGACTGTGCCAAAACTATGATATTTCTCTGCCACCATCTTGACGAGGGATTAAAAATGCAATATCTTACTCTGAAAGATCCCCTTATGTTGTGAAACAATCTGGGGATAGGTATGACCACCTGAAGTTGGTCATCCTTCCACAGGCATGTCATGATTGGCTTAATGGCTTAATTTAAGGTCGATGGACTTTAAAAGTATAACTGAATATAATTCTTCCATGTATAGAATTATATCACAGTTAAGCTTATGCGGAGAAAATGTCACTGAACATGATAAGCTTAAGAAAACATATTTCACATTTCCTCCCGTAAATATACTCCTGCAGTAGCAATATCGGAGAATGGGCTTTAAAAAATATTTGAATTACTTTCGCATCTTCTTATTGTTGAACAACACGACCTATTGATGAAAAATCATGAGAGTCGACTCATTGGTTCTATGCCACTCCCTGAAGTGAATCAGGCAAATTATCACCAGCGAGAAAAAGGTCGTGGCCCCAGTCATGGTCGTGGTCGTGGTCGTGGAAGAAATTATAATCATGATGGTCGTCTTACACCGCAGAATGATCAGCAGTATAAAACAAAGGGCGAAAAGCAGGAAGCTATGCAAAAGAAAAATTCAGAAAGTATATGCAATAGATGCGAAGGAATGGGGCACTAGTCACGTAGCTGTCGATCATCCAAGCGTTTGGGTCAACTCTATCAGGCATCCTTAAAAAGGGGGAAATAATAATCCAGAAACAAACTAACATTGAACCCATACATAAGGTGGGTAATAATGCAGAAGCAAATTTTATGTCTGAAAATAATGTTGAGCCCATGTATTTGGATGTAGCTGATTTTTTTTAATCTCCAGACAAAAAATGATTAGCAATGAGTCTGTCATAGTCTAGATAACTCTTCTTTTTGTTTGTTTATGTTTGTTGGTATATGTTGATATTTCTCGAGTTTCTGTAAATAAATAAAGTATGTAATGGCTTTGTTCAATGGTAATGTTTACTTTATTTTGTTTTTGAAGAAAATATGGATATGCCTCAAATTTTGTTTGGATCAATGATCAATCGTGAGGGTATTTGTATAATTGATAGTGGAACAACTCATGCCATTTTCAAAGATGAGAAATACTTTTCTTACTTGCTTAGAAGAAAAGCAAATGTTACTACAATCTCTTGTAATTCAAAATTAATTGAAGGCTCCGTAAGCTCCTATATTTCTACCCAAGGGGGCAAAACTTGTTATAGAAGATGCACTCTCCTCTTCTAAATCCCCAAGAAACTTATTAAGTTTCAAAGATATCTGCCAAAATTGATCATGTTGAGATACTAAATGAAATGAATATTAAATATCTTTGCATAACCAAGAGTGTCTTGGGCCAAAAACATATTCTAGAGAAATTACCAACCTTATCTTCTGGCCTATATTATGCAGAAATTTGTACAATAGAAGCATATTCAATCGTAAACCAGAAGTTTACTAATTTAAATACTTGTGTTATGGCATGACCGAATAGGCCATCCTAAATCAATAATGATGAGATGAGTTCTTGAAAATTCAACTGGCATCCATTAAAGAGCCTGAAGGTTCTTACTAATAATGAATTTTCATGTATTGCTTGCTATCAAGGCAAGTTAATTACCAGACCATCACCCGTGAAAGTTGACATCAAATCCCCTAGTTTTTTAGAACGTATACACAGGGATATATGTGAACCTATTCATCCACTTAGTGGATCGTTCAGATATTTTATGGTCCTAATAAATACATCCTCAAGATGGTCTCATGTGTGCCTCTTATCATCTCGCAACTTGGCATTTGCGAAGTTATTGGCACAAATAATAAGATTAAGGACGCAATTCCCAGATTATCCTCTTAAGACTGTACATCTCGATAATACTGGAGAATTTACATCCCAAGTTTTTGATGATTATTGCGTATCAATTGAGATAAGAATTGAATATTCTGTTGCTCATGTTCATATTCAAAATGGCCTTGCAGAGTCATTTATTAAGCGCCTACAATTGATAGCAAGATCACTACTTATGAAGACGAAATTGCCCACTATTGTATAGGGTCACGCTATCTTACACGCAGCAGCAAATGTTCGTCTCAGACCGACTAACTATAATAAATTCTCTCCGTCACAATTAGTATTTGGTCATGAGTCCAATATCCCTCATCTACGAATCTTTGGTTGTGTGGTATACGTGCCTATAGCACCACCGCAACGTACTAAGATGGGCCTCAATAAAGGTTGGGGATATACGTTGGGTTTGATTCACCCTCCATCATTTGCTACCTTGAACTGTTGACGGAGACTTATTCACTACTCGATTTGCAGATTATCGGGTTGATGAAACAATTTTCCCGCAACTAGGGGGAGAGAAGGACCTCACAAGGGAAATTGCATGGAAGGTTTCATCACTATCTCTTGTGAAAGCTAATATTAAAAGAAATATGGAGAGGAAAAGTTGCTAAATATAGAAAAGGGTGTAACTGTCAAAAAGAGTAATTTTCTTATTATTCTTCCAAAATTTTCCACTTCTCTCTCATCAAGGAATGACTATTTATAGTCTTAGAATGTGATACCAAATGTCAGACTCTTGCCAAGTTGTTTTGGCTACGAGTGACATATGGACAATTAATTAGCTATGTCATGTACCGCCTCTTGACCACTTGGCAAGGGATGGTACATGACGCCTTAAAAGGGAAATTGTAGGGAAGGTTTCATCACTATCTCATTTTGATCCACGTACCCGTATATGTGAGCAGGAGGTCCAAAAGATCATCCACTTATAGAAAATAGCAAATCAGATGCCAGATGCATTTACTGATTTGAAACGGATAACTATATCACATATCCCTGCAGTGAATATACCTATCCGAATTGACGTCCCAAAAGGAACATCTGCTAGTGTCATAACTTCTGAATCACAAACACCTCTGAAGCGTTGTAGACCATTGGGTTCAAAGGATAAAAATCCTAGAAAAAGAAGCATGAAAAATGATAAAAATGACACTATAAAAGGACCTCATGAAGAAGTCTAAAATCTGATTAATCCTGATATTCCTGACAAAATCAGTGAACCCGAGATTCAAGTGAATGAAGAACTTTCAATAAGTTCTACTAGCGATGGGATAAATTTAGATCGATTGAAAATTACAGTGGATAATGTTTTTGCATACAATGTTGTCATTGATCTTATGCAAGACAATGAAAATCTTGAGCCTAAATTTGTCGAAGAATGTCGACAAAGATGTGATTGACCAAAATGGAAAAAAGCAATTCAATCAGAATTAAATTCACTTGCTAAGCGTGAAGTTTTTGGACTTGTAGTCCAAACCCCTGATGATGTAAAACCAGTAAGCTATAAATGAGTTTTTGTGCGAAAGTGAAATGAAATTGTAAGATACAAGGCATGCCTTGTTGCACAAGGATTTTCTCAAAAGCCCAATGTCAACTATGAAGAAACATATTCACCTATTATGGATGCAATAACTTTTTGATATCTCATTGGTTTAGCTATACAAGAAAATCTTGAAATACATCTAATGGATGTGGTTACAACTTATCTTTATGGTTCACTTGATAATGAAATTTATATGAGAATTCCAGAAGGATTTAAATTGTCTGATGCATGTAAATCTAAATCTCGGGAAATGTTCTCAGACAGATTGCAAAGCTCATTGTATGAGTTGAAACAATCAAGACGCATATGGTATAACCGTCTTAGTGAATACTTGCTAAATGAAGGCTATATAAATTATGTCATTTGTCCTTGTGTCTTTATTAAGAAGACAAAATCAGGATTTGTTATACTCGCCGTTTATGTTGAAGACATAAATCTCATTGGATCCCCTGAAGAAGTTCAAAGGGCAATTGAATATCTAAAGAAAGAATTTGAAATGAAAGACCTTGGAAAGACAAAACTTGGTCTTGATCTGCAAATTGAACATTTAGCCAATGGGGTCTTCATCCACCAATATGCCTATAATGAGAGAATTTTAAAACGATTTTATATGGACAAAGCGCATCCATTAAGTATTCCAATGGTTGTTCAATCACTCGAAGTGAATAAAGACCCATTCCAACTTCTAGAAGAGAATGAAGAACTTCTTAGTCCTAAAGTATCATATCTCAGTGCTATTGGTGCACTTATGTATCTTGCAACAACTAGACCTGATATAACATTTTCTGTCAATTTGCTAGCAAGATATAACTCTTCCCCAATGCAGAGACATTGGAACGTTGTCAAGCATATTCTGCGATACCTAAAGGAAACTGTTGATATGTGTATGTTTTATGCTAACAAAGGTTGTACAGATTTTATTGGTTATGCAGATGCAGGTTATTTATCAGACTTACATAAAGCTCAATCTCAAACAGGGTATCTATTCGCATACGGAGGAACTGCTATATCACAGCAATCTACAAAGCAGTCCATTGTTGCCACTTCTTTAAATCATACTGAGATAATAGCGATTCATGAAGCAAGTAGAGAATGTGTATAGTTGAGATCAATAATCCAGTTCATCAAAGAAAGGTGTGGCCTGGAGAATGGTGTTAAAGTACCCACAGTCATATTTGAGGGCAATGCTTTGTGCATAGCTCAATTAAAAGGAGATAGAACAAAGCACATTTCACCAAAATTATTCTTCACACATGATCTCCTAAAAATGGTGATATTAACGTACAACAAATACGTTCAAGTGATAATCAAGCAGATCTATTCACCAAATTTTTATTAGCCTCAACTCTTGAGAAGATGCACAAGATTGGAATGCGAAGACTCCATTACTTGGATCGTGGTCTTTAACAGGGGTAGTAGAATACGCGATGTACTCTTTTTTCCTTAGCCAATGTTTTATCCCACTGGGTTTTCCTGGTAAGGCTTTTAATGAGGTAGCCAGTAATGCGTATTAAGGATACCTAGAACTTTTCTTTTACATGGACAATTAAGGGGAAGTATTGTAAATAGGTGTCATGTACCATCCCTTGCCAAGTGGTCAAGAGGTGGTACATGACATAGCTAATTAATTGTCCATATGTCACTCTTAGACAAGACAACTTGGTAAGAGAGTGACACTTAGTATCACATTCTAAGGCTATAAATAGCCATTTCTTGATGAGAGAGAAGTAGTGGAAAATTTTGAAAGAATAATAAGAAAATTATTCTTTTGACATTTACACATTTTTATATATTTAGCAACTTTTCCTCTCCGTATTTCTCTTAATATTAGCTTTCACAACACTCTTCCTTTTTTGTCTTCCTTTTATATTATTTAACTTTCCCTTGTTGTTCTTTATTCTTTTAAAAAATTTGTTGGTATTAATTATATTTTGTTGATTCTTGTATCCTAACTTGTTTAATCCTGTAGAAACATTTCAAACAACAACAAACCCAGTGGAACCCACAAATGGGGTCTGGGGAGGGTAAAATATATGCAAACCTTACCACTACCTCATGGAGATAAAGAGGTTATTTCTGGAAAACCCTTGTCTCAAGAATCAAGCCCCATAAGCAGAGAAAAGAGAATGTTTAGCACATGACAAGTGTTTGTACACTTGTCTTTCAACAACAAAATTTAAATGTCATAACTAGCATAATCGAAATACTTAATTATAATAACAAGAGGCCAAGTGTCAAAATCTTTCAAATAACACTATAATCCCCCACTATTCAAAAGAAGAGTAAAACTTGTTGGATTTGACACGACCAAAATGCAATATGTATGGTGTCTCTTGGACTATGAACCAAACTTAGATCATGCCTAGTCAACCAAATTCATTAAATGCACCAGACTCAATAATCTGAGCATATTTAGACTGAGCAAATTAGGTCAGCATCATTTTTTTAGTTGAGAGTTAGCATCGTAAAGGAAGTGACCACATGTATCACCTTAAAAAATTCAAACTTCTTAATAAGTTTTTCTACATAATGTTCTTGAGGCAATATTATACCATTTTCACTCCTTATAACTTCAACTCCTAATATCATATTTACTTTATCCGAATCTTTCATATCAAAATTGGTAGACAAAAATAGTTTGATACTTTGCACAAAACTTGTAAAATATGAGCATATCATCAACATATAAGCATATTATCACATAATCATTATCAATTACTTTAGTTAAATTTTATTTATTTAAGTATGATTCATAAAAAGACATCAAACCTATAACGTTTGGACCAAGCAAATCAAGCAAGTTTTATGTTTTTTCCTATAAATTCTTTTGAAATATGTGACAGATTGTGAGCAAATGAATTTGAGGAACCAAACATAAAGTGTATTTGAGAAGTTAAAATCTCATGGCTGATGAAAGAAATGTGGAAGCAAAAGAATTAGCCAAAATGAATTCTTACAATTGTCAACACCTCTCATCACTTGATCAAATGGTGGCAATGAAATGCCTATAAATAGACATGAATATTTACAACAAAATAGAACCCAATACAAGCTACAGAATTATGTCAAGTGCCCCAGATGTTGGTACTTAAAAGTAACCAACAATAACCCCAGTGTATTATTCTGCTACACTAGGTACAAACTAAATCGCTCGTCCTAATTTGTTTTCATGGTTATTTCAGTATACCAGAGAATTATATGTCAAACATTCATAAAACCTATTAAAGACACCATAACGAACTCCCCGTCTCAAGAAGGGAGAACCCAAAAGTTATTGAGGTTCTCATGATGCCAACAAAGCAATGCAATGATACAGCTAATCGAAACTTAAACAACAGTCTAACCTGTTCTGGCTTGGGAAAATCTGAAATTCAACATAGTCCATTAAGACATCAGCATCTACTCCATCCTCCATCTTTGGTCTCTGAAAAGCCTAAGCCTGGAGAAAGTAAACTGGTTATTTAGCTCAGTATAAAAATTGCATGATTATGATTACTCTAAACTATTTTAGCAGCAACAGTAATATATATATAGTGGAAACAACCCAACATTCTTTTTACCTGACAAAACAACATGGAAATAATCAAATCTCGACAGTCCATAGATCAGTAAGTGGAATTAAACAAAAGCAATAAAGAAGCTCATTCAAAATCAGATCTACCACTAAACAACATTTATCTTTTGATTCAATTCATCATTATTTCTTGGACTGTCTGAAAAAAGCCCCAATCTTGGCAAAAGTTCAGAAAATTATCAGTGACCCAGAAATGCTTAGTCTCAACACACACCAGAAAGAATGTCAAAGTTTCAAACTTGGAATGTGTTAAATCTACCTGGGTTTCAAATGCACAGCCTTCAAAGTTGGAGAAAGAAAAAAAAAAGTAGTTGTTGCCTTGTTGGTGAAGATCTCAAATAAAAAGAGTTAAAGAGTCTTTCACTTTTTTTTCCTTTGATAAAAGTTGTGGTGACATACCCAGTTGGAGTGTGGAGAGGAGAAAGCAAACAACTTTGAGTGGAAGGAAGAAGATAAAAAGAAACAGTGTGTGAGTGTGTGTGTTTAGAGAGAGAAGCAGAGGTGGGAGTGGGAGAGTGGGGATTGCGTTGGAGGAAAGCTTGTTACTGCTAGAGTAGGCAGTCACTATATAATGATGTGTTTATTGGGATGTTATTTGGATCAAATTTAAAATTAATTGATTTTTAAATTTTCAAAATTAAATCAAACTAATAATAGTATATATTTATTAATTTGATTGTTATTGCTTCGATTTGATTCAGTTATTAAATAATGATATATTTAAAATGAAAAAAAAAGTATAAATAATTCATTCAAAATGTAAAATAGTTAGAATGATTAATATTATAGAACTTTCAACCATGAATAAAGTTTCAAAATTCATCATTTTTTGCCTAGAAGAAAGAGATAATGACATTTCTAATCTCACCAAAAATTGTCGTTGATATGCACATACATGAAATCAATACGATAAATGTATTCGTTTTGAGTATTTATGCTTTCATAAGTAAATTAAAAAAATAAAAATTGATGAAAACGTATATAAGATCTTTAAAATTATTTTTAGAAATAATGTATTATTATGCATGATTATTAAATATATGAATATAATTTCTTGCTTTGATATGGTTGTTTCTTTGGTTTTTTCGAACAAATCCAAATCCAAAACCAAAGTCTATCCATTTTTTAAAAAAACTAAACCCAAACCAAATAAAATTGATTTAGTCTGTCCACTTGATTTGATTTTTTGATTTGGATCAATTTTTATTCAAATTGTAAACCCTCTAGTGTTTATTATTGCAGTTGTTGAAAATTAAAGTTATGTTTAGGTATGAACATATTCTAGATTTGTTTTTTATTTTTTTTATGAAGAATCTAAACATAAAATATATATTTTTAAGTTACATTATAGATTATTTTATTAAATATGTTTTTCGAAATTGAACTTAAATTTTTTTAAAAAAAAAAATAGTTCCTGCCGAAAAGATCTGTTTGTTTCCCCCTTGTGTGAGAGTACGACTTTTTTTCATGTATGAATTCAAACGTAGGTTGGTGGTCCAATATTCACAAAATAGAAAAAATGGTCCCCCAATATTTTTAGCTAAATTCAAAGGGGATCAATTAAACATTAAAAGTGATCATAGATTAATTATAATTATTCTTTGATAAATTCTAATTGTAAACTTTAATATGAATAGTAAGTCTTTTAAATTAAAATTCAAATTTAGAGGTATGATTTTGTAATTTCTATCATGTTTAATCCATTTCGTTTAGGAATATGGTGCAGCTTTTTGGGTATAACTCTCTCGATTATTATAAATAATGTAAAAATGTTTGATTGGGCGTGGAGTTTAAGAATGAAAAAAAATACTATTTTTAAAACCTGTGATATAAAATAAATTATAAATATTTGTGAGACTAGAAATTTGATCTTATTAAGGAGCAAGGACAAAATAAAAAATTTAAAGTTAAATTATTACTAAATATGAAAATTATCATTCTTTCCGAGATAATTTAAAAAAGAATGTATCACGTAAACTGAAGCTAACTATAAAATATATATTTTTATCTATTCTTGATATGTGGTGCAAATTTTTTATGGTGTAATTTCATGAATGCTGTTTTCGGTTAATTTCTTTTTCTTAAAAACTATTTATTAATAAAAATTCGCTAAATATTTTACACAAGATACATGCTCATTTCTTAGTAAATATAAAAATTCCTTTCTTTTCTCTTCCAAACGTTGCTATCCTTACCTCCTTCTTAACTCTACTTCTTATCAAAAAATCATTTTTAAAATACTTCACTAATTTTAATTTATTTTCTGTTTAAGTTCATTTTAAGAAAACAAAAATATATCTTGTTTTGACAATATTTTGTAACCTTCCATATGACAAATTTATGACCATAAAATTAAAAAACATATTAATACATTTAATATATCTTTAAAGATTATGAAATTCAAGATTGATCTTTACTTTATTAAACTTCGCGTTGAATCAAAATTAAACAATCAAATTAAAATGAAAGGAGTAGCCATGAGAAAACGAAAGCCAAAGTTCATATGTCCTTATTTAGTGCTAGTAACGAGAATTCCACTTGGATAAAAGAGAGTGCACACATAGTATTGTTTGACTAATGGATTCCTTATAAATAATTAAATTTTTATTTATATATGTGCCCTTAATTCTCAAATAATTAATGTAAAGGGTAAAATTTTAAAAAAATAAATATTTTCTCTTGATTATTTGAATTGACAACTATTTTTATAAAACATGACAACTAAAGTATTACTAGGAATAGTTGTGTCAGTACTTTTGGCAAATGATTGAGAAGAGGAAGTCAAATTAACTGAAGCTGCATACAAGGGACTCATGTTCCACGCAGCATAATATGCATTTTTGAAATGTAAAGGATACCTTAAGTTTTAAAATGAAGAATATGGGGTAAGAAAAGTCCAAGAATTGAGGGTGACACTACTAATTGTGGTGGGTTTTTTATTATGCTACTACTACATTACAAGAAATAGTCATGTCGAACAATTGGAAATTGAAGAGAAGACTTTTAATATGATAGGAGTAATGGAAATGATAGAGAGACAGCTGCATTGGAATGGTGGGCCTATACCTATAGCTCGACTTGGAAGAAAATAACAGACAAGGCAAATGCAATGCACAACAGCCACTTCTTTTTAGTAAAAATCTTGAAGCAACAGTAATTTCCAATTTCCATGAGGTTTTTTATCCAAATAACAATCAATCATGTGCTAGCTATTCATCCCCACACTTACAATTTATGCAATTCCTTCCATTAATTCAATGTCAACTCCACATCCATTTCTATGACCGTTTCATCCTAGCAGGTAGAAGCTTATCTATGTGATTCAAAACTGGACTGCTCGTAGAGCCCCTTTATTCACTTGTAAATATCAGCCTCTACCACATAGAATGCCAATGAAATGCCTAACACACAAGCCATAAGAGTAGTAAATGCTGCAAGAGCCATAGGAGAGCCCATGGTGTCTAAATATGGTCTTACGCAATTGGTTCAACTCTGGACATCATACAACAGAGAAGAAGCTTGACCTAAGGTTGATTAAATTGATTAAAGTAATTATAAATCTTGAAACATGGATCATTTCCCAAGTTAACAGTTGAACCAAAGTCTTAAAGCATAACTTAGCAAACCTTGTCCGTGATTTGGAGAGGGAAACTCCAGTCTTGTAATTCATTCAAATTGCTTACCAAGTTACGGCAAACAAAAACCAAATGCAAATAAAGGCAGAACACTCAGTAACTAGAGAGAAGTAGAAAAATCATTCACTTTAAACCACAAGCAGTGTCACTTAAACAATGCACTGTGCTCTCAACCATTTAAAGCATTTGAATGGCTGAATCAAATGGTACTTACTGGTTAACTAGCTCTGACTACGCGTCAGTAGACAGCCCTAAGTTACAAAAGCACTAGTAGTACACTAGAAATCATCCAGAATACCTCATCTAAAAGGGCAATCACCCAAGCAGCAACATTACAAACAAACAGTACAGTTTAAAGTAAATAGGGACAACACAACTCAAACCATTCTTTTAGGTACAAGACTAAAAAACACCATACTAGAGTACAATGTTACCTGAGGCATTCCTCCATCAGTAACAATCTTAGACATAATAATTAGTCAGTTGGACCATACATGGACCAGTCCAAGCCTGTTCCCAGTATAGATCTCATTGCGTTCTTCGTCATAGAAAAGGGCAGTAATATCTTCTAGGGCTTCTGCAACCGTGCTCCTAATTCTGGAATCTTGGACCCGCTTATTTGAGCTGTAGCTTTTTCTACCAGGCACACTGCAACTAGCATTACAATCATCAGTGGCCTTGCCACTAGTTGCTTTTATTTTAGCAAGGCATTTGCCGGTCAGAATATTGCTGATATTAATAGATCCCGCTGCCAAAACAGAATATACTCATACTCAGAAATCCATAATATAAATATACAACAAAAGCAAATAAACGAAGAGATAAACATCAAATCTGCTAATAACCCCAGTAGTCCAGCCCTCCAGGTGATAACAAGATTACTTACTCCGTAGCTCTATGCATACAAAAATATGCAGAGACAATCTGTAATACAGGACATGTATGGCACATTGATCATGATATACAGCCAAATCCAAACGACTATTAACTCCTTGCCATTTTGATTGACCTACCTTAAATAGAGTAGGTCCAAAAATTTTGACCACCTTCTTGAAAATGGCAAGTTCGTTTTCCTTCCAACAAATTTATAAGCAAATGTTACTATCAGTTATTTCAAATAATGAACACGTTTCCAACAAAACCTCTTTATGTTTTCACAATTCAGTCGATTATTTAGACTCTTCTACTACACCATACTAAACAACAATAATAATGTATCAATTCCAAGCTAGTGGAGTCGGCTATATGAATCCCTCACTAAAAATGCCAATACATTTAGGACCGGTATCTATCCAACAAGACGATGATGATAATAATGATGATGCTAACAAGTAAAAATAATAACACTAGCAGCAGTAATAATAATATCCATTCAAAGAGTTTACTCTTAAACAGCACAGCAGTTAACCCTCACTTAAAATGGATTTGAATAAGTACTGTTGTTTTCAAACATCAAGTAAAACTTGAGGAATTCTCAAAATCCAACATACCATTTCCTTCAGATAAGGGATCATCAGAATCAGCTTTGCAGTATGAAATAATTAGGTCCTGATCACCAGTTATGTAAATGTTGTTCGTATTGCAATCAGGATGCCATAAAAGGTGATCCTCAAATGAAGTAACAAGCTCCCCACGGAAGTTCCAAACAGCTACTGTTCTGTTTCTGAATGTTAAGAACAACTGGTTCTCATACAGAAATATGAATGCTGAGGGGGTCATGAACTCAGTCCTGCTAACTTCTGTCAACTCAGAATTACGTACCTGCATCCAGTTGTTCATTAGATATAATGATAAAGGAACACAATGAACTATGTAACATAGATAGTTACTCACATCCAAAATCTGAAGATTCTCGTTCTCTTGCTTGACAAGAAGTTTTTCATTAAACTGTTCAATGAAATCCACCTTCTTATTCCGGTGAAGAAGATGGTTAAAAGATTTAAGAACAGTGCCATCCTCGATGGACAGAATCTTCAGAGGCACGTGGCCACTGGCTTTGGTAAATATCAACAACATGATTCCTGGGCTGCTTAAAAGAACAAAGGAGAAATCATTAAGGAAAAAATATAAGACAAGCTATCCAGGTCTTGCCAAGCCAAATCACAGAAAGGTTGTGAAAAATACACTTGTATAACACAAAAAATCAGAAATTTGCTTAGTGGAATGAACCCACATTACTTAATCATCCATTCTTCACTTGGTCATAAACTTTCATGTAAGACCTCTGAAAGATATATGTTATTCCCACAATTAAATAGAATCTTAAAAAAGCACTATAACACAAACAAACAAAAGCTCTTATGGAACATCTGGGACACAAAAGAAATAGAAATTCGGAGAATTGGAAAGAGAGTAATACACAAAATTGAGGATATCATAAAAACATTAAAAACTACTAGCAACTCAAGCATAACATGAAATGATACACAAATAATACTCCTTATGTTTTAATTTGTTTGTCAGCTTTTGACTTACTATGGAGTTTAAGACAATAAGAAGACTTCTAAATTTTGTGGCCCTGAACCAAAGATATGTTGAATGTACCAAATGTCTTTTAATCTTGTGGTCTTAAACATGCGATGTCAAAAGTTAGAAAAAGAGTTGCCAACAAAGAAAAGAGACATTCTTTTTTGAAACAACTAAAGAGATAATTAAGACAAACAAATTGAAACAGAGGGAATAAGTCTTCACACCATTCACGGAAAAAGCTAATTTTGAATACTAGCTAAAGCATTTATATGGTAGCCTATCAGGGATCAAATAATAATTGCAACAACTTATTGACCTGGAATGACGCCCGAAGGAGTAAGACTATGATGTAGACAAGTTTCCACACAATTACTCAAGCAACAAATCAAGTATTTCTATCCATACATACAAACAAAAGTAATGAGTTTACCTTATTTTAATCTCTTGAACATTTTTGTCCGAGATTGAATATAACATTGTGTAATTCTTCAGGTCAAACACCTTGTATATGCTGATGAGAATGAAAAGAGTTCCATAAGTACAAAAGCAACTCCACATGAAACAAAAACACCAGTGCCTTTGTTTAGGGGTGGGGTGGGTCTCTTTGACATTGAAGAAAGGACTTTATAACAGCACAATTACCTATCCTGGGCAGAGTAAGTGAGGACTTTCCCATTGACATCATCGAACTCCACAAAACCAGGCCATTTTAATGACTCTGACTCGAATAAAGCAAAGCCAGCATCTGGTTTACCCCTTCGAATGTATCTAATTTTATCAACTATATCAGATTTGAACATTATAAAAGAACATATGTAAGAGAGGAACCAAGATGTAGTAGCTATCACATACTCAATCCTTGTGGTTCTGCATTTCAAGGAACTGAAATTATCTGATGCATAGACGGAAACAGTGATGAGCGAGTCATTGTTTTTATTGTAAAACAAACTTCGGATAACTTCATCTGGACTAATGTTCAGAAAGCATATTCTCTCATTTGTCTCTGCATTATTGGAAACAATATGGACCAGTTTACTTGAAGTCACTGCAAATGCACAAAGGTGATAGATAGATAGATAGATAGATAGGTAGGTAGGATCGAGGATACAACTATGCAGGAAAAATATCAAAATTAGCTTTTTACCTCGACTAAATGCTGCACAGACACCAGATTGTGCAAGGGCAAAGACAATATCACGTGCAGCAACTATCTCAATTATCTTTGATCTTTTCTTAAGAAAAGGAAGCACCATGGCACAATGTCCCTTAGGGTCATGGGTGTCATATTCCTCCTAAGATCATGAGAAAATAAAATATAAGTGTCAGCAAAACTAAATTAACAAGAATAGATATGTAAAAAAGATAGAATTTTCAACTAACTGAAAATAATTTTTTGATGGAATACTGAAACACATCCAGAAAACAACAATGTGGTAAATCGTTTCAAGAAAATACATATACTTTAAAAAAATGAAATTCTTCTTTCTTATGAACCAAAAGGCGACAGTCTGTAAACCTTGTTCTTTTTTCTTAGCATTCTAGCCCATGCACATTTCTAGAAACACAATAGACAGAATTTCCAATGAACTTGGCCAACTCAGTAATGGAAATATTTAATTCCCAGAATCTAAAAAGATAAAATTAAAAAAATTAAACCTACATCTTAGTCAGACATTAATAATGGAAAAAAATCACAAATAACATAAAAAGATGTGCTACCTGGACAATGAACTTTTAACATTCAATCACCAAAAGACTTCTCTTCATACAACACAAAGTCCATTACAAACATGCAAAAGACATCTATAACTTAGATATAAACTATCAGCTATCACATGCTACCTGCTCTAAAAAATAAAAATGCACCTCTTCGTCAAAGCAATAATAACTCTGTTTCATTTATTACTTTGCATTTCAAAGTGGACGTTCATTAGTTCAATTAAAATGTTGCAAAAATTTCTAGTCAAAAAACTTAAGATCAGATGTACCATCAAATTGTAGACATTGGATATTACAACTCTAATTGAGCAAAATTTCTCTTGTGAGTGATAACAAGTGGCAACTATCATTATTTTGCTTATGGCATAGGGAACTGAAGCTATAATTTACATCATTATAGAACTACAGTTTGAAGTTAACTGCGCAAACAAAACAGACACATCCCATAGTAAAACACAGCTTTAAATTTGTGTTCCGCCATAACATCGAAGATGATAGCTCAGACCCCTATATGATGAAAAGGAGGTACATTGAATATGCTGAAAGTTATTCAATTCAGCAAACACTGTGCTCACCCAAAGGGTAGCGGTAGCGGCTGCAGGTTCCCCTTGTTATCAAAAAAAGATGAAAGAATCAGCTGGTTGGATTACTTCACCTGGGTTAAGGATCTATCCTACCCAGCTTCTTGCTACTGTTCAGCATTAACAGATAGGAACTGGGAGAGATTCTATTTAACTTTTAGATGACAGAGATATCACTGTGCAGAGCAATTTATCCAGGAAAAGGGAGAAAGTAGAACTTCTTAGCATTAAAAGTAAAAGAAAAAAAACTAAAATAGATTAATTAGAACTGTCTGAACACATAAGAAATAATTTCAACTATTAGACCCGGAAACCTCATAAGAAATTGTAGTTCATAAAGCTGCATGCATATTCAAATCAAGCGAACCCATGTTAATCCTCAATGCCCAAGATTATTGTCAGTTTAAATCTTAGGAATAACCATTTCTCATAATAAATTTAGTTTTAGACCAAATTTCAATACTGTAAATGGATATAACCTCTTATATACAACTACAACGCATAAGAAATTACTGAACAACCCATTCACCATAAAGAACTAATTATTAAACCTATTACATTAGGTGTACTGCACTCAACTTCTGTTTGAACTATAACTATGTCCCAGCAGAAACACCAAAAAGAATACTCATAGTCCTCCTTAAGACTGCTATGATTTGCGACAAGTCAACCATGTATATCTCCAGCTTCCTTCCTTTAGAGCAACACCCAAATAGAACACGCACTTCCTCATCCACAATGATTTCCCCTTTAAAATTCTAAATAAGGTGCATTTTCTATACATCTTATTTTTTTCCTGTAGCCAAAAGAGGTAAAAAAAACTTCTAGCTCTTCTTCTATATCAAATCTTATAACTATTTAGCTACAGGATTGTCAATAAACAGCCTTACATCAATGCTCCAATATTTAGAAGTCAGTTTGGCAAAATCCTCATTTCTTCACATAAAACCATTCGAGTGGAGACGCACAATTTATTTGTCTATAAGCACCCCAAACAAGAAAAAGGAACTGCACTATAATCCTATCTTAGGACCACCCATATAAGGATCAAGCACGAAGTAATCAAGTTTTAGTCCATAAACTCAAGAACTGACTTGTTTTAGTATCCCCAATTCCTCTCAACCAACATAAAGCCAATTTTCTGTCTCACTTCATCCAACTGTGGCTATGAAATCTCAGGATAAACAAAACCTAAGCAACAAAATTAATTCAAAAACCAAGAATTGAGAAAAGATCCATTCATACCTGCAATCGAATGTTTCGAAAGCGCTCCTGAGCATCGCTCATACTGAATGACCGGTCACGCTTTGAACAAATCTCCCTTCTCTGTAGCTTCTTGACGCTATTCACAAACCCATCAGCCCCTCCACGAGAACGCTTCTTAGCCACCACCCTCCTACCAGAACAAGGACGAGGACTAGCAGATATTCTCCGCCCATCCATTTCTAAATCAAACACAACACAACGAGACAAATTCTACAAATCTACAGCCTAATTGGACATCATATAACAGCTTCAGTACACAATTTTGTAATGGCAGATGTGGGTTTGAATTAAAACCCTAAATCTCAATGGCCCAGATGGAAAAATTTAGGGTTTTTCCAACCCTCCGCAAAAAGGCCTACTCAAGAAATAGTCTTGCGTTTCTTGAATAAAACCGCTACTGAAACAAAGTCCAATCTTCACTGGGATTACAAAAATCAGTGTTGGGATTAGGGATAGGCCAGGAGGGGCCGGACATGAAAGAGAGAAAAAGCAAGCAATGTATCGGATTTTAAAATCAGCTTGACGTCCGTCTTACATTTCAAAATGCCCTTTCACGGTACATTCATTTTCTCTCAATCATGAGCTCTACTCTCGTTGTACTCTTAAATAGTGTTTGGACCAAATTAGATGAACTCAAATTATTACTCTAATTGAAAGTATGTGTTAGTGTTACCCCCAAACACAAATCAAAATTTCTATTTAAAAGGAAAAAAAAAAGAATTTGATTTAAGTTCAAATTACTTGTACAAAAAATAAGTTTTACAATAAGGAGAGTCTTCAATATGACGACTTGTTTTGTAGAGCATTTCAGATTTTTTTTCTATTTAAATCAATGTTCAATCATGAACACCTAATTTTAATATGTAAAATATAAAAGAAGGGAGGAATTTGAATTTAAAATACCTAATTTAGTGAAAAAGTTACTTTGATTGTTATTGAAAGACCCAATAAATTGAGATTTTTCTCTATAGTTCAGATTATTTCTAGTCAAACGGAGTTCTAGAATGGATCTACAGTAAACGAGGATCTCTTGATGTATGATAACTTGAGTTGTGCCGTCATTTTGGATTTTCAACAAGTATTAATGATATCTTAAATCAACGAGTAGATCATCATCAGATCTTGGTTCAAAATAATAAAACTGAAAAGGAAGTAATGTGAATTCAATTATGTAAATTGTATCAAAAGATCCAATAACTTAAGATTTTCCTATTGATTTAGGTTATTTCTAGTCAAACGGAGTTCTAGATTGGATCTACGGTAAAGAGGATCTCCTTTTGTGTGACAACATGAGTTGTGCCGTCATTTTGAATTTTTGACAAATATCAACGATATCTTGAATCAATAAGTAGATCATCATCACTGAATTCAGATCTTGGTTAAAAAAACAGAAGTGAAAAGAAAGGAACATGAATTCAAATTATTCAAAATAGAAAGAAAAAGATTTACTTTTAGAGTAGATCTGCGGCAAAGAGGAACCGATGCAGATATGACAATTGATGTTGTATCGTCATTTTGGATTCTCAAATTTTTGTGCTTGAATCAAATTAGTAGATCATACACATATAAGCACAATTCATTCTCCAGATGGGTTGAGAGATGAGTCGATCAATGTATAAATCATACCAATTTTTCACTTTTTTTGTTGTTCTTTTGTTACATCTTGAAAACCCTAAAGAGAACTTTCAGAGTGAATTAAGTAGCTGGGGAGTTGTTGTCCATATTAAAAATATCTTTGAGTAAATCTTTTTTTTTACATAAGATATTTTTTAAACTCAAAAATTTCAAAAGCTCCAACATTTTGAAGAATTAATTTGGAAGATCTCCAAAACAAGTTGAACCTTTTCCAAATAAGAGGCAACCAAAACTATATTATGTACTTAAGTTTTGAAAACCATTCAACGAGACTGTTGAATAGTTTCATCGATATAAGAAAAATTACTATAATAAAGCAACAATATATTGAAAATGTATTTAAATAAATATTTTGATTTATGAGAAAGTCTTTCTTTTAAAAAAAAAAAATTCAACAACATGAGTTTTCCATCTTATAAAAAAAAAGATTGAACACCTCAAGATGAGTTGTTCTTTCTAAGAAACTCTCAAGTTAATTTGTAATTGTTACCTATTCCACAAAATCATATCAACAATGACATAAAACTATGTTGAATCATTGGTAACAAATCAATGCCAAATTCATTTTCAAAATAAACAAAATATTTAATTAATCCTCTAGTAATAACTTATTAACAGTTATTTCAAGGGTCGATATATAACCCTTAGGAATTTCTAGCTCAAATCAAATCAGAAGAGGCTCAGAAAAATTCTAAGTCTGAAAAAAGTTGACTTTTACCAACATCGTCTATGAGCCATATATGAAACTACGGTTCGCAAATAGGACCCATAGATGAGACTTCAAAAAAAAAATTGAGATTCATAACTCTGTAGGCCATAAAAAAATTTATGAGTCCTGACTTAGGAACGTAGATAAACTTCAGAAACTTAAAAATTTTGCTTGGGCAGGACAAGCTTGATTGACCGGTCATAAATAAATCTTGTAAATCGAAATTCTAAAGCCTCAGAAACTTAGAAAAAACTTTGACTTTTATATGTATATTCTACAGCTCGTAGACAGATTTACATATCGTAGATTGATCTCGTAGATCAGAGTGCAAAAACTCAAAATCTCAACCTAATTTCGATGTTTAGGGATATATATTTTGTAAATGGAACTGCGGTCCATAGATGCCCCTCATGGATGCCTTTCTACAATTTTAAATCAAGATAATTTAGTCTTTGTTCATTCCATTAATCCCCATACTACTTTATTTTAGAATATTCTAAGTGGGATTAAGGGATTCTTAGTGATCTAAATCTTCCCTTATACATAAAAATTTCAAAATAAAGCTTCTCCTATCTCAAAATCCCTCTCAAGCAAGAACTAGGGGTTTTCATTTTCAAGTCTTCAATACAAGAATCAAGCTAGTATTTTCTACTCTGGACATGTGAGATTTCATCAATTGATATCTTCTCACCCAATGAGTTCCAATGAAACCTCAAATCCTCGAGTTTATGATTTTTACATAATTTAAGGTTTAAGAATTTAATGGATTCTTGATGATATTCAGTTCTTTTTCATAATTAGTAGCCTTCAACTACTTGATTCTAATTATAATTACATGTTTTCAATAATATTTTCATGAACCTTTGGTATATAAATATTTTCATGAGTTAGGACTATATAATTTTAGATAATCAGATTTCGTGATTTTTAGATGCTTTCAAATAAAGTGTCTTTCATTATTATTAGTTTTAAATCATGATTCATAACTATTCGGTATTCTCAGTTTATCAACATAAGTCAGTATTATCAAATTATTACTATCTTCAATTATTGTGTATTTCCACGTGAGTTATATTTAGCACCAATTGCAATTAGGGATGAATGATTTCAGTCAACATAGTGAACTTTTAGTAGTAATTTCTAAGTCATAGAACTATGTGCACCATTGAATTTAAGGGGCTACTCATCAGTTGAGGCCGACTCCTTATGCCTTGTAGACATTAGCTTAGTGGATCCACATAAACTCAAATCAGCCTTTATACCATAGCAAAGTACATTGATTATTTTGGTGGGAATTATACATCAAACTCCATGTAGTAAATCACATAGTTATATATTAGTTTTAATATCTCCCACATTCAGCCTTTTCAAAATAACTAAGTATTACCAAAATATCTCTCGATGAGAGATGCTTGCATAACGTGTCTTCCCAAACTCCGATGGCAAATCCGAGATTGGAAATGCGATCAACACGAAAAATTGTATGGGGAAATGGTCTTGGTTGATTTTTAGAGTAACCGAATCAAAAGATAATTTTTCAATGCGAAACACAATTCTAGAATAAGTGTGCGACAGGCCCGCGACGCGGACCTATCGTGGATTTGCACTTAGATGGGCTCTAATATTGTTTACGAGACTGAAAAATTGATCGGAAAGCGATTTACAAAGAAATTACACATAAAACACATTCGACAAATGTGATTTATGTGTATTTTCGTAGAAAAATAATTTTTCAACGCTCATCCATTCATATAGGGACTCTAACCCTTTCATCAATCAAGCTCATAGGGGCTCTAAACCTTTCATCAATCAATCTCATCAATGACTCAAGATTTAGAACAATCAGTAGGAAACAATCGAATAGACACATCGGTGGAGTTCATTTATAGAGACTCATAAGATAATCAAATTCAAATCACTCAACTCATCATCATCCCCTCATCACAATCAACAATCTCAACTCAAGGCTCTAGACTCAATTCTCAATTTCATCATGCATACTTTTCAAATTAGTCATGTAGGGTTATGCGAATTCTCATGGAAATGTTCAATTCAAGAAAACAATTAGTATGATAATAATCAACATAGAAAAACATGTAATTTCAAATACAATCTTAAGAAAAACCATCAAGGGTTCATACATGTAGTGTAAGACCTGATAAAATTACCAAAATACCCCTAGATGAGAGATGTACATTTAGTGCATCTTCTGATGCTCAGATAGAAAATCTGAGGTCGGATTCATGATCAGCACGAAAAATTGAGTGGGGGAGAGGTCTCAGTCGATTTTTAGAGCGACCGGGTCAAAAGATAATTTTTCGTTCCAAAATGAGAAACAGTGAGAGTTCGTGACAAAGCCGCGTTGCGGACCCATCCCGAAGGGTGACTATGTTTTTCCTTAATTTTTCGACGGGGTTGAGAAAACTCGATCGGGAGGATTTTTTCCAAAAATGAACTATACGCGACCAGTCCGCATCACGGACTGGGTTATTTCGCGGCTGAAAAATTTCTATAATTTTGAGGGGCATTCTAGTCTATTCCTAGCATCTTCTAAAATCCATGTACGACCAATATAAGTCGTTTTCACGAAGAAAGAGTCTACAACCCCAATCTAAATCCTCTTCCTAACAACGCTAATACGTTAGGGCCTGAGGAGAGTAGAGGAGAGACAAGATTGAGGAAAACAGAGGAAGTTCCAAGGGAATTGTATTGATAGCAATCATCTCAGGTATGTAAGGCTAACCTAAAGCATGAGATTGTTCTTCCGTGTGCCCTCTTTGAGTAAATTGAGTCTATGATTGAAGATGATGAGTTATATATGAAAATCCCTGATTATTTTACTGAGATTCTTCTTAATTCATGTATTTTTCTTAAATTGATTATCAACATAAACTTGATTTACTACATAAGTTGTTTTCATGAATGATTTTTACAAAATTCTATGTCTATTTTATCCAAGAATAAAAGAATGAACTTAGGGGATGAGTCTAGAGCCTTGACGATGATGATGTTTGTAATGTTGTTATTGTGGCCCAAATTGATGAGAGTCTTGATGAGAGTGATGTTCATGAGTCTTAAAACTTGAAACTGAAATTTTAAAAGAATGTTTCGAGTCCATGATGTTGATGTTGATGTATTATGTCCCTATGGGACCGATGATGATGATGTTGATATTTTATATTTCTATAGGACTGATGATGATGATGTTTTATGAGCATGTCGAATTCTGGGAGGAGTATTGAGCATCGAAATGGGTGAGAGTGAGTCACACTCGAACTCATTAACTAGGTGGCCCGCGTAGGAGAGAGGATCAAACCGCAATGTGGATGTTTCCTTGTCCCAAATGAGGACTGATATTTTTTTTCTTGTGGATCCACTGATGGTGATGTCCTTTACCTCGGGCAGGGTACTGGATGGATGTGGCAATGACATCGCTTCATTGTATCATCACCGGCTCATAAGTGATGATTGTCGGTTAGGGAAACTCCCGGTTAGTTTCCTCACTGATTAGTTTCCTCACTGATAGAACTCTGATGTTGATGTGATGGTATGAGTCTTGATGGATGTTAATGATTTACTGTCTACTCGTTATCCTTGTCCTAAATGGGCATGAGTCCTTTGTGTTGAGTTGAGTTTCCTTGAGATGAGTCTAATGTACTGATGATGTTGAGATGAGATGTTGATGAGTCATTTGTCTACTCTATATTCTCGCTTTAGATAGACATTTGATTTTCTGATTGAGTATGATATTGAGTTGATGTTATCCCTATATTGTTATACTTGTACTGTTAGATTCAGCAATCTTACATACCGTACATTCCACGTACTGACGTCACTCGGCGCTGCATCGTTTCATGATGCAGATACAGGAGTTAGAGGACTTTAGCAGACGCATCGTTGAGGTTCAGAGATTCTGAGTTTATTTATTAGTGAGCCGTTTTGGCTATTCAGAGGAGCCCTTTTTCTTTATCTATTATTCTGCTTATTGAGCTGGGTAGCCATGACCTGTCATGGTACCCTCTTAGACTGTCTAGTTGAGTTAGAGGCTTCATAGACATGAGTTGAGATTTGATGTGAGGTTTTTCCCTCTTAGAGTTGAACTAGTAATAGTATTTACTTATCATCGATGTTGAGACGGAGTTTATTGGCCATTGGCCCTTTTTATTCATGTAGCTCACTACCTTATTTTAGTTGCTTCCTCTATGCTTGATGTTAGACAACTGCCTTGAGATTGAGTGGTTCGCTTGGGGACTAACAATAGTCTCTGGGTGCCAGTCATGCCTAGGGTACCCTCCCGGGGCATGACATGTAGTCTCTTGAACCATCAACTTATCTATGACCATCTATGGGGTACATAAGAGAATAATCCCATGCTTTTAGTTTAGCCTTACATACCTGGGATGAAGCTATCAATCAATCACGTCAAGGATCTCTTTTGAATTGCTCAACCTCAAGCTATTCTCCTCTTTCCTCACCTAGCCTTGTTAATTATTGGAATAAGACTTAGAATGGGGGCTTTAGACCTTTTTTACGTCAAAATAACCTTATTAGATTACGTATAGAGTTTAGGAGGGGCTGAGGATTGACCAGAACACCCCTTATAAAAATTAGAAATTTTCATCTAAAAAAAGACCCAGTCCGTATCGCGGACTGGTCACGTACTGTGCATTTTCAGAAAAAGTTTCTGAACGAGTTTTCTCAATCTTGTAAAAAAAATTCAAAAAAATAAGTGTAGGTCCTCTACAGAGGCGCGACGCACCTCCGTCGCGTACTCTTACTGTTTTCACTTTTGGTTCGAAAAATTATCTTTTGATCGGGTCGTTCTAAAAATTGACGTACTGAGACCATTTTCTCACCCAATTTTTCATGCTGATCACAAATCTGGCCTTGGATTTGCCATACGAGCATAGAAAGATGTGTTACGTGTATACCCTCCCTCTAGGAGTATTTTGGTAATTTCACCGGGCGTTACAACCTTGTTCAAATCTGCTCTGTTTTCCACAGTAGGGCTATCTCCATTTGAATCTCTTTTTCTTTGATAACATCCTCTAGAGTAGCAATTTTCTTGAAAATATTTTTGAAAATCTCCTTACTCCATTGTGATAAGACTCATTTCAGCTTCTTCAATTTACATTCACTATGTTGAAAGAGGACCTCTCTACCTATATAGACCATCTCTCTTCCACAATCTTCTTAAAATTTGGAGTGTATTCCAAAAATTTAAGAATTTAAATGACTTGATAATTCTTTCCAGACTTGTATTATAAACCACATGTAGCGGTGCATGATATGACCCCCTTTTAATTAGATGATATACTTCACTCTCAGGCATTATATTTAGAAATTTCTCATTCACCAACATTCTATCGAGCCTTTTAAAGATACACTCCTCCTCAATTCTATCATTCCACCATGTGAACGAACTTCTTGCATACTTTAATATGGACAATGCATAATTATTAATACATTGGATAAAGTCTTCTGTCTCCTTATGAGTTATTGGCAGACCCCCCGCCCCCCCAATTTCTTCGACCTATCTATAATTACATTATAATCACCACCAATAAGCCAACGAATGATATGATCTACTAGCTATTCCAAATTACCCGAAGTTCTAGCCTTTCGGATTCAGTACATCTTGCATAAACTGTTGTATCTTAAAGTTTTCATTAGAGCCTTGTAAACCGAAAGTCATTGATATATGTTGTATATCATCACTACAGTCCTCCACCACCCAATTTCCTTCCGAAAAGACCCAGATCTTTGCTAAAATACTTGCTCTAGCATGCTCCAATCTCAGTTGATTTCTATACCACTCCAGTCCTGATGGATTTTGAAAAGGTTCTAATAAGGCTATGAAGGAACAATAATGTCTCTGATGAAGGCCAATCAATCTATCAAAAGCATTCCGTGATCTTACTAACCTTATATTCCATATTAGTATCTTTTCAATCATTGCGCAAATGATGATGATGAAGCCTTTCTACTCCTTGTATGAATCTGTGAAGGTTGGTTCAACTTTAACTCTTTTCTATTCTTCCCTTTTAACCTTTCTATTTGATTTGGAGATAAATCCCCATCTCTGATTGTGCTTTCAATATGGGGTGTCAGATTCTCCTCTTCCCCAGTATCTTTTACATGTTGTTTCTCTTCTAAAGATAGTTGTTGAATCTTGTGTGTAGGCGTATCATCCTTTCTTTCCCCTCCACCAACTTTTCCTTCATTCATTCTCAAATCCTCCTTATTCATTACCAACGGAGAAATAAGTGCTTTGTATGTCTTTCTTCATTTCACTATTCACTTCCTGATCCAAATACCTGGTTTCCGGAGCCTGGATCCTCCACTTGATCTTCCACACACTTGACCTCTTGAGTTATTGCCTTATCTCTTCGCTTACTAGGTTCTCCAATATTCACCACTTCGTTGGAATTATTCATTATGTTATCTTTTCCTCCATCTGGGCACTTTTCCTTTTTATACTCTTCGTTATCTTTTTCATTGTCATCTTTTTTCTCCCCCTTATCTTCTAAAGCTTCAAACTTATTGGTAGTATTAACATTAAGTTCTTTTCTACTGCTCCTACAATTCCACACTTGTACCCGTTTATCTCTTCTGTTATTGAACCTTCCTTCTTTGTATGTGTTCTTACACCCTTGATCCTTCTCACCATTATCTTTCTCAATAATTTCTTTCCTTTCTCGTCTTCCATTCTCCACCTAGTTCTCCATCTTCAGTTTCTCCCTACTATTTTGTTCCATCTTCAAATCTTTATTATCTCCTTTTGCCATATCAAACAACTCTGGATACAAAACAAGGCAATCCTTTTCGCAGTGTCCCTGTAATTTGCATGTGTTGCAATACTTTGGAACATAATCATATTTAATGTTGATCCACTTCTCTACCACCTCACTATTTTTTTTCTAACTCCCACATTTGTACAAGTTGAAAATTTGATGTGCTGCTGAAATACAATACTTTTGATGCTTAAAACTTGGAATTTTGTGTTTTCTCAAAGCGATGTTAGTAGGTTTGATGTGTTTTTATGTTTTTTTAAAAGATTATAGGATTTAGTATGATTTTGGGCAAAGCAGAATTGAAGTTTTTGGGGATTTACGGACAACTCTAGGGGCTGTGATTCAATCCACTAGTTGTAGGTTGGTTTCGTGAGTCAAATCTAGTGAAGGGCGAAGTTTCAGATATTGCATCCACGAACTGTCTGACGAGCTGTAGGTTACTTCACGAGTCGTCGATAGGGTCGTGCCTGGAGGATCAGATTTTGAAGAATTTCAGAAAAGTTAGCAGACGAAACCCTGCATGGGTCGTAAGTCAAAAGATGACCCGTAAGAAGGTCTCGTGAAGTTGAAGTCTGATTTTGAAAATTATAGAGTACGAAGCCCGGGTATGGGCCGTGGTTTCTTATATGACCCATAACCTCGTCCGTAGAAGCTACACGATCCAGTTTTCCAATTTCATTTTTGATTTGTATTTTACTTATTATAAATAGGTTTTTAGGTCTTTTCAGTAGGGAGACGTACGAGAGAAGACAGAAACAGTTGGAGAACTCCTATTTTGTGATTTTTACATTGAGATTATTACATTGTGATTTCTTGTAGAGAATTTTGGATTTCTTGTTCTTAAATTCAAGTTAAGCTCCACAGACAAGACTTAATACTACTACATTGTGGCTTCATTTATGAGGTGTTCTATAACTATTGTTTTCGAGGCAAGACATAGACCAAAAACTTTAAAAGTTACACCCTATGACCAAATTGGACAATACTACATTGTGTTTTAATTTTTCATATATATAACTCTTACCTCTTAGCTCAAGGGCTTTGAAATAACAAGTTAAGCTTCATGGGCAAGACTTGACAATATAACATTGTGTTTTGTTTTATGAGATATTCTATAACTATTGTCCTAGAGGTAAGACTTATTAGTCCAAGGACTTCCAAATAAGTTAAGCTCCATGAGCAAGATTTGACATTACCACATTATGTATTGATTTATTAGATGCTTTATTACTCTTGTCTTATAGACATGTTTTGGCCTAAGGGCTTCAAAGAACAAGTTGCACTCAAGGGCAATATTTTATATCATTTTTACTTGGTCTATCTTATGGGGAACACAATAACTTTTGCCTCAAAAATAGAACATAGTTCAGGGGTTAAAAAAATAACATATGCCTCATGGGCAATAATTTACATTATTTCATTATGTCTAACTTATGAGATGTTCTATAAGTCTTGTTTTAGGATCAAGGCTTAGACCAAAAGCTTCAAATTAGCTTACTCTCTTTGGACAAAAGCTGATACTACCATATTGTATTTGATTTATGATATGCTCTATCTTTTGTCTAGGAGGTAAGACTTAGCCCTAAACACTTTCAAATAACATGTTGTACCTCATTACAATAATTTTCACGAAGTCTAACTTATGAAAAACATAATAACTTTTATCTTAGAAGCAAAATTTAACCCGATGATTTAATAAAATTAAAAAAAAGCAAAAAAAAAAAAAAGAGAAAAGAAAAAACAATAAATAAAAGAAAAATAAAAAAAGAGAAAAAAATTACAAGTTAAGAAAAAAAGGAAAAAACAGAAAAAAGAATTAAAAAGTAGAAAAGATAAAAAAAATTAAAAAAATAAAGAAGAAAAAAATAGAAGTTAAAAAATATGTAGAAAAGACAAAAAGCAAAGCAGAAGAAAAAAATAATAAATTAAAAGACAAACAAAGAGAAAAATAAAAAAAAATTGACATGCAAATGAGTTTTATTAAAAATATTTAAAATACATAGGAAAAAGTATATACTTGGATTGGAGTTAAATGAAATGAAAGAAGTAAACTTGTTTTATTTCTATTTTATGTGTGTTAATTCTATCATATTTATATATTAACATATGATTTTATTTATATTCTACTCTCTGTTAAATTAAATGAAAGGACATTTTGTAAAGGTAACAAAAAATAAAAATCAATATGACTGCAGTCTGTATGATTTTGCGAAGTTGATGTGATGGTAAAAGCCAGGAAGTAGCATTTATAGATTTGGCAGCAGAAATTGTGTATTCCGGGAAAGTAGCTGAGTCGACATGAATGCTTGTGTACTTCATCAGCTGCCTGCTTGTCTCGCCTCTCCTCAATTGCAATTACAAACCAGGAGGAAGCAATCAAACTTTCCTTCTATTTGGGAAAAGTCCATCTTGAGATCTCTACCGATTGTACCCTCTGCTTCTTCTACTTCTTTCCCACCTGCTGAATATCCAGGTAAGTAGTATGTTGATTGTGGCTTTCAAGTCAGTAAAGTCGCTCAACCATATACTAAGATGAAACATTCTTTTTTTTTTTTATCCTTTAATCTTTGTGCTACGCATTTACTTCATGCTTCCTGTTAGATTCTGGAGCGTTGGATTTTTTCCGTAAGTTTAGCTGTGTGTCAATCTACGTATGAGATATCCAGGGGGGTTTAGCTGTAATTTACTCTGACCCTTTTACACTCAACTAATACATCTCGATTATAAGCTTATTCAAAGAAGCTAAAAGTTTCTTGATGTCAAAGAGAATGGATTTCGGTGCAAATAAGACTTGGGTATTTGAAAAGAGAAAGCAAGAACATTAAGAAAAGAGAGAAGGCCTGACTTGATTCCAGTATTATGGACCTAAGTCCAATCATTTGGGGCAATAAGACTGAAGTCTTTCAGAAGATACTATTGATTCCCTTGTGGAATTAGACCTTGTTGTCCTCGAAGTCACAACAAACAACAAGGTCATTAAATATGAGTCACTGCATTTGGTGGTGCAAGAAGATAATTGACTAATTTGTTCCATAGCTCGTGAAGAAGATGCAATGACAATTATCTGCCAATGAATCAAGGAGACAGTTACAATTACAAAGGAAGAACCAATTACAGGACAGGATTTTGAGCTGATTTTTATAGGGGAAATATTTTTATGAACGATTTGGAAGAGTTTCAAAGAGTGCGAGCAGTAAGTGTAGACTTCCTTATGTGTTCATAAAAATGTACTCTCTCTGAGCAGGAAATATGGTATCGAATTCCACGGCCACAAGCACTATGAGTTTAAACTATACATGAAGATTGATAAGAGAAGTCAGGAACATGTCGGGAATTTCAGACTGCATGAGGAATTGAAACTGACTGATCCGCTACTTACGGTTTGGGGAAGGGGGTGGGGGTGGGGGGTGCGCTACACATGGTTCAAAGGTTTTAGTGTTGAAGAATTGATACATACTTATTACTCTTCTGAGTGGGATGAAGAAGTTAGAATGATAAAACAGGGGATTATACTAAGAATAATTTCTGATCATGTTCCGTTACAACTTATGTGGCGAGTGAGAGAAATCAGGATTTTACTTCAAATTTGAGAACTGGTGGATGGTGGTGGAATGATTTTTCGACAGAGAAAGAATTGGTGGTCTAACTTTCAGGTAATAGGCAGACCAGATTTCATTTTATCAAAATAGTTGCACTTATTCGAAGTGAAACTGAAAAAAACTGATTTTGGATAACAGGAAAAATGAGCTATTAGCAAAGATGGCACACTTGGACAGGGACAATGAGGACAAGACATTACAAGAGGAGGAATGGATTGATAGGGCTTGTTTACCAATAGAGTTGAAGGATATTGTCAAATACGAAGGATTGACTTGGAGACAAAGATCACGGTTATTGTGGTTGAAACAAGGGGGTGGAAATGCCAAATTCTTTCCTACAATGGAAAATGCTCACAAGATACAATCACATTGGGAAATTACTGGTTGAGGGGAATATCAAGGAAGATCACAAGGAGATAAAACAAGACATTTTCCATTTCTACCAGAAGTAGTTTTCAGAAGGCGGGGATTGGAAGTCAGGTATAATATGGACACCCACAAGTAATCTTGAGGGAAGAAGTATGGCTCCAAGACCTTTTGAAGAAGAAGAAATGCTAGAAATTATCAAGCAATGTGCAAGTGATAAAGCTCGAGGACTGGATGAGTTCTCTATGGTTTTCTGTCAAAACTGCTGATTGATTGTCAAAGAGGATATCAGGAAGGGTCTGGATCTCTTCCACTGTCAGGAAAAGTCTGAGAATATGCAAGACCACCTTTATTGCTTTGGTTCCTCAAAGAACGATGTTGACTGTAGAGCATATGCTTGATTAGTTGTTTCTATAAGATCATTTCGAAGCTTCTGACAGAGACTCAAAAGGGTGATTTACAAGTTAGTGGATAATTCGCAATGACTTTTATTAGAAGACAAATCTTAGATGCATCATTTATTGCAAATGAATGTCTTGATAACAAGAAAGGGAGCCTTGGAGTAACCGGTAAAGTTGTTGCCATGTGACCAGGAGGTCATGGGTTCAAGCCTTGGAAACATTCTCCGACAGAATTGCAAGGTAAGGCTGCGTACAATTGACCCTTGTGGTCAGACCCTTCTTCGGAGCATGCGCATAGTGGGAGTTTTAGTACATCGAGCTGCCTTTTTGTAACGTCTTGATACCAAGTTGAAAGGTGATATTCATGGTGTTTTATGTAAGGTTGCTATTGAGAAGGCATATAGTCATGCTAGGGGAGAATTTTTAATTAACATTCTCAGAGATATGGGATTTGGAATAATGTGGGTTAACTGGATATCTTTATGTATACCTTCTGTTTGGTTTTCAATCCCTGTTGATAGCACGCCTGTGGGTTCTTTTGCAGCTCAAAAGGATTTATGTTTAGGAGATCCCATCTCTCATTTCCTATCCATCTCAGTCTTGAAATATTTTTCCAAAATGGTCAGGACTGCTTGCATAAATGGTTGCATAAGGGGATTCAAGGTTCACAGCCAGAATATCTTGGAAGTCCCATACTTTCTGTATGCTGCAGAAGAACAAATCAATAACTTGAGGTTGATTGCTGGTGATATTCAGGGAGTTTCTGGGTTACCAATAAACAGGAGAAAGAACCACTTATTTCCAGTTAATATGGTTCCAATTGCTATGAGTTTAGCTTGAGCTTTAGGTTACAAGGTAAGTTGGCTGCCTCCATTTGCTTGGGATTAGCACTGCGAATAAGAGATAGTGCTGATAGAATATCGCAAGGGGTCTTTGCAAAATGTGAGAAAATGCTAGCAAGTTGAATATTTATTTTTTGGGGGCAGAATGGTGCTGATAAATAGTGGTTTTGATTCTTTCCCAATTTATGTTATGTCTTTATTTCTCTATGCCAATTAAGATTGAGAAGAGGATTTACAAAATAAGAAGAAATTTTTTTGTGCAAGGACGTAAGAAGAAGAAATCATTTGATCTGGTAAGATGGAATACACTGGTTATAAACATGAAGGATGACCAGTTTGAACCTTCGCCAACAAATATGGAAGTTTAAAGCACCATACAAGATTTCTTGCTTTACATGGATGGTGAGCAAAAAGCATATCTCATGTATGAGAACTTTCAAAAGAGAGGAGCAAAACTGCAGCAGATGTTTCTTATGGTGAAAACAAGTTGAGTTTGTCAGGCATTTACGTTTCTAGAGTTGTCACTGTTCAGAACTGATTTTTTTTTTAACGCAATTGGCATGCGGTGGGTTATGGAAAGGGATACCACTGAAATGTTGAAGTGTTGAAACAGGAAAGGGCTGTCAAGAAAGAAGAAGAATCAGTGGAAAAGGATGCCTGCTGCATTTAGGGGACGGTTTGTTGGTTTGGATTGAAAGAAATAGAGGATACTTCATGGACTCAGCAAGCAACACTCGAAAGAGGAAATCAAATTGTATGGCTTTGTTTTGTTGTTGGTGCAGAATGGAACATGTAGAGGAGGCTGAATCTATTCTAGAGTTGTTAGAATCACTACAGGCCAAGTCAGGGCTATGCTTCTGTTTGATGCATTATTACTATTATTTTCTGTTATGCAATTACCATTGCACATTTTTAGTGCTGATTTATTATAAAATATCTTCTTCTTACCTTCTTAAAAAGGAAAAAGATTTAGGTATTTGAAACTACAGAAAAGTATAATTTGTAATTTTTTTGGTTGAAAATATTGAGAAGATGCAGGTCATGGAGATGAGTATGTTGAGATGACTGTGTGGACGTATCAGGAGTGATAAGATTAGGAATGAGACCATTCGGGAGAAGTTAGAGGTGGCCTCTGTAGCTGACAAGATGAGGGAAGCGAGACTGTGATGGTTTGAACATGTGTAGAGAAGAAATACTGACGCTTTTGTTAGGAGGTGCGGGAGGTTGGATTTAGGGTTACACGAAGGAGTAGAGGTAGACCGAATAAGTATTGGGAGGAGGTGATCAGACAAGATATGACGAACTTCATCTCACCGAGGACATGACCTTAGATTAAAATGAGTGGAGGTCGCCTAATAGGCTAGTAGGGGTAAGGTTGATGTATGACCTTGTGATATAGTAGGTTAGTAAGAGTAATCGTGTCTTTATATCTTGTGTTGTCATTATTCGTCTTATATTTGTTATTTTTATCGTATTTACATACTATCATTTGCTTTTCATTATTACTCGTTTTCCTTCTTTTTCTTTTCTTTTCCCTTTTTTCTCCATAGCTAGTATCTTCTGCTTATGGGGCTGATTTTTTAGATGAGGGTCTTCCGGAGACAATCTCTCTATCTCTATGAGGTAGTGGTAAGGTTTGCGTACATTTTACCCTCCCCAGACCCCACTTGTGGGATTCTACTGGGTATGTTGTTGAAAATATTTTTAAGTTGTTAGAGGAATATTATACAGTTCTGTAATATTATTGGGGACAATCCTTTTGGGGCTGACAGAATATATATGAAATAAATGCTCAGTAGCACAAATAACTTTTCAGCAATTGGATGTTTTTTTTTGCCTATTTATTCCTCTTGAGAAGCCAACCAAACAAAGAACAAGTAATAGTCAAAAGCCCAGTCAGTTATTAGAGGCTAAGCAAAGTTGAGTAAGTTCTAACGCCAAAAGGGACATATTTGAGCTCAATCAGATTCTTTTGGCATTTAGAAGCAGCTGAGAAAACTTGATAAAGCTTAGTATTCTTCTTTTCTTTTATCTCCTATTTCATTTATTTTTCCAAGTTAATCCAGAAATATCACCTGGGACAAGGCCAAAGCGGAAAAGGCAGATAGCAGGAATAGATCAGGAAGAATTACAAGATCCAGCCATTCTAGCAGACCCTGATAGTTGTTTTTGTGAGTTTAAAGGAGTACAGATACACCATAAGATATATGATGCACAATCAGTTGCTACAAACTTGTCAGAAGAAGGAACTAGTTCTCGACCTCCTTATGCTAATAAAAGAGTGATTTTTCCTATGATTTTATTACATGGCTTTGGTGCCTCTATTTTTTCATGGAATCGAGCTATGAAGCCCTTGGCACAAATCACTGGGAGAAAAGTTCTGGCCTTTGACAGACCAGCCTTTGGGTTGACGGCAAGGCTGGATCATGTCAACCATTCATCTCAGGGAAGTGAAGACACAAGACCTCTTAATCCATATTCGATGATATTTGCGGTGTTGGCTACTCTATACTTCATTGACTTCTTAGCAGCTGAGAAGGCAATTCTAGTGGGGTAAGTTCTATTCAAACTCTACTTTGATTTTTCTTGGATGAAGAAAACCTGAATTTGAATATTTCCATTATGAACAGTTATGGATTTAAAACATATTTTGACTTATCCCAGACAACGATTTGGCTTTATTTAGCTTGAAATTATTGTAGTGAAATAGCAGTCTTATATTTATATATTAGTTTCGCTATGCCAAGACAATGATCCTTCTGCCACCACAAAAATAAAAGAAATGTGAAAGAACGAGGATGGTGAAAATGAAGTTTGACGAAAATCAGATGTGTGCTTCCAAATGAATGAATGACCTACTCTAGGATGAACTTTTAGGTGATAAGAATTTAATGTTTTCAGTTATTATATACATTATTTCACACTATCTTTTATATTTTAAAAAAACTATCAGCTTTGTTATGCTTTATGAATGGACGGATTAGAATTATACTCCTAATAATTTACGGCAAACTACATCGCTAACTCATGTTTCCCGAAAAGGGAGAATCACTTGATTACCTTTCGAATACTACGACTCAGATTGATTACTTCTCCAAAAGGGCGATAGACGCCTTTGTGAGAATTGCAAGGTTATTCCGAGTGAGAATATCTCCACTCAACATAGGCTTCTAGTGATGGATTTAGAGATTAAGAGAGAAAAGAAGAAGGTTATTAATGCCCAACCGAGGATTAGATGGGGAGGCCTGACCCCTGTCCATTCACGAGAAATAGAAGAAAAGTTGGGTAATTTAGAGGCTTGGAGTAGTGGTGAAAATGTGAACGATATGTGGGACACTACTACTGGTTACATTAGAAAAGTAGCTACCAAGGTACTAGGGGTTTCGAGAGGGGCCTTTGGTGGACGTCAGGGCGGCTGGTGGTGGAATGACGAAGTTCAAGGCAAAGTGAAAGCCAAGAAGGTTGCTTATATGAAGTGGTTGGAGTGTAGGGATGAGGATGAAAAACAAAGGCTTAAAGAGATATATAAGATGGCTAAGACAGAGACAAAGATGGCGGTGACGAGTGCTAAGACAACAACGTTTGAGCACCTATATGAGGAGCTAAGTGATAAAAGCGGGGAAACAAGATTGTATAGGCTCGCTAAGGAGAGAGAAAGGAAAGCTCGAGACATAGACCAAGTGAAGTGCATCAAGGATGAGGAGGGTGAGGTGTTGGTGGATGAGATTTCCATTTAGCTAAGGTGGCAAGCTTACTTTTATAAACTCCTAAACGAAAAAGGAGATAGAGGTATTGAGTTGGGTAAGTTAGCACACTCCGAAAGTCATCGAGATTTTGGTTATTGCAGGCGGTTCAGAGTTGAGGAGGTTAGACGTGCTATTCGTAGGATGAAGAGAGGGAGGGCCATCGGACCTAATGAGATCCAATGGATTTTTGGAAGAACATGGTCAAGGATGACATAGAGTGGTTGACTAGACTGTTCAATGCTATTATGAAGATTGCTAAGATGCTTGATGAATGGAGGAGGACAACAATGGTCCCATTGTACAAGAATAAGGGTGATGTTCAAATTGTAACAATTACAAGGGTATCAAGTTGTTAAGTCACACTATGAAGGTCTGACAGAGAGTGGTGGAGATGAGGGTGAGAAAAGTAGTGTCTGTCTCAGAGAATCAATTCGGCTTCATGCCGGGACGATTGACTACTGAAGCAATTCATCTTGTTCGGAGATTAGTGGAGAAATATTGGGAAAGAAAAAAGGACCTTCATATGGTGTTCATTGATCTCGAGAAGGCATATGACAAAGTTCCGAGGGATGTCCTATGGAGGTGTCTAGAGGCGAAAGGTGTCCCAATGACATATATTGGGGTGATAAAAGACATGTACGACAGAGCCAAAACTCGGGTAAGAATGGTGGGAGGAGACTCAAAGTATTTTCCTGTTGAGATGAGACTTCATCAAGGATCTGTGTTGAGCCTCTTTCTGTTTGCCCCGGTGATGGATGAGCTGACGCGGTCTATCCAGGAGGAGGTCCCTTGGTGTATGCTATTCGCAGATGACATAGTACTGATTGATGAGATCCGAACTAAAGTTAATGATAGATTGAAGGTTTAGAGACATGCTTTGGAATCCAAAGGGTTCAAATTGAGTAGAACCAAAACAGAATACATGGAGTGCAATTTTAGTGTTGTGAGGGATGAAGCAGACATGGATGTGAGGCTTGCCACTCAATCTATCCCCAAGAGAGATAACTTTAAGTATCTTGGGTCCATCATTCAGAGTAGTGGCGATATTGATGATGATGTCACACACCGTGTTGGGGCCGCATGGACGGAATGGAGGCTTGCCTCAGGAGTATTTAGTGTAAAAAAGATACCACCTAAGATGGATGTGTGGACATACCAAGAGTGATACGATTAGGAATGAGATCATCCGGGAGAAGCTAGAGGTAGCTCCTGTGGTTGATAAGATGAGGGAAGCAAGACTGCGTTGGTTTGAACATGTGCAGAGAAGGAGTATCGATGCTCCTGTAAGGAGGTGCGAGAGGTTGTATTTAGGGGAGACACGGAGGGGTAGAGGTAGATCGAAGAAGTATTTGGGGGAGGTGATCAGACAAGATATGGCGAAACTTCACCTCACCGAGGACATGGCCTTAGATAGAAAAGAGTGGGGGTTTAATATTAGAGTAGACGGCTAATAGGTTAGTAGGGGTAGGTCGATACATGACTTGGTGATAGTGGGATAGTAGGAGTAGTGATGTCTTTACATCGTATATTGCCATTATATTTGTTTACTTTTAGCGTATTTACATTGCCTTTATATCTTGTGTTGTCATTTTCCATTTTGTTATGTTAAATTTATCGTATTTGTATACTAGCATGTGCTTTTCGTGCCCTTTCCTTTTTCTATATCTGGTTTATTCTGCTTTTGGGTTTTTGAGACGAGGGTTCCCAGGAAACAACCCCTCTACCTCTATGAGGTAGTGGTAAGATATGCGTATATTCTACCCTCCCCTGACCCCGCTTGTGGGATTCCACTGGGTATGTTGTTGTTGTTGTTGTATAGAAAGTGTCTTTATTTGGTCAAGACGAAGTAGATATGTTATTCTCAGTGAGTGGATAAAGTTCTTCAAGTTGTCCTTTGCTTGTTATGTATTGCCCTCCTTCCCTTTGCTCTTCCTTTTTGATTTATCAAAGATGAGACTTTTCTTGGTAACTAATGAGATATACCAGACACTCAGCTGGTTCGATTGTAGCAGTTGAAGCATATTTTGAAGCACCTGAGAAAATTGCTGCCCTGATACTGGTTGCCCCTGCAATTCTAGCACCCCTGAATTTAGGACCTGTGGTGAAGGACAATTCAAGCGGAAAAACTAACCAGACTGAAGGCGAGGACTTGGAAGTGAAATCTAAAGAGAATTGGTTTACTACGGCTTTCAGCATTTTGTCAAAGGTATCCCAATATCTTGGACAAGCAATAATGCGTTTGGTGAGCGGGATGGGAGACATCATAAACTCTTTATATAAGAAAGCTTTATCTGCATTCTTGCGTTCTGCCATTGGTATTATGTTGGTATGTACTCTGGTTTGGATCTTCTATCTATTTATGAATTGCTTTTCTGGAAATTTATATCGGGCAGCCTTGTGAAATTGAAATTAGGTCTATACTTTATTAGTTCAAATTTTTGAAAATTGGTTTTTGAGTGAGAAATCCTCCCCGACATTTTCTTGAAGAAGTCAAACAAGAAGGTGAGATGAGTTATACTTATAGGCATAGTGCAAGACCATGGAACATGTCAGCTACTTTTGGCTTAGCAGCTCTATTACTTCTTTGATCTTTCTGACATTTATTTGAGGATAAATTTGAGATATTTATGTTTTCAGAAATAGATGGAAGAAGTCTTATCAGTTCTTATTAGTCATTTGCAACATAAGCAAAACGAGAAATATTTGTCACCACTCTATAAAACTTGTTTAAAATGGGTACAAATGACTTATCATTTCTTTCAGGTAAGAATGATAATTGATAAGTTCGGCATAGCTGCTGTTAGGAATGCTTGGTATGATCCTAAACAAGTTGATGATCATGTCTTGCAAGGCTATACAAAGGTGATTCCTTGACAGCTAGTTGTTTCCAACTAAATAATGGGCTTGGTTTTTTCTTTTGGGCTTGTATTTTGATTTTTCAGGCATGCAACCTGGTTTAATTGTGCATTGTTGTCATCTTTACTCTTTAATATCTGCAGCCTCTCAGAGTGAAAGATTGGGATAGGGCTCTGGTGGAGTATACTGTGGCTATGCTTACAGATTCTGCATCTGAATCAAAACCACCACTGTCGAAGAGACTAAGCGAAATCTCATGTCCTGGTTAGAAAATCTTCTGTATGGCAGCAAATTGAATTGATAACTTAAAGGAAACGTTAGATTTTAAAATAATTAATAGAAAAGAAGTCAAGATTATAAGTGAATATGAAGTACTGAAAAACAATTTTACTATATGACCAACATCTCTTGACTACCAAATAACCTTTTGAGTGCACCATTCTTTTCTGGGTTACTCCTGTATACTGGAAAAGTGTGTCATATGATTTACTTCTGTCATGTTCTTTTTATATTCTTGGATTCTTTATAATGCTGTGTTCTAAGAAAGACATTATGGTAAAGTTGCATGATAAACACTAGACTCTAGTTACACAGTGAATATACAAACTTTCTAATGCTTTTTTTTTTCTCTTTTATGTGCAAATTGAGGTCCAGTTCTGATTATCACTGGTGACAGCGACCGGCTTGTTCCACCATGGAACTCTGAAAGACTTTCACGGGCCATTCCTGGATCTTGTCTTGAAATAATCAAGAATTGTGGCCACTTGCCCCATGAAGAAAAGGTTGACGAATTTGTATCCATTGTTGACAGATTCCTTGAAAGAGCTTTTGGGGTGCTAAAAGAGTCTCATTTGCAACCAGCAACTTGAGATTGATATTTTTCTAGTTCAACTTGGCCAGGCTTGACATCTATTGGTGAGCATTAAGTTTGACATTGGAACTGCCTGCTTAAGTGAATATATAGGAAAGCATTAAGCTGTTTGTCGATTATACACAATCCTACAAACATCTATCAATGCATTCCATAATATAATGTAGGTAGCTTATAGTTTAAATGAACATTGATTTCTTTGATCTCCCTTGAGACTAGGACAAAGTTCTTTAATGTAAATGTAATACACCATGTATCTTGAGAGTTGTAAAATTACACTTAAGTTTGTTACAGAGCAGCTGAAATCTCTCTTGTTTAACTAGAAGCCCGAGATTTGCAGATAGAAACTGAAATGTCTATGCAGATTTTTGTGATAGCCTCATTGCACTCATCGTAATTAAGTAGAGGGTATTCCATCTTCAGACAAGGGGATCAAGAGATATGGTAAGAGAAGGATCCTGTAAACCACGAGGCAGATCAAAACCAGACATGAAATCATCTCCAAATATCATAGCACCAGCTGCTAATGCCCCTGCACCTACTCCCATTCCAAAACCAGGTCTTGCATTCCGTGCTGCTGAAGTTCCAGTTTGTGGCATGTTTAAATAACTAGGCGGCATATTATCTGTTCTTGGGAGGAAAGTTGGAATATAGCCAACATTAGCAGGTGGAGGTTGAGGTGGTGGTGGAGTATGCGGCAGATAGCTCGGTCCTGCCACCGGTGGATGTGAATAATTTGTAGAATATGGCACTGGATGTGCATATTGGCGATTTGGCTGTGGTTGGTTCTCCAGCATTTGAGATGAGGTTAAAGATTGTGCTTGTGGATATGCTGATGCAGGTTTATATCCATTAGCCATGTTGAAGCCACTGCTGTTATCCGCAAGCTTAAATCCCTCCTTTTCACCTAGTTTTGAATGAGATGTGGTGAAAAATGCGAAATTCTCAGTCAAGACATGAAAGAGTATGGTTCTTGGTCCAGAGTAGTATCTAAATCAATATAAAACAGTGTCTTTTTCTCTAAGATTCTGTTTCATAGTCAGAGAAGATGAATAACTACACAAACTATAAAGTCTAAAGGAAGAAAGAGCATCACAGGTTTGTACCTGGTTGTGAACTGGGTTCTTCTCTTTCCTCTGAAATTCTGATAGAGACATCGATAAATCCCTGTGGTTTATTCGAGTTCTTTCTCCGCAATTGAAAGCTCCCGACTTCTTCAATCGGCTTTGAAACCTCAGAGTTTTTATTATACTTGTCCAGAAATTCTTTCAAAAGCACAGTAGCTGTTCCCATGAGTTTTTCTCTAAGAAAAATGGGCTCTCTACTGTAAACTTCAACATGGAGGTCCAAATCCTGGAGAGAAGTGTCAACCAACATTGAGAATTTGGTTTTCCAAACAGGATTTGCATTGCCTGAAGAATCAATCTTGGAACAGTACTTATTGTTTGGATCAATCCATCCAACAGCATACCATTGAAGCTTCCATAAAGCAGATGTTCGTCGGAGTCCCCTGGCGGAAATCAGGCAGATTTCAATCCATATTTTACCCATCTCAGGGAAAAAGATTGATACAAATGGTGATAGAATTTGTGCCGTTCTTTTCTTGATAAAAAAGTGAGGTGTAAAGCTGTTTTGCATCATATTAAGACTACTACCTTACTTTTATGCAAAGGAAATTACTTTTATATTATTATCAAAGTTGTGTTAAGAGATATCAACATACCTTTTTCCACATATTATGACTCACAAGTCAATCACAAGGGGACAGGAATCAGAACAATAGTCAAAAGTTTGCAACATGACATTGTTGAAAAATGAACTTAACGGTCCACGAGAAAGTAATTTATCCACCTGTTTTACGCAATTATAATATTGCTCTCCAAGGAAATATATACTCTAAATGTAAAACATACATCTCAAAGGCGTGAAATAGAGGCGTATATATAGTTTGGTATATATTGAAACCAAAATTTCTAGTATTACGGTATAGAGATAATCTCACATATTTCCTTACATAATACAATTAGTATATATTCACTAACTACTCCCTCTCTCCCATTATTTTTTGGTCCGTCCCAAAAAGAGTGTTACCTTACTTATATTGGCTTTAAAATTCCCTTTTTACTTATTCTCAACCACACAAATATCTAAGAATGATTTTAGACCACAAATTTCAAAGTCTTTTTTTTTTCTTAAACACCGTACTAAGTCAAAGGGTACCATATAACATGGAACGGAGGGAGTAATATATCTTTTTTAATCTAAACAAAGCTAAAAAAAGGTTTAAAATTCTAAATGCATTTGGATTTTTTACTTGTTAGATTTCAGGTAAACATTATGTGTTGATTGAAATGTACTTTATGTGATTATCAATTAACAAGAAAATTGTTTTGCTTTCTAGTATGCGGAAGGTGAAAATATGATATAAATGACAAGTTTCTCAAAGGGTTGAAGTCATAATTCTACTATATAACAAATTATGATTACTAACTTACGGTACCACATTTGACCAAACTTGAACATACAAAAATTAAACCATGTCAAATCAATTTGGTATAGTATTCTTTTAAAATAAAAAGTTGAAACTATGGAATCTATATGGGTAAAAATTCAATTTTGATGTTAAGACAAAACGTTGCTACCATAACGGCGATTGTATAACGTATTATAAGAGAATTGGCAAGCTTAACAATGCTCACGCCGGTGTTGCATCCAAAAAGTTTGTTCTTGACTATCAAAGGGTCAGGAGGAAGAATTCATCTGTCTCGCAAACAAATAAGTAGCAGTCCTCTAAGAATCAGGGGTTTTTCTAACAAGTGAACGCAGGGGGGAAATTCGTGCAAAACATTATTTAGGTTAAGGTTAAAAATATTTCCCTTCACTTTAGTTGTATTTTGTCACCATCCAACCCACGAGACCATGCGGGCACCTACTTTAAGGATATTAATTCCCAAATAAGTAAATCATGCGAAAAAATTCAGAATTATGAGATAACTATTGAAATATTACAAGTACTGATTTAAAAGTCCAAAAAAATTGAATTCTAAAAAGTACTTAACACTCTCAAGAAACTAGTCTAAATAGGTACAAGAGCTCCTAAAAGAATAAGGTATCAAAATAAACAAGATACAACTCCTAACATAAGAGAAGAGTAGTAAAAGCTGTTAGATATGATCATCATTTTCACCTAAGAAACATCATTGATCCTGCAATCAAACTATATTAAATGGTATAGCAAGAGTAGAACCATTACAAACAACACGTACTGGTAGGCATTATCGGACAATTCGAAATTCACCACACAATATAAAGTAATTATTCAGAAGAAAGCATGCAATTAAAAAAATGCGCCACCCAAATTTTTTATCCATATATTACCATCCTAATTTCCTTGATCGTAACTAGTACACTTGATTCCAACCTCCACACCTTAGTCCGTTGCCAACTTTACCATTTATCTTTTCCTTCCCTTATCATGGTAAAGCTTTTCAAGCCTAACACTTTATCATATCATAACTTAACCCTTCTATCACCTAGAGGAGTCTCCGAATCTAAACTACCACTAACTCTGTCTAACTAACGTACCACTTTCCCTCATTCTCTAATGCTAAAACCTGGCCCTGGACTACTTAGCCAACCTCTTGCAAGATTTCAAATTGCTAGTATAGTTCCCAAGCCATAATTATGCTATTTGCTAGAATAATCTAGGATGAATCTTCACGATAGTTAGAAATAGAAAGAGTAAATACGATTTTCAATACTTTGCTCATGTACAACTACAAAGTACCAAACATTCTAATTATATTAGATTAATATCAATGGATCATTTATCAATCATTCATAAAATAATAAATAACTACAAGTGACGGAGACAGACAATTTAAATAATGAAAATTTAATATTAAAAATTTGTATCGAGAATGACTGAAAAGGTGAAAACAAGACCAACTATAGTTTGATAATTATCAACAAATCATGTTAATTCACAAATGAATCAATTAAAAAATTTAAAAAAGACCTAAAGTTAGGAATCTATTAATAGTTAATATTGCACCAACGCCCAACTAATGGGCGACTGTGATACCAATACAACCAAGCAACCAGTGGTTCATTAGAGGATGAAATTTTTGAGATAAAACAAGGAGAGTGGGAAAGCTATTAGTTGAATTTGACCTTCATCCAAGAGTTCGGGGTTCTACATGAGGAATGTGTTTTTTGACATCGATTTTCAGCTATGCTAGGAGATCATTACTTTGATACGATTGGCTCCATCAGTCATTCTTCACAAGAAGTTTTGAAATTGAACTAGTAAATTGATAGGATCATGGCTAACCCATTAGCTTCGTCGAGATTGGATAAAGCATAAGAGGGCATTTTCCTAAAGAAAAGATTCTCTTTCGACACTAACGACCTCCCTTTTTCTTCCTTTTTGCCTGGCGAGACAAAATCGCAATAATTGAATCGGTTCTAATCTTCACTTGAAAAGTAAGGCCTTACTTTTTACTTGATGAGTAGAACTTAGTTACCCATTTATTGGGATCTGAAAGAAGCTGACTTTCTATGCTTTCTTCCACTCGAGAAAGTATTCTTATTGCTAGCAATGGAAGAATATTTTTTGATCAAGGTCGCCTCTCGACAAGGTAGAAGATTATATTTTATCCTAACAGAATGAGAATGAGAGAGAGAGGTTTGGCTTTTATAGTAAATCCACCACTGGTCCACTATGACGTCACCTAACCCATTATAGCAGCCTTCCATAGGGGATTTCTCCCTTCATGGCAACTTGCATGTAGGCAGAAGCTTGGTCTTTCTTCCCCAAGCTCCAATTAATACACATAATCATAGGAATCCAACATAATCTAACTCCAGTCATCAAAATCCAACTTAACCAACATCAACTATCCTTCATAGATCACACGCAACCTCATACTTGAGATATGAGACATATCCAGCAACCAAAATATGGTAACATAGACAACAACACCATAATACTAAAACTAGTAACACTTGGACTTCTAATCCTTTCTTACAAATTTTTACATAGGATGAGCATGATCGATCACGGTTATGCCAATTCCTCCATATCGCACATGTAATCAAATTCATTCACAGATAATAATCAACAATATTTCTCTTATTGAACCCATACCCGAATTGTTAGTATGCTGGCATAACACTTGTTCCAATAGTTAGCATGTTGGTGTGGAATCTGATTCAAACAGTACTGGCAAGGTACCCAATCTAATATGTATTCATATAAAATCTGATTCAATATGTACTAGCATGCCAATATGTACCAACGTGGTACCCAATCCAATAGTTAGTATATCAGTGTTATACCCTATCCAATAACCACAGTCGCGGTTCAATCAAAATGAATGATTCACACACTTGCATGATCAAGTAACAAGTTCATTGCATATAATTTGATCACAAAATAGTCATTTCACATTTACCTTTTTATTTCATGAATATGCATTACTCATGCATTTCACCTAAAATAGTCAACAAAAACATATTCACATGCACATAGACACGCGCACAGACACATATGCATATGTACACATATATACGTATAACCCAATATTGGACCCCCTTAACTATCACGAGTCTCAAGATATCATATTACTCATCAATTTTCTTACAAATAAACATTTCCAGGATCATCAACTAGCTCTACAATAAGAATCAAGTTTAACATTCAAAAACCAGATTCTCACTCCTAAGCACAAATTAATCACAATCAACATGATACATTCCTGCCTTAACAACAATAACAACATGTGTAGCCATCCAAACTTCATACCCAAAGGCCTAAGAATGATCTCTCCCATCAATATACTATGCGATAAAAAATAGATTACAACTACTTAATAAAGAAAACATAGCCTACCTAGGCATCAAGTAGCTGCTGAACTCACTACCAATTGTAGTAACCCTCCAGGTCATTTATGCATTTTTGCATTGGATAGAGCATTCCTATAGCGACCCCAAGTTATTTGTAATTTGCTGGTACTGACGGTTCAGTCGCTTGGTCAATCTTTTGAAAGTTGTGCAGTTTGCTATATTGGGAGGCCTGTTAAAGCTAAAACATGAGTTTCACAGTAAAGTTTGAGTAAATGGCCTGAACTGCTCTGAAATGACCAAATTAGGCTAGAGCATGTTCGGTTAAAGTATCGAGGATATCAGTGTTAGTTTATATCGAGATTTGTATTTTAGTCTTCAGAATAGGCTAAAGGTTGACTTTGGTCAATATTCTTGGAAAACATTCTCGGATGAAAATTTTGACTACACGATTAGCTTTGAAATATGGAGTTTGGTCTAGAACAACCTACTATTTAGTTTTTGAGGCTTTCGGGTGTATTTTGGGCCCCTCGATGGAAATTGAGTAAATATAGAATTAGGTAGTAGGACCCTCATTTGATCAAAATAACCTTGTATGGGCATACCGATTGTGCCATTAGATCGAGAACATCGAAATTAGAATGGTTATGTAGTTTGTTTACAGAAATCAAATTTCAAATGAGCCCAGAACACCACATAAAAATTGGAGTTTGGATTGAATCTGGTGTAAGCATTAGTACCCTCTGCGTTCGTGGAGGTGCCCCCGCGCTCGTAGAGGCCAGAGCACCCAATACTCTATATTCGTAAAGACGGGGCCACGTTTGCGAAGACTTCAACATTCGTTCTCCGTGTTCGCGGAATGTAGTTGGAGGTGGTGCAACATATAAAAATTTTGATTATGCTAAATTTAAAGGAAAACTTCAGAGTGCAATATTTCCTTCATTCAGAAGCCGATTTCAGTGGTTCAAAAGGCTAACTTGGATATTTTGCTGAGTGAAATGTTGTAGAAGTATCAGATATTGTATTTGGCATGTCGTTCAAGGTAAATTCTATTGTTTTGCTGTTGTGTATTAGTGTTGTTTATTGGGAACTTTGTAATGTGATTTGTTAGTCATTTCGTATCAGATTTTAATTAAGTTTAGGTCTATTCTTTGTGTTTCTCGAGACTCACACTGTAGTAGAACAACAACAACAATATACCTAGTGGAATCCCACAAGTGGGGTCTTGGGAAGATAGAATGTACGCAGACCTTACCACTACCTCACGAGGTAGAGAGTCTATTTCCCGAGAACCTTCGTCTTAAAAATCCATAAGAAGAATAAACTAGATATGGAAAAAAGGAAAACGAAAAGAAAAGGAAACATAAAGGATGATGAACAATGAAAAACACATGATAGTGTGTAAATAAGATAACATCAACATATATATGATGGATAAAGACAACACATAATATAAAACACGACTAATCCTACCACCCTACTATACCATAAGGCCAGAAATCCACCTAACCCGACCAACCTATTAGCCTGCTACTCTAATTCGCGACCTCCACTCCTTTCTATCTAAGGTCGTGCCCTCGGTGAGATCAAGTTTCGCCATATCTTATTTGATCACCTTCCCCCCAATAATTCTTCGGTCGACCTCTACTCCTCCCTGTAATTCCCAAATCCAACCTCTCGCACCTCTTAATAGGAGCATTGGTATCCTTCTCTGCACATGTCCAAACCATCGGAGTCTCGCTACCCTCATCTTATTAGCCACGGGGGCCACCTCTATCTTTTTCTGAATTGCCTCATTCCTAATCTTATCACTCCTGATATGACCACACATCCATCTCAACATCCTCATCTCTGCGATCCACATCTTCTGAACATATGTGTTTTTTATTGGCCAACACTCCACCCATACAACAACGATGGTCTAACTACCATTCTGTAAAACTTACCTTTGAGATTAGTTGGTATGAGGATCACACTGTGGTATTGTCAAACTTTGTTGTTTTAGTTGCGCTTGAGGTAAATTCATTGTGGATTTGATGCTTTTTTTTGCTATTACATAAAGAAATGGTTTGTGTATATGGGCTATTTTGTGTTGTTTTACATATCGAATTGAGCCTGAATTTGAGGCATAAGCTCGGGTAAATATAAGGATTCTTATGCAGACTTTGTTTTGAGATTTTAGTGTGGGCCCACTTTTTGGCCTTGAGATTGGTTTAAGTCTCTTTTCTTTGATTCTAATGTCAAAATGACCGTATTGACACTGTGATTCTATTTCTTATAGCTTGGCAGAATTCTAAGATTGTTCGAAAGGGTAAAGCACAAGAAAAGTGATCAGAGACATGTGCAATCGGCATATAGGTAGGCTATGATATTTTTTCTCCTTCTAGATTGAGTTGAACATGTGAATGTTTTTTGGGATGGCATAGATAGTGAGCAGGGGATTGGTTGAAGGCCATATATATTGACATAACTATACTGATCGGTTATCTGAATAGTTGTCTAACATGTTGAAAGCACTTGGGGCTTGGTATACTGATTGTCTGTATATTTTTGAGTATCTGGGTTGATAGAGTGTCTATGGACATGCAAGCCTATTGATGGTTGTTATATCGGCTATCTATTGTACTGTTGTGATACTTTGACTAATATATTCACTGTCCACTATGTTTATGATTATCTATTATTTGTTGGGCCTTAGTCTAGGCTTAGGCTAGTGATGTCCTAGACCTGTGCTGGTCATGGTCGGTAGGCAGCTATATCATGTCTGGTGTGGCTTGAGAGGTGTAGATCCTTATAGATCAGAATATTCGACTTGAGTTTGTAGAGCTGAGCCTTAGAGGGGTTGTAATAAGATAGGAACCCAATTATTAATATGATTGGCTGGCTATTTTGGATCGTTCCCACAATACATCAAATACTATTCGAATATAAGAGGACCAAAATGTCACCTTGAAAATCATAGTAAGGTCATGTACAATTAGAGGCCCGAGCATTGCCCATAAATGGGCATATATCCTCCTACTAGGAGGTGTATAAGCAAGAATAAGTTATATTCTATATACCCCCGGTTAGTGGCCACATAGTTAGAGGCTATACCGTTATAGTTTAAGGCTATACCATTAGAGGCAACATTGATAGAGGGCATTTTGGACTAGTCCAGGCCTAAGGGCTAAGGCAGACCATTGACCATATCTGACCTTATCTTGGTAAAGGCTAGGACATAGCCTGGGTTAAAGGCCAGGTAATAGCCTAGGTTAAAGTCCAGGTTGTAGCCTAGGTTATAGACCAGGTCAAGGTATACAATTTTGGTTAAAGGCCCAGTTAGATAATTTTGTCAGAGTTGTGATTACACATTCATATTAGTTCACAAGTTCAGTTCTAACTTGATACCCTGAACCCCACACCTGTTCACCCTTCTATTGTGCGTGGGTATTCCTTCTGGGCTTATGGGGGTCCAATTGGTGTACAAGCATAGACAGTAGGACCTTACACCTAGTATATCAATACACCTTTATCCAACCTTGGGTTACTTCCATATTTGTCGGTCTATGCACCCGAGTCTTGTGATTATGCACTTGCAGAGTTGTACTTTGGTTTATCCCTGCTTTATTTACTATTCTTACTCAGTCAGCCTATGATGCCTATTGAGTACCATTACCCTAGTACTCACACTTACTTTTTGTATTTGTTTTGTGATGTAGGTCCTAAAACGAGCCAGTAACGTTGATTCCTCATGTTGTAGATGCCTTATAGACTAATGGTGTGCATTGGACATTCTTGGATCCTTCTGGTCTCCATGGTATCAGTTGATATCTTTTGTTGTTCGAGACTTGCATTGTGTATTCTTTTGGCTTCTATATCTATATCGTGTCTATAATAGTTCTGTAAAGGTGACTTCTAGGTCCTAGGAGGGGATAATGTAAGTGTATATGTTTAGTATTAGTTTTGGTTTTTTGATTAGCTTGTTTGTTAAAATCTATGGAGTTCTCTTCTCCTTTACACCCATTACTAGTCATTCTGAGTCAGAGTCAGGCTTGCCTATCAGGGGATAAGGTAGGCACCATCATGACCTGTAAAGTTGGGTCATGATAAGTTGGTATTAGAGCTCTAGGTTCGTTGGTGTCACTTGTACAGAGCTACCGTTTAGTAGAGTCTTGTGCATGAGTGCAGAGACGTTAATGACTTATCTTTCGGAGGCTACACGATGTGTTATGAAATCTTTTTTGATTGTATCTTTCGTGGAGTTGTTGTGTTGACTTCATGGAATCTCATTGGCTCATTCTTTTACAGTTATGGCTCACAAAGGTCGACCTTTAGGAGAAGATGAGGATGTAACACTAACTCTGGACTGGGATCCTTCCCCAAAGCATATTGAGGAGCATTCGGATGCCCTTATTCCCCTGCAATCGGAGGGGCCAACAATAGCACCGTCCCTAGTCGCCCCTATTATGACACCTACAATTCAGGCTACAATCGGAAACACTTGCAGTCCTTGAAGGCATATAGTAGGCACTCGCTCCAGCCCTAGATCCAGCTCTAGTGCCATTGGTACAACCAATATGGACTCCATCTCCCTTTCTGGTAGAGCATGAAGTCCCTGCTACCAAGCCAGAGATTGCAGGGAACATTAGGCCTTATGAGGATCAGAAGATACTTGTCTATTTTCTCATATTGGGCCCTTCGAGATTTTTAAGAGCGGTTGGGGAGGATGTCCATGAGTTCCTAATGCTTTTTCAGGAGAGACTATAGACTTTGAGGTTGTCAGAGTCCAGGGGCATGGATTTCACTGCTTATTAGCTAGGTGGGATGTTAGATAGTGGTGGCATGCTTATTTGGGTACCAGGTCAACTAGGTCACTGCCACTGTCATGGATGGAGTTTTCTAATGCTTTTCTGGCTAGATTTATCCCCCGGAGTCTTAGAGATAGGTTCTGTGACTAGTTTTCCAAATTAAAGCAGAGACCGATGACAATTTCAGAGTATGAGCCCAAATTCCATAAGTTGTCCAAGTATGTTACTGCTATATTGCCGATTAAGAAGAGCAGATCGGGTGTTTTGTAAGAGGTCTGGGGACTCAATTATGGATAGAGACCCGATCCCTACTTACATCAAGCCGATCATTTCTGGATATTGTAGATCATGCTTGTACTATTAAGCAGATACGTTGTAAGAACCATAGAGGCAGCGACAAGTGAGCTTGCTATGAGGGCAGTTACAATAGAGGATGATCTAGATTTAGGGGCAGTCTGATAGATCCTAGTCAAGATTTCAGTCGGGTTAGTCTAACCATTCCTTCCAGGCTTTACTGCAGACTTTTAAGAGCAGTCGTCAACCCCAATATACTTCTAGATGGAGAGGCCCTCCTTATCCTTCTAGGAGAAGGCCGAGGGACAGATATACAGTGACATCAAGCCAGGCTAGACCCTCTCAAGTAGCTAGTCATGGATCCAAAGTCTCGGGGTCAGAACAACATATCGTGATAGTCGACGCCAAGGTGACAGATGGTCTTTGGGATGCTATGAGTATGGGGCATCAAATCATTGGTCTTGAGAGTGTCTTCTGCGGAAAAAAAGGTGCCCAACTTATTGAGTAGACCCATCAGCCCCACCCCAGCCTGTTAGAGGTAGATATTAGGACTAAGGCTACAAGGGCGACCTGCGAGAGTGCAGAGATGATCAGTGCGACTCTAGAGATGATCAGCAGGATACTAAAGGCATAGACCAGGTAGTAGAGGTTACCCTAAGGGAGACCATCAAGGTCATTTCTATATTGTCTGGCTTGATTAGAGGCAAAGGTATCTGATGATGTTCTTACAAATATGATTATTCTATGTTAGCAGCCAGCTTCCACTTTATTTGTTCCCAGGTTTACTTATTCATGCGTATCTATTTATTTTGTTTCCTATTTAGGGATGAGCTCTGAGCCTTTGTTAGTACCAATTCATGTTTTGACTCTAGTAGGGGATTTTGTTGTAGTGGATTGAGTGTGCAAGTCATGTAAAGTCACTATTCAATGGCAGGATACCGAGGAAGATTTGAAACTACTTGATATTCTTGATTTTGATTGGGTATGGATAAGTTGTCTCCTTATCACACAATTCTTAATTGTTATGCCAAAACTATGACTGTCCATACTGAGTGTACCTCCAGTGGTATGGCAGGGATCTATTAGGTGTGCACCAGTTGGTTTCATCTCCTATGTTTGAGTTTAGAGGTTGATTTCTACTAGTTGTCTAGCTTATTTGGCCCATGTTTATGTTATGTCAGTCGAGGCTTCTTCTATTACTTCAATGCCAGTGGTTTGTGTGTTTCTAGATATGTTTCCTAGCTAATTTTCCTGGGGTACCTCTAGAAAGAGATGTTAATTTTGTTGTAGATTTGGAGTCAGGCACTAAGCCCATTTCTATTTCTCCATATCGGATAGCCCCTACCAAGCTTAAAGAGCTTTGTGTTTAGCTACATCGTCTTTCAGATGAGGGTTTTATTCAGCTGAGTGTTCTCCCTAGGGTGCTCTTGTTCTGTTTATTAAGAAGAAAGATGGAACGCTTTATATGTGTATTGATTATAAGCAGCTCAATAAGGTGACAGTGATAAACTGTTACCCCTTGTCGCATATTGATGATATGCTTGACTAGTTATAAGGATCTATATTGTTTTCTAAGATCTATTTGAGGTCGGGCTATTGATGAGTCCATATTTCAAACTCGTTTTGGGGCTAGCTTGCAAAGAAAAATTGCCCTTAGTATGCTATTATTTCCAATCTCTAATAAATATGCATGTGCTATGATAAGAAATGGGATCAAAAGTGCACAATGGACAATACTTGGTGAAATATTGGAAAGGGAGCAAAAGTGCATAAAGACGGAGAAAAGCAATATCGCCAACCTACTTTGTGATCCGCCGAACACTCAGGGAGATTGCCTATCATTTTAGCAACCAGGTTCCAGATCAAGTCAAGAAGGCAGTCAGATTCGATATCAGAAAACATGATTGGTGCACCGCCAAATTGCATAAGAGCTCACCCAAAGTTGCAGCACTCAAAGCCCTAAAAGACTGACAGAAAGGCAATATGATGGATATTTTGGCGCATCGCCATATTAGATTGGAGGAATGAAGATTCATCACCTAATGTTACAAAAGAGGAAGCCTTATGAAGATGTAGAGAGAAGCGGTTAAGTGCATATTCGGCGCATCATCAGAGTTCTCAGCGATGGTCGGCGTTGACCACCGAATGATATTTCGTAGCACAAACTTTCACACATTTGCACGGAGTATATAAGAAATTTTAGAAAGGACATTGTACATATCAGTTCATACCATATCAAAACAATTAGTCTGTAGTAGTACATAGAACTTTCTTCTTAGAGTACAAAGGGAAGTTAGGGGTTTGATGCTTTTGGGGATCAAATTAGAGAAGAATGGCTGGTGATAAGCAACTAATTTGTATTCAATCTTGTTACCCATGACTGCTACTGATATGTTTGGTATCAAATCTTTAATTTCTAGCATGTATGGCTAAAATCCCTATGTTGGGAGTGTGCTATTGATATGGGTCTTTGATATATTTTGACTTATATGTAGTTGATTCGAGTGAATTTATATCCATTCCTATGTTTAATTTATAATTTCAAGGTTGCAAATTTGGGTTTTTACTTTAGATCTCTGATTGCTTTAGTCGAAACGACTAGAGTATGGAATGGATATAATCGCTAGAAATCTCTTGGGGTTTCAGTTGAAGTCCACATCCATGGATTCAATGGCCAAGGTATTAGGGGTTTTGCTGAGACTTTTTAGGCTAAGCGTGTCCTCGGTGGTCCGCGTATGATTTCTTAGTTGATTCATGCGAAACACCCTTGTATCATAGTTGATATGGATTACAAGCAACCTGACCTATTCACTCAATATCAACTCATTTAGTCAAATATCTAGATCCAGTTGGTAGATCAATTCCATATTTGCACATCCCCAACACATTCCCTTAATTGCTATTTAAATTGTTATTTAGAACTTGTTTAGCTGAATCATGATTTTGATTATTGCAACCATACATATCCTACAATTACTTGGCCCAACGAGTCACTTCTACCTTGAACAACGATTCCCTGTGGGATCAACCCCAACCTCTAAAGTTGGGTTATTATGCTGATCACGACTGCCTCTGCTTCCTTTGAGTAGCTAGATTGAACATGATCAGCTATCATCAATTGAGGATTAGGCAGCAGATATTCCTAACTTCCAAACCCGTTATGTCCATTATGAGTTCCTACTTATGTCTTTTGGGCTGAGTAATGCTCCTGTGGCCCTTATGGATTTGACGACTTGCTTTTTAGGTTGCATATAGATTTCTTTGGGATAGTCTTCATTGATGAAATTCTGGTATATTAGCAGAGCCATGATCAACAAGCCCAACACTTGCGCATTTTACTCCAGACACTAAGGGATCATCGTTGTACGCCAAGTTTTTTAAAATGTCAGTTCTGGTTAGAGTTCATGGAATTTCTAGGGACGTGGTGTCCAAAGATGTCATTATGGTGACCCACCTAAGATTGAGGCTATTCGTGGCTGGGGTAGGCCCACATCTATCATTGATGCCAGGAGTTTTGTTAGGTTAGCCAAGTATTATAGATGTTTTGTCAAGGGGTCTTCTACTATTGCTGCACCATTGACTAGTTGACTCACTAGGGTATTCTATTTGTGTGGTATAAGGAGTGTGAGTCCAAACTTTAGAGGCTTAAGGAGTTACTGACTATAGTTCCTATTTTGACTGTTCCAGTTGAGGGCGAAGGATTTACAATATATTCTGATGCCTCCAAAATTGGCCTGTGATATGTTCTAATATAGTGGATTGAGTTATTGCTTATACTTTTAGACAATTACGACCTCATGAGTAGAGCTACCCAAGTCATGATTTAGAATTGACGGCAGCAGTTTTTGAGTTTAAGATATGATGACCTTATCTATATGGGGTCCACTATGACATTTGTATAAACAATCACAAATTACAATACATTATGAGTCCACGGGACATGAATTCCAAACAGAGGTGGTAGATTGAGTTGCTATCCAATTATGATCTTTCCATTCTTTATCATCCAGGCAACAAAAATGTATTGGTGGATTACCTTTTGGCCTTGGATATCCAGTCCTTGGATAATAGGATGATGAGGTCTGATATTTCAGGCTCTAGGCAAGTGATAGCTTCTGTTGGGGCACAATCCTCCTAATTTGATCAGATTCATACCAGAGAGTATGAGGATGCAGAGTTAGTCGCCCTCAAAGATTGAGTTTTGCAGTTTAGTAATGGCCAGACTACTGTAGATTCAGATGGTGTCCTCCGATTTGACATAGGAGTTTATGTTCCCAAAGGTGGGAATCTATTTTAGTTGATTCTGTATGAGGCTCTTAACTCCAGGTATTCTATCCACCTGGGCACAACAAAGATGTATTAGGATTTGAGGCAACGTTACTGGTGGGATTGGTAAGCAGAGAGATATAGCCGTTTATGTGTCTCGTTGTCTTAGCTTTCACTAGGTAAATACCGAGCACTAAAGACATGGTGGAGAGCTTCAAAGATCACCCATTCTTGAGTATAAATGGGAGTAGATTACTATAAATTTTATGATGAGGTTACCTCGGACTTCCAGGGGTGTTAACAACATCTAGGTCATCGTTGATCAACTGACCAAGTTGGCTTATTTCATTTAAGTTTGATCTTCTTATAGTTATGATTGGCTATCCGATGTGTATATTCAGGAGATAGTTGTATACATATGGTACAGATATCCATTATATCCGATCAGGGTTCACAGTTCACCTCCAACATCTGGAGAGCTTCGTCTAGGAGTTGGGCACCAAAGTTGACTTGAGGACAATATTTCATCCACACACCGATGGCAGTCCGAGCATACTATTCATGTCAATCAAGATATGTTGCAAACCTCTGTTTTAAATTTTGGCAATCAGTGGGATCAGTTTTCGACTCTGGCAGAGTTTGCATATAATAACAGCTACCATTCTAGTATCTAAATGGCACCATTCGAGGCTCTATATGGTAGGTGTTGTCGTACTCCTATTGGGTGGTTTTGCAGGGATGGCGATACGTAACACCTTTCTCACTTAGGCAAATACCACATCGGAAAAGAGAGGGAGAGTCCTAGGCTATTTAAGTAAAGTGTTGGACCTAATACTGTGAGGCGCCTTTTGGGGTTAGCCCAAAGGGACAAATCCGTAATGGCTTTGGCCCAAGAGCGGACAATACTTCATAGTGTTGGGCCAGGTCGTTACAGTTTTAGTCCACAGAGCCTAGATCATATGGCACAAACTTGCTCAAGAAGGATTTATCTCATTTTTGTGTGATTCAAGACAGATTGAGGAAAGTCCAGAGCTAGTATCAGAGTTATGCTGATCATAGATGTTGTCCCTTATATTTTGAGGTTGGTGACCGAGTGTTCCTGCGGGCATCACCATTTTGATGAGATTTGGCAGGCGGGGATAAGCTTACCCCTTGGTATATCAGGCTATTCAAGATTCTAAGAAGAGTTAGTGTAGTTGCCTATGAGTTAGCTTTGCCTTCGGCCTACTCAGCTATTCGTATAGTTTTTTATGTTTTGATGTTGCATCGATATGTGCCAGATAAGCTTCATGTGTTATAGTATGATTTTGTGGAGTTAGATGAATGATTGACATTTGTTGAGGAGCCAGTAGCCATATTAGCCAGATATGTGAGGCAGCTACGCTCCAGAGTGATACCCATGGTTAAATTCCAGTGGAAGCATTATCCAGTTGAGGAGGTCACTTGGAAGATAGAGTGGGCTATGCGGAGCAATACCCTAGCCTATTTGAGTCCTTAGGTATGCCCTTATCTTTACTTTTACATATGAAAGTTTTTATAGTTGTGGATGTTGTAATGACCCTCCAGTTCATTTCTACATTTTGCATCTTATGTGTTGGATAAAGCATTCCTATAGTGACCCCAAGTCATTTATAGCTTCCTAGCATTGATGGTTCGGTCGCTTGATTGACCATTTGAAAGTTGTGCAGTTTTTCATGTTGGGAGGCCTATTAAAGTTGAAAAATGAATTTAGCAGTAAAGTCTGAGTAAATAGCCTCGAAATACAACTATAATAGTTCCATCAACTTTGAAATGGCCAAATAAAGCTGGTAACATGTTCATTTAGAGTATTGAGGGTTTCGGTGTTAGTTTATACCGAGTTTTGCACTTTCGTTTTCAGAATAAGCCAACAGTTGACTTTCGTCAACATTCTTAGAAAATGTGTCCAAATAGAAATTCTGATAGTATGGTTAGCTTTGGAACATTGAGTTTGGTCTAGAATGATCTTTCATTTAGTTTTTGAGGCTTCCAGGTGCGTTTCGGGCCCCTTCATGAAAATTGAGTAAATATGAAACTGGGAAGTGAGACCCACATTTGATCAAAGTGACCCCATATGAGAATTTCAACTGCACCATTGAATCTGGAACATCAAAATTGGTATGATTACATAGTTTGTTTGTGTAAATAGGATTTCGAAGGATTCCCGGACACCCATTAAAAATTGGAGTTTAGGTTGAATCTGGTGCATGCATCAGTACCCTCTGTGTTCGCAGAGGTGCCACCGTGTTCACGGATGTGCCCTCGTATTCGCAAAGGCCAGGGCACCTAACACTCTGCAGTTGTAGAGATGGGCCCACATTCACGGAGGCTCCAGTCTTTTTCTTCGCATTCGCGAAGTGTAATTGCGGGCTGTGCAAAATATAAAATTGCAGATTTCACGAAATGTAAAGGGAAACTCTATAGTGCGATATTTCCTTCATTCAGAAGTCAATTTTAGTGATTTAAAAGGCTAACTTGTGTATGTTTCCAAGAGAAATGTCGTGGAAGTGTCAATGTATTTGACATGCTGTTCGAAGTAAATTCTGTTGTTGTGGTATTGTGTATTAGTGTTGTTTATCGGGAACTTTGGAATGTGATTTCTTAGTCGTTTCCATCGAATTTTAGTTATATTTGGATCTATTCTATGTGTTCTCTCGAGGCGCATGCTATGGTATTGTTTGAATTTGTTATTTTATCTGCATTTGAGGTAAATTTATTGTGGGGCTTGCTGCTCTTTTTGTGTTATTATGTAAAGAAATGTTTTGTGTTCTTAGGAATTCTTTTGTCATTTTACATATTGGATTGGGCCTAAATTTAAGGCACAGGCTTGGGTAAATATAAGGGCTCGCTTTTTAGCTCCTAGATTGATGTCAAAACGATTGTATTGATGCTGTAATTTTATTTTTGACTTCTTGGCATCATTCTAAAACTGTAGAAAAGGTAACGTGCCATCAAAGTGATCAGGGACGTGCGCGATCAGAATACAAGTAGGCTACAATCTTTTCTCTCCTTCCAAACTGAGTTGAACACAGGATTGTTGCCTGAGATAGCATAAATAGTGAGCAGGGGATCGGTTGAAGGCCATATATATTTTCATTATTGTACTGAATTGTTACATAAGTATTTAAATAATTGTGTAATATGTTGAAAGCACTTGGGACTTGATATACTAATTGCTTGTATATTTATGTGTATCTGGCTGACAGTGTATTTGTGGACATGTCGAGACTATTGATGGCTGGTATACCAGCTATCTGTTATGTCGTGTGATACTTTTACTTATATATTCACTGTCTATTATATTTATCACTATATATTATTTTTTGGGCCTTAGCATAGTCTTAGGCTAGTGATGCCCTAGACCTGCACTAGTCCGGATCGATAGGTAGCTATATTGTGTCTAGTGTGACTTGAGAGCTGTAGATCCTTATAGATAGGAATAGCAGACTTGAGTCTGTAGAGTTGAGCCATAGAGGGGTTTTAATAAGATGAGAAGCCAGTTATTCATACAAATGGCTAGCTATTCTGTATTGTTCCTGCAATACATCGAATTCCACTCGGATATAAGGGGGCCGATGATATCATCCTGGAAACTCAGAGTAAGGTCTCATACAATTAAAGGCCCAATCATTTCCCGTAAATGAGCATATATCCTTCCACCAAGAGGTGTACAAGTGAGAATAAGCTACATCTCGTATACCCCCAGTTAGAGGCCATATGGTTAGAGGCCACATAGTTATATGCTATACTAGTTTAGTATAGGCTATACTATTATAGTTAAAGGCTATACCATTAGAGGCGACATTGATGGAGGGAATTTTGGACTAGCCCAGGCCTAAGGGCCAAGGCAGAGTAGTAGCCATGTCTGACCTTATCTTGGTAAAGGTCTAAGCATAGCCTGGGTTAAAGGCTAGGTCATAGCCTAGGGTAAAGGCCAGGTTATACCTTGGTTAGAGGCCAGGTCAAGGTATACAGTTTTGGTTAAAGGCCCAATTAGGTGATTCAGTTAGAGTCGTGATTATGCATTCATGATTAGTTCACGAGCTCAGATTTAACTTGATAACCTGAACCTTATACTTGTTCACTCTTCCATTATGCAAGGTATACCTTATGAGATTATGTCAGTCCGATTGGCATACAAGCATAGACGGTAGGGCCTTACACCTATGTACATCACTACACCACCATCCAACCTTAGGTTACTTCCATGTTCGCTGATCTATGCACCCGAGTCTTGTAATTATGCATTTGAGGAGTTATATTTTGGCTTATGCTTACTTTGTTTACTATTCTTACTCAGTCGACCTATGATACCTATTTACCCCTAGTACTCACCCCTATTTTTTGAACTTGTTTCATGATGTAGGTCCTAGCACGAGCCACCAACGTTGATTTCCCCTATTGTAACAACCTTATTCTGAGACTAGTGGTGAGCATTGGACGTTCTTAGATCCTCGTAGTCTCTATCTGCATTAGTTGATATCTTTTGTTGTTCGAGACTTGCCTTGTATATTCTTTTGACTTGTATATGTATAACAATATGTTGTGAGTCAATAGGTTGTATTATGTCTATAATAGTTTTGTACATGTGACTTTCAGGTCCTGCGAAGGGATTGTGTAAATGTTTATTTTTAGTATTCTGGTTAGCTTGTTTGTTGATATCTGTTGAATTCTCTTCTCTCGCACACCCGTTACTAGATATTCTGTGTCAGGGTCAGTCTTGCTTATCGTGGGTTAACAGGTGCCATCATGATCTATAAAGTCGACTCGTAACACCAGTAAACCTAAACTTGTCCTCTCTACTGGCCAAGTTACGAACTAGAAAAAAATGTCGGACAAAGAGTACCATTTCAAATCCAAGGCTGATGCCAAAGTTCAAAGACATACCCTCTACAAGCTGGTACTATTCATAAGAATGGTCATACTGTCATAAAAAATCATCTTTGCTAGGTGGTTAAAGTTTTGACTTCCAAGCTTGATTGAAGCTAGTAACACCAAGGATGACTTGAGGCTCCCACCTGATGATATTCTTTTGGCTCAAATCAAATATGGTTTTGCCGACGGGAAGAACCTAGTCATATTAGTGATCTCTTCCATGGGAGAGGATCAGATTTGTCGTATCAAGGACATTGATCCTAAGTAGGTGATAGTGGTGTATGATACAAAGTTTCAAAAAAAAAAATACTATATATAATATAGAAGAACCAAGACTTGTTTACTTTTTCTTGCACTTGTTCTTGACAACCATTATTCAACTATATGTGTTGTGACTGGATAAAAAAAGCTAGCTACTGAAGGGTACCGACGCAATTTCTGACCTTTGGAGGCGAAATGATGAACGTAGGTAGAAATTCATGGATTCTTTCCCTATACGAAGATCCCTTCTCTCCATTGTTCCCAAGTGTAGAGTAGCATTTTGAGGGTTTTTAAGGTAGTTCTCATTTGTTTTTCAACCTTAGGGGAAAATAAGTTGAAAGAATTCATATTTGGAGTTTCTACCCCCAGATGACTCCACTATGGTGGAACCCATCCCACCATGGCAACATCGATGTGGTAGATCTAATCATACTATGGCGAGATGCCCATAGTCAAACTAGATTAAATTCACGATATTTCTATCTCTTCAGTCGAGTATTTTTGTATGAATCTTCTTTGTAAAACTAACAATAGTTCATGTCATTACAAAAGATACTAATTTACCTCTTATTCATCCCTGAATGCTACACGAAGGAATGGGCATGAGTCGATTCAAGAGTCTAGAGTTCAGTAGTGTGACTTTGTCATGACCTTAAAAAGAATCTCTTGGCCTGGCGATCAAGCCCAAGAGGACTTTGTCAATGGGCTGAGCTAGGATGGGTGGAAGCTAGAAAATTTCCTTTCCCCATTATGTGAACCCCCCTATCTTTCTATAGTGGTGTTTTTATAGTAGTAGCCTTCCTGCCAAGGCGGGATAGCGGGTATTAGATAATAGGGGAAGACAAATAGTTTCCCCATTTCCTACCCATTCAACTCTTTAAATTTTTGCCGATCACTTATTTTTAGACGCTAAATCTCAAGTAAAGATCTCATTCCCTGCTTCCATTACTTCATTACTTACATTGGGACTGTTGCATGCTAGGAATTCATTTAGTATAATGGACTTGGGGTAGTTCTTTTGAACTTGAATGGGTTATTATTTGATACCATAATCATAGCATGGAGATTTTCCTTACATTCCCAACGTATCTACAACATTTCGAGTGTAAGGATTTAACGGGTCAGGATTGAAAGCAATTCCAAGATTGGTAGGGATGTTTGAACAATCATCTTGGTTGAAAACTTAGATCAAACACCTTTTAGGGGTTGTAATGCTGAAAGCCTTGCATAATTAGGTAGTGGAGCACCTTAGGAGTACAAATCTGTAGTAAGAATAATGGAGACAAGGTTTTGGGCTAAGAGGCACCATGGACGCCCCCTTGAAGCTTTGAACACCATGAATGTCTCCATAGCAACCTTGCTCCCACTATAGCATTCACTCCTATTATAGAGACCTCGACATGGCTGAATGCATCTCGCTATAATGGGGAGCTACAAAACATGACCTCTTGGATAACTTGGCTGAAGAAGTTTCCTTTTCCTTATATGATCATGTATTTATGTTGATTCTTAATATGCACCCTTACAAAATTGTAGGTTTAACCATCAATGGTCGTATTCAATGAAGCGAACATACCTTTTATCAAATTTCCTAACAACTCTAGTCAAGATAGATACTGTACTACTAGAGGAGGAATAAGTTATTATACAAGAGGGCCTTTTATATGCTAGGGTTGGTAGAGAAGGCACCTGCCTTCCATGCCAAGCTAGAGGAGTTCTGCTAGGGTCCACTAGTGGAGGCTCCTCGTGTGCTCTTAGGATAGGTGAGGGGGTTCTATGTCCTCCTCCCACTTGTAAATTGGGATGATCCCCACCCTTCCATCTATATCCATGGGTTGGATATCTCGGTGAGCTCAAGATTCATTAGTGTAGTGTTATAGATGCTAGAGATCTCTAATGAAGAGTATAAGGACAAATTAAGAGTAATGGACCTAAAATATCTATGTGATACACTATTGGAGGAGTAATTCCATGACCATATATATTAGCCCACCACCAAGAGAATCATTGGTTCTTACTTTTCGACCAGTACCAAGAGGTGGATGACCTTGGTGGCTTAGAGGATTTGTCCACCGAGCAACCTCACTGACATGACTTACCCTCGGGACTTGGTGGTGACCTATGCCATAAGAGGGATTTGGCAGAACATAAGGCATAAATAGTGCCTAAGTGGAAGACCTTCTACTAGGGCAACGAGAAGGCATTTTTCCTACCGAGGCTGGTGATGGTACTCTTCAAGCATGCAGAAGTTCCCTTGATGGACTCAAACAAGACATAACCTATTGATACCCCCTTATACCCTTTATTGGACAAGCTTGCATCTTCCAAAAGGAAAAGAAAAAGAAGGTGGGGAACTCAAAATAGTAGGGAAATGACAGAGGTGGATGAGGAGGAGGAGCATGAGGGAGTCCCTCCTTTATAGTTACACATCTACTTTCCAATGACTGTGTAGAGAAAGATTTGGTTTTTATTCAGATGGCAGTAGAAGGTCGTTCCATTGGCCCCCCAGCTTTTGCCTCTACTGCTCGCGAGCTCGAGATGTTGTGATGCCAGCTGAGATGTGAGAGGAAAAAGGGCCATGCGAGGGACTATCTGGTGGACAGAATATAGAAAACTATCAAAGTGAACTTCTCATGCATCGCCCCGAGCAAAAATCCCCACCCTTGCTTCAGAGGACTCTTGGAATTTCCCTGACTTGAGGGAGGCCTAGACAGTGAGCGAGACCCTTAGGACCCCCTTTTGACTAGGACACCTCCTTTGTATATTTAGAACTTATTTGGGTTGCCTATTTGAAAATGTTACATATAATTATTTACACTCCTTTCCGACTTTCTTACATCTTTATGCATACGTGGATGCTAACTTTTCTAGTTCCCTTAGTCATAAACGAATTCTAATTATCTTTACTTATTTCTCTATTGTTGATAACTTATCTGAACACAAAAGTAGTGATTTAACTGACTTGGAAGCAACAAGATAAAATAGAATAGAAATAAGGTAAATTAGGAAGAGGTTCCGCCTCACTTTGTTCTTCTATAGTCAGATAGTTTCTGCTATGGCAGTGGCACTATGACGGGATCAACTCGCCATGGTAGACTAGATAGGGTCACTTTTAAGAACAATTTCTGGAAGGTTTCCTTTCGTCCCCATCCCTTGAGTTCACTATTAACCCCTCCCTGAAGTTATATTTTTGCTAGAGACCAGCTATCCTAGTTAAATTTGGTGGAGTTTACCCCAACAACGAGCCCATCATGATGTATGCAAGAACTTTTCTCTATCATTTTAGAAAAACAAATGTGCAAACCTCATAAATATGCCTACCAAACACATTATGATTTATGATTTAAACTATTGTCCACAAGTTCAAAGGACCCAAGCAATCATATCTTATGTATTTTAAATACTCAGGCAAGTATACTTTATAGGTAGGTAGTTAATCAAGCAGTATAAGAACATAATTACTTAACTCCAGCAAACACACTTCACATACTAATAATTATATAGGCAACACTATACACAAAATCAGGTTTTCACGATACATCACTCAAGAAAATCTAAATGATTGAATTAAGTTGCTTCATGGATGACCATTAATCGATCATCCATGCATTACACAACCCTTAAGGAAAGATAATAATTAAAGCCTTCCCGAGTACAACTTTTCATACTTGCATTCCTTTGACTACGACAATGACATATGATTTATTTTGATGAGATACCAATTTGGGATCTAGAGATACCAATTATGTCACGCCCCAAAGAGAGGGGAGGCGCGACTGGCACCCCATACCGTTATTGGCTGGGTAAGCCACTAAACATGCTAGTGAACTAACTAGGGACCAGAAGAAAATCGGGCAGCATAACGTCTGAAAGACTAAGCCTGGACATTTTAGGTCATGACCTGGTCAACAGTAAATCACGTACATCAAGATAAGTAAACCCAAACGATAAAGTACTAGCTAGCCGACAAGGCTGACACCACAGAGGTACAGGCACACACCATATATACATGCCAATCTTATGACTGGAGACTGAAAGACACAAAAGGACCAACCCACAATAACATGTCCACAATAGCCTATATGAGAATCACTAATACTGTCGGGACATGGCCCCGACATACCCAACTGTACAACAAAAAGTAAACATTCCATGAAAGCTCCAGGAAGAGATGGAGCTTACCAACTCATAGCTGAATGGGGCTCCTAGTGGAGGGGTAAATCAGAACCCCTACCTGAACCTGCATGCACGAAATAAAATACAGCGTCCCCAGGAAAAGGGATATCAATATGAATAAGCGTGTACTGGTAAGTAAGGTAGGAAGTAAAATCATAGATAACCGCAGTAAAAAGGTTAATAGAAATACCACCTGTAACCAAAACTCAAGTAGCCTTAATGGCCAATAAGCCACCTCCTAGTGATAAAAAATGCATGGTATGCTCGAGTATCACATGTCGTTAATACATATATATAGATGCAAATGCATGACATACCCAACCAAATGCAAGCACTGGTGGTCCTTTCCGGTAGCTAACCGGCATCATATCTGCCAACCTGTGGCCATCTGTACCATATACATATATATATTTGGGCAAATAGGTCCCATACCTTCGATTATAGCTCAAAGTCCATGCATAACATGCAATGTATGATATTAATGTTGAATGCACATAGTAAGCCATAGCAAGAACTTAGCCAATCTTGGCCCATTGGTACGCTTATTCTCATAGCATCATAGTCATTGCCATTTACCCAATCTTGGCTCATTGGTACACTTATTCTCATAGCATCATAATCATTGCCATTTAGCCAATCTTGGCTCATTGGTACACTTATTCTCATAACATCATAGTCATTGTCATAACATATACATATGGCTCGTGGAATCATACATGTCCTTTTTAACAAGTTTGGGAACTTAACCCAACATTTAGAGTGAAGCCTTAACTTTGAAAATGTTTATAAAGGTGCTTTACATAATGATTATATTTGGTCCCATGTCAATTAGTAAAAGAATGTATTTAAATAGGATCAAGTGCCTTAGTAGTTTAGACAGGAGTATTTCACTTGAGAATATTGGAAACCAACGCGTTACTTGTTAAATTCTTCAATTATATTTTTGTATGGAAGAAGGACTAATTTTGAATACTACATTCCCTTTGCATTCTACATTTATTTTAATGGAACTACACCAAGAAGAGAAACGCCTCGAACATATGAATAGGTAGCCGGGAAATCAACAAAATGATATATAGAAATTGAATGTCTAGTTTAAGCGAATGAATGGAATTTCAACCTAATACCATCGTGAATATAACTCAGTTGCAATCCCAATGCCTTTCACAGAAGGTCTTTCTAGCAACAGAATAGTAAGATATCGCATTTGACGTTTTGAGAAACTTTCCGAATTTCGTGTTAAAAGGAGGGACAAAGCTTAGCCTTAACATACCTCTCCAACGAACGTCCAATTGCAAAAAGTTTCTTCACGAAAGTTGTTCCTTAGGTCCTAAGCTTCACAACGACTATATATACGCATCTTAAAGACACCTATAAACAGTAAAATATTAACATTAATGACCAGATTCGGCAAGGAGTATTTACGCAAGAAAATGTCTGTAAAACTTCGTAAAAATGACCGTAAAAGACCTCCAAAATTATTACCTGAAAATACCAGCTGCAAACCAACAATACCAGCAAGAAAACCACTTTTCTACAGCCTAAAAATAGCTCCAAACACAGCTAATACGAGCGGAAAACAATTGCAAAGTGTAAGGCACACATTTCTAGGCACGGGGACTAATTTTAACGGTAAAAATGTGAAAAACTTACCTAAATCACTTAGAAACTTTTGAGAGCTTTCTCTTCAGTTTCATACTTGTTTGGGATGAAAATGGCTCATTTTTGAGCTTAAAAATGTCAAAATAGCCGACATTAAGTTGGGCCACCCCGACCCGACCCATGACCCAGTTCCCAGCTCGGGCAGTCTCGGTAAAATGGTCATAACTCTTTATTCTGAGGTCGGTATGATGCGCGGTTTTATGCGTTGCAAACTAGACTCATAGATATTCAATTTGATAGGTCATGGACCTTCTAACTCCTTGTATTTTGGGAGATATGGCCTAATACATTTGACCCAAATTTAAGAAGGATTTCTTAAAGAAACTTACGGTAACTTTTGCCAACCTTTATCTTGCAACTTTCTTGATTCCAAAACTTAATGTATGGCCTTTGTGATATTAAATAACTTTTAAAAATCCATTATTAGCAAATTATAAACTTTTAGTCCCATCTCAGATGTGAAACCTAATTTAAACCTTCCGAAAAGGGTGAGGTGCCACTCGGGTCATTTCTTTAATCCCGAATGTGCATTTAGGGCATTCCTTTGGCTTAAAACTTTAGGTTCTTGATATTACCACTTATTTGTAGCCTTATTATCCTTAGGTGCTAACAAAAATCACATGTGCCTTATATAACGCCACACTATTTAAATAGTGAAAGACGAGAAACAGGGGTCTCACAAATTAGACTCTGCACATACCACATGCTATAGAGTGCATGAAAGGAGAACAGAAATAGACAACTTCATAAAATGCTTTGTAACTTCCCAAAGATTAGCTATGGACGTCAACATACCAATGTACAAGAGTCTATTCCATATTCACTCATGTATCGGGAGACTGATAAGTTAGGCTTTGATACCAATTTGTCATGACCCAGTCCACCAGACTGTATAGACACCTACTCTTACACCTAAGTAGGAGAACCCTTAATTCCCAAATAACTAAGTCATGTAGAAAATTTAGGAATCATGATATTACTACTGAAGAGGTCGTGCAATTTGAAAAACTAAGTTTGAAGTCCAAAAGATTAAATTCTAAAAATACCTTAACACTCCTAAGGAACTAGTCTAAATAGGTACAACTGCTCCTAAAAGAATAAGGGATCAAAATAAATGAGACTCAGTTTCCACCATAAGTGAAAGAGGACATAAGTTGTTGGAGATCATCATCTTCACCTAAGAAACATCACTGGTCCTATAGTTGGAGTACATCAAATGTTATAGAAAAAGTAGTACCAATATAAATAACATGTACTGGGAAGCATCATCAGTCAATTCAAAAGCCACCACATAGTATAAAGTCATTATTCAAAAGAAAGCATGCAATAAGAAAATGCACTATCCAAATCTTTTATCCAGATACTCTTACCATCTCGATTTTCTGAACCTTAACTAGCACACTTAATTCTAGCCTCCACACCCTAGTTAGTTGTCAACTCTACCACTGAGCATTCCCTTCCCTTATCATGCTAAAGCTTCCCAAGTCAAACACTTTATAAGATCATAATTTAGACTTTCTATCACCCAATGGAGTCCTCGAATACACTATATAATTGACCTACCACTTTCCTCAATCTCTCATACCAATACCTAGCCCTAGACTACTTAGTCAACCTCTTGTAAGATTTTGAAACTAGATCAGTTTGGCTTCTTTATATTGAATCCACCACTGGATTTCTGTGATAGGACCTCATCCACTATAGCAGCCCCATGTAATACCCTAAAAGTGGAAAAGTCAGAATAAAAAAGAAAATTGAGAGAAATATTTCTGGTGCAGATATTACGAGTCCTATCCATGGGCCATAAATGCTTCTACAAGCCATAGACGGGTCATCATAGATGGAATCTGAGACTTGTCAAATTTTAGGAAAAATATGATGAAGCACGAGCAATAATTATGGATCATAAAAGGAACTACATCGTGGAAAGTGGTGGTAGAAAGGGGTCCAAAATTTCAGAAATTAACAAGTTACAGGACTTTTTGTATGATACAACAAGATGGGTTGTAAATGAATATGCAGTTCATAAGTGGGGTTCATAGAACACCCCAACACATAAAACATATTTTGAGATTAAGCCTGGGCTTGTGAGGGGATTCCACGACTCGTAAAGGAACCATGAGTCATAGATGTGATTTGTGGAAAGTTGATCAGATTGCAAAGTTAAAGTACTTTTTTTATGGACCAACAAAGTGCTCCTTAATCTAGAAGCATGATCAACTCGAGAATCGAGGCTTTCAGGTGAGTTTGTGAGTTTTGCATTTAAGCCTTTTAAATTGGCCAGTAGTAGACTTTGGTCAATATTCTTGAAAAATATGCCTACATGAAAATTTTGATGGCACAATTAGTTTCAAAAGGTAGAATTTGGTCTAGAGTGACCCTTCATTTGATTCGTGTTGGAGTGGGACTCACATTTAGTCAAAATGACCTCGTATAAAATTTTTGACTACGCCATTAAATCTAGAATATTTATTTTAGTAGGGTAGCATAATTCGTTTACCTTCATAGGGTCCTAGATAAATTTCGAGTACCCTGTCAAAAATTAGAAGTTGGGAAAATAAGCTATCTCAGTTGATAACTTGGTATCATCGCTATAGTGCCCTTGAGCTCGCTATAGTTATCAAGGTATCGCTATAGCGACACCTATACAGGGGTAGAAGTATCACTATAGCAACCCTAGCTCACTATGGTGGCTCCGCGATAAAGACTAGGGCCTTGCTATAGCGAGACCCACCCTTTTGCGGAGGGTCGTTATAGCGATTCTCGAGTGCTTTATAAGTTTTGGACTTGGTCAAAATTCAATCCATTTGCATGGCTTTTTAAGAGTGAATCTCCTTTATCTTGGACTCAAAATTGATGATTCAAAATCTTGTTTCAAGAAATTATTATAGGAAACACATTGGCGGTATCGAAAAGTTGAGTTAAGGCTTTGTTCAGGTAAATTGTGGGGATATACCTGTTGTTCATTTTATTTTTTGAGTGAAATTTAGGGAAACTTTGAGTGGTGATTTCTTAAGCTGTGGGTGTCCATTTCCAATGATTCTTTCAGATTTTGAAACTTTATTTTTTGTAAATTTTCACCAATACTTTTTGTCATTTCTTGACTTGTAGCCAAATTCTTGGGTTTTGGTTCATTGCCCATTTTGTGTTAATTTTTTGCCGAAATTAAGTTTCTATAGTGTTAATTGAGCTGAGGTTGTCGTTTGGGACCAATTTTTAGAGCCGATTCCAAACTTTTGTACGTGGGTCCCACATTTCCCATTTGGAGCCCCAAAATTGGTTCGTCTTGATTTCTTGAAAAATTAGTGCCAAATGACTATAATAATATTGTGAGTATATTTTTAATAGCGTGGCAGCATTTGGTGGCTGAACAAAAAGGGAAGGCTCCATCAAAGTAAAGTGGAGCGCACGTGATCAGTCTATAGGTAGGTTACGATTTCTCTTTCTTCAAATTGAGTTGGTTAGTGTAAATTCATATTGAAATTGAGTGGAATTTAGGCAGGGTAGTTAGTTTACTTGTTTCAAGTGTTAGATAGCATGTTACAAGCCTAGTTGATATTACCAGATAGTTGTGAACTTGTAGTATGTCTTGTTAGCTTATTCCATTTTTAGTAGTACTATTTTACCGTAGATTTTTAATCCTTGGTAAGGATGTGAAGTTTTTGAAATAGCTGGGGAAGGATAGTTGTTATGAGCCTTAGTAATTGATGCATGTTTAGGTCTTTTCGGGTACTTGGGGTACTTATGGGCATGTGATCATTATTGATACTTAGTAGCCTTTCTAGTATTATTATTGATTTCCTACTACTAGTTTTGTAAAGCTTGTTGGCCTTAGTTTAGGATAAAGAACTTGCTATAGACTCCACAGCTTCACTCCAGCGGGCTTAGATCCTTATAGAATGGTATAGCAGACTAGAGTTTGTAGTTGGGCTTTAGCTAAGCAGTAAGTGTACTCTTATAAACACCATTATCCATAGTTGTCTCATACTTTCTTGACTATTACGGTACGTTGATGACCCTAAACCTTGTAATCAGCTTGTCTCGATTCTGGTTGAAGCTCGAGTGGAGTTAGTGAATCGTTCTATATAGTTAAAAGGCCTCAAACCTGATGTGTATAATTGTGGACTTCATTCAGCATGGAAAGAAAGTCTTGGTGATTTTTAGGCCACTAACATTGCATTGAGAACACATAAAATTTCAAGTTTTAAGCATCAAAAGTGTTGTATTTTGATAGCACATCAATACCCTCAACTTAATATTATTTCTTGTCCTCAAGCAATGGACTCAATCTACGTAAGCAGCACAATAACACACAGACCTCAATCTAATAGCATACATCATATCAACCTCAAGCACAGATACCCACACCACTTTCAAAATCACATCACATAGCTATTAACCAGTATAGATTAATGCATGTGACAATGCAGTATGACAAGCAATACAATTATCAACAAGCCATGATCATTGAGATAGTTCAATGTCAATAATGCAATGCAAGTGCCCTCACAAAGAGAAGTCTTGTATCTCACTCAAAATGATATTTTCAGATCTAATCTTGGGACTTATGCAAAATCACTCACTCTCACAAAAGACATTTAAATACCATGCTCAATTCCATATGCTTGCCCCTATACTCATGACTATGACCTTTGACTACTTGGACTAGGATCATTTTAGGACTTTATTGACTTGTAACGTAGGCTCAGGGGGCTTTGGTATGATGTTTTGGGAACACAGTGACTAAAGGTCCTCCTTGACACTGCATTTTTCTACACTTTTACCTTACCAACACTATTATTTTTCATCTCATTCTCCCTTTTTCCTATTTCAAGCTTTTCTGGGTGCCTTATTCTCATTTTCCACCCTTTTGCCTTTTCTTTCACATCATTTTTCTTTTTCAGCTTATTGCGTAGGCATCACTCATTTTTGTTTTGCACCCAGCACACATCCTTTTTCTCCTTTTCCATGTGTCACTGGTTCTCCCCCCTCATTTTGTGTTTACTCTTACACCAACCACCCTCAACTTAGGCTTTTGGCCTGAGTTGAGGTAATATCCAACCTAAGAACTAGGGCCACTTTTAGTAGCCATCCTCAACTTAGGCTTTTTGCCTCAGTCAAGGTGAACAATGTTCAAGGAAGGACCAAGGCCAATTTCAGGTTTTTACCTCTAATAAGGCTAGGTAACTAGGTTTTGTACAAAGAAAAGGTACATATAAGACTCAAACATTAGGATCAAGGGATATTTCACACATTTGGTGGGTCATTTAGGCTAAGTGGACTATTATGAACAACAACCTAAGATCCATTTCTAACCAACTAACCTACAGTCTAAGATAGAGTATTAGGGCAAGTTCTAGATTGTAGTACAATATATGAATTTAACAAAATAAGCTCATACTCACATGACACTGATTACACTATCAACACAAACTCTCAGATCACACTTTTCATCTCAATGTTATTCTCACTGATCAGAACAGGCATTATCAATACAATTAAACATGCATGGTTGCTATCAAGACTAACTAACAAAATTTGGTGGGTATCATTCTTCACACAAAACACATATATTTTGTAGATATTAGTACTATATGCTACCCTAAACATGTCGGTTCAACAGAAATTAAATATCCATGGGAAAAAAGAACATAGGCAAAAAAACCCTTATGATTCAAAATTTGGGATAGTTATAGGCCAAGGCTACTCAGACTTCACTGAGCCCTATAACTACCCACACCCCATTGAAAAAGAGGTGTAAAAATGCAAAATAAAGCACAGAGGTCAAAAAGAACATACTTGGACGCCTAAGCACTGATCTCTACCTTGGGTTGCCTCCCAAGTAGCACCGGATTTATTGTCGCGGCACAACTTGGACAACTTGGTTACTTAGACTTCACCAAATGCCCAAACATCCTTTTTCAAGTCATTTGGCCTGTTCATTGGCTGAAAGATATTGAAGACAACTTCTTCGTCATTCAATCTAAACCTGAGTTGGCTAGCTTACATATCCACTAGTGCTCGACCAGTAGCTAAAAAGGGCCTTCCCAGGATGATTGGGACTTCGAAATTGACTTCACAATCTAGGATCACAAAGTCTGCAGGGAATATGAATTTCTCAACTTTGATGTGCACATCATAAAGTATAAGCACAGACTTCTTCACCGTGCGGTCAGCCATCAACAACCGCATGCTCGTCGGAGTAGGGGCTCCAAGTCCTAGATTTTTTGAAGACCACAAGGGGCATTCAATTTATGTTGGCACTGAGATCATACAATGCCCTTTCAAACTCCACATCTCTAGTAATACACGGTATGGTGAAAGCATCGTGATCTTCTCGCATTTGCACGAAGGACCTTATAGCAATCGTACTGCAATGTTGAATCTCTTGGGAGGTATCTTGATTCATAGTACGCTTCTTTGTAACAAAATTCTTCATAAACTTCGCATACCCTGGTAACTTCTCTAATAACATAAAGAGAGGAATGTTGATAGAGAGTTGTTTCAGCATAGGGAGAAAGTGTTCCCTCCCCCTCTTTCTTTTTGATTCTTTGAGGGAAGGGAGGAGGAGGTCTAGGAATGGGCTTCAGCTTTTGTGGTGCCTCTGCAGCATCACTCACCCCATCCTTGACACGATCATCTTTGGTATTAACATCCTTGACCTCAACTGCCTTCTCTCGAACATCATCATCATTTACCGGCATGGGAGGACCAATGATACTCTTACCATCACGAGTAGTAACCACCATGCACTGCTCCTCATTCTTTAGGTTCTAAACTGTGTTGCTAGGTTGTGTAGCTATCTAATGTTGGTTCAATTGAGTTGACACTTAACCAAACTGTTTCTCAAGTTATTTTGCAGCAACAAAATAAGACTCAGTTTTTTTATTTATGCTGGACATGTCAGATTTCATCCCCCTCAAGGTCTCATCCTGTATCCCAGCCTTCTTTAATAGATGACACATATCCTTAAATCTACTAGCACCGGTGTCACGATTGTGTGGTAGCACATAAGGATTATTTCTGTAGCCATCTCTGGGACCCAACTCTGCATCTCTGTCCTGGCTTTTATTCCTGTCATAATAACCTCCATGATTGTCTTTGAATATGCCATCTCTATTATAGTTTTGACCTAGGTTTCCTTGACCTTGGCACCAATAGTCTTGATTGGACCTTTGGGAGTTGGTTTGAAAACCTACCGTCTGATCAACAATGAAGCAAGTGTCTTCCTTATAGTAGGGACTCTCGTACATGAGTGCTCGCAGAGGCTGATGAATGACAGCATTGACTGGCTCATGATTCTGCTTCATCATCACCTATATGCCGGTACGAATTTGGGCAAGCTCTTGCATTATCTCCTCATTTATTGTAGCTTGCTCCGAACCAATACTGACATCGCATGAACTTTTAGTAGATGATCTGTCTCTTTTCCCCCATTCATGATTTGTCTTGACCATATTTTCCAGCTTCTCAGCAATCTTTGCAAATGGTTGATCTAAAAACATGCCACCTATGATGGTATCAGCACATGCTTGACTATTCTCATCCTGGGCATGGTTGAAGATCTCCACCAATGCATCATCAACAATTTTGTGGTCAGGGACACTCCTCAATCACTTTGTGAATCGCTCCCATGTAGTACTGATCGGGTCACCAGGAAGTTGCTCAAAGTTGTTGATGTGATCTTTCAACTTTAGCTTCTTTGATCATGAGAAGTACCTCTCCAAAAAGGCCTTCTGCAACTCAGCCCAACTGGTGATCAAACTCTGCGGGAGCTCAGAGAGCATAGTGATGTATTTCTACTCAGAGATAATGGGAAGACACAAAGTCTCACAACATCCATGGACAGATTTTGTGTTCCCATTACAATCTTACTGACAAACACAACATTGTGTAGATGACTATGCGGATCCTCGGATGGTAGGCCTGCGAACAATCCACGGTTCTGTAGCATCTGAAGCTACTTACTCGAAACCATGAACTTGTGTCATCCAGTTGTGGCGGTAACATAATGGCTCCAGTAACATCCATAGCCATAGGGTTCAGCCAATATTGGTTCCACTGATAAGCTTCAACATTGAAGTCCTATGGTTGTGGATCAATGTCCTCAAGAGGAGGTGGTTTGTCATTATTCACATGCTCATTCTCATTTCGGTTAAGAGCTGCATTCACCGCATTGTTTGTGTTATCTTTGGCCATCCTTCTTAGTCTTCACTGGATCTTTGGGTCAAATGGTGTCAAGGGAATGCCTCCACTTCGCGTATTGGGCACACACTACACTTGCACCCTGAAATAGAACAAACACAACAAAAAAAAGTAAAATGAGGGAAATAAGGATTAATTCCCAAACTACTTGAATTAAACAAGTCTAGCCGTATTCCCTGGCAATGGCGCCAAAATCTTGATGTCGCCCAAGCTACACCACCTTTTTGAGGCTAAACAGGTCCTTTTCAAGATAAATAACCTAATCCAGGTTAGAGTCGATCCCACATGGAATATAGTTGACTTAGAAGAATTCACAGTAATTCAGGTAAATTAACCAACTTATCTCCACAAGGGGGGGGGGAGGTTGTGACAACTATGAAAAGTAATCCTAAACTAAGACAAATGTTAATTCAGTATGAAGAGTAACTAGGGTATTGTGTTCCCCATGGTTCCCTAACTTAATATCACAAGATAATTGAATTCTTTTTCAATGTGTAGCATGTAGAACGGTAAGTTAAGTTCACCAAACCCTTTGGCCTAGGCGAGAGGCGAATTTCACGACATGATTTGGTCATCCCCGCAGTGTGACATTACTAACCCTTACCTATTGTTCCAGTACAACCTCCCATTTGTCCAATTTGGTTGATTAGATGAGAAACATCAATCAAATCCTGTTAATTAATCTCTTTTCCTGTTCATTACTACCTTGATCCAGTCGGTAACACTACGCGAGTTCTAACATTGACCACTGTAAAAAAACATTCAATACGAAGAAAAATAATTAATACATGCATGCACACTTTTCAAGAATTATGAATTATCTAGTTTTCTCTTGTTAGTTCTTCATGGTTCCCACAACTCTAGTTGTAGATTTAGCTACTCATAATCAGTGTAAATGTAAGACATGAATTTGAATAACATAATTGAGCACTTACATAAGAGAATTAAGCACACAAAATCCAAACTCTTCACCTAGAATCACAAGATTGAAATTAATAGACAAAATAAAGTTTTACAAGTGTTTCTCTAAAGCTCTCTATTGTTCTCTACTGTTCTGTAATGTTCCTTCTGAAAAATAACCTAAAACGCCTATTTATAGTCTTTAAAATACAAAACCAAATGGATTAGGAGAACTGGGTCAGTAGACTCTACGGTAGCTTCTACAGGTCGTATAATGCTTTACGTCCCATAGTTGGGCTTTTATGGATTTCTTCTTCAAATCTGGGGCTAACTTCTACGACACCCTTCTACGGTCCGTATAAATTTCTACGATCCATAGGGGGTTTCGTCTGATCACTATTCAACAACTCCCCACTTTTTGATCCTCAGGGCACGACACCAAGTCTATAACTCGTAAAATTTTCTACAGTTCATTTGTATGTTCATAAACTTAACTTCAAAAAATCACCCTTCACTGGAATTAGATACGAAACTAGCTTTACGGCCCATAGAATCCTCTATGACCCATAAAGGGTCTCGTGAAACCTCTGCTTCAGCAAATTTTGCTCACTTTGCCTAAACAGTGCCAACCCTGTATTCCTACAAAACAAACATAAAAAAACATCAAATCCGTTAACATCACATTGAGAACACACAAAATTCCAAGTTTTAAGCATCAAAAGTATTGTATTTTGACAGCACATCAGTAACCTCGTTCAATTATTTATGTAGAGTAACAGAATTCGAGGCCTCACTTTTAAATAGTTATGATTACCTAGGCATCTATCACGACTCAAAATATGAGTGTGATAGTATTTACCTATCCCACCAAGTCGATTCAGCCTAAACATGAACAGTCCAATATAATAACAAAAGTGGAAGATGAAACAGTCTAAAATAGTAGATATGCATAAGGAAACTGAACTAAAACCATCCCAGAATTAGTGTCACATGTACAATCCTCTAGATAATAACACTCGAAAGAAAATAAGTCTCAATGTCTAGTTTTCAAATAGAACATAATATAAATATAAAATCCATGAGGGTTTGCTGAAGAGGCAAGAAGCTATCTCTTAAAAATGCAGAAGCTTGGTCCAATAGTGAGGAATCAAATCAGGTGAAACCAGGCTCACAACCTACAAAATGTAACAAGAGATAAGCACCAAAAAACATGATAATCTGCAAAATGAAAACTTAACCTAAAGTAAAGCAATGAAGAATACAAGTACACTTATCCACCTAACCACATATCGTCGAACTACACACCTGCACTCAGAAATGTTCCAGCATAATGACAATATATATATAGGTATACACATTATATAATACTATCTTAGAATAATCATTTGGTCCCTAGAGTTAAGTAGTACAATAGTCTATTAGTAATATAAGTTGTTACAGTCTCATTAACATAGAGTATTTGTAAGGATCCGGACCTCGAAAGGCCTTAATGATACTTAAAAATTGGGTTTCCAACATTTTTTACCAAGGTGCCTCTTTCAGGGGAACCTCCACGAGCTATGGAGAGGTCCACGAGCCGTGGGGAAGCCTTGGGGTGACCCTTGGCCATTTACATGACTTTTTGTGCTTTTAGGAGAGGATCAAGGCCAAGTGTCCCTCCATGGAGCCTTTCGCGACTAGTGGTCCTTACTACTGGCTGTGAAAGGGGATCTTGGAAGGTTCCCTTGCCTTCAGGCCATGATTTTGAATAAGGCAGCCACCAAGGTTAGTCGTACAGATCGTACATTGTACTACTCACCGTGGTGGCCTTTCGTGAAAGTGCCTTGTGCTAAAAAATTTCTAAGTATAGAAGTACCATCTCGAAACTTAGAACTTTTCACGGACTTTACCAAGGACCATTTAGAGTTTCGCGGACCATGAAGCCTCCAGTAGAAACACCCTTGGCCAGATTATTCTAAGTGTTAAAGGGGATATTTTCATGGACCATTGTACGATCAGTGGAGCTTTGTACGTACCATGGTGCATTTGTACGAGACCCTTGGACAAAAATCTAAGTCCGTTTCATTAATAGTCTTTTCATAATTCTAGTTTATTTTAAAGGTCTTTTAGGACCTTGGTACCTATCATAAGCTCCTAAATCAAATTATACTCACTCATTCACTCTCATTATATCAAGCTCTATAATTCAGTTCTTAGGTTCTCTCTTCAAAGTCTAGTGTTGGAGATTCAAGCTAAGATTTCAAGTGGGCTTTCAATTCAAGTCAATTCCAGCCTAATTCTTCTAGTTCTTCAAGGTATGTGGGATTTATTCATGATTCTCTTCCAATCATGAACACCTAAAAACTCCTATTTCTTAATTTCATGAATTCTAAGTCTATTTTGCAAATGGGTCTATTAAATTAGTCTTAATTTGTTGAAATTGAGCTACGGGATGAACTTAATTATTGATTTTATGATGATTTGAATCTTATTATTATGATTTACATTGATTTTGGAACAATTGAAAATGTGTATCCCTTTAATCTATGAATCTATGCATGAGTAATTTCAAGTATGCTTTAATTGTTGAGTTCTTCATAGATTTATCATTATTTCATTTTATTATAATGTTTCAACTATGTATTTCTAATATCCATATTATTCCTTCATTCCTCATGGTATATACATGCATGAACAAGTGTTTTCATGAGAATTATGATGTGGGTTAAGACCCAATTATGATTATGATTATGATTATGACTATGATTTCGAGCAAGTATAGTTATGACATGACATATGATCACATAATATTTATGATATGGATTTTAAGCATATGCATGAGGATTCACCAACATGTACAAGTATGAATGAGCTACTCCTATGCATGTATTTATGAATTGAAGTATAATTTGGATTTTTAGCTCAAGTATGCATGATTATGAAGTATATTTGGCTTTTAAGCTTAAGTATGCATGATGAAGATTTGAAAGGACTTATTCTCTTTTTTCAAGCATGTATATGTATATGTATTATTGTGGGATGTTGACTTAGCACAGAATGAGATTAGAGGTGGGGGCTCGACCTAAGGGGTCCTTATATAAAGTTTCTTTTCTCATAATTACGTGCTAGTGTAAGTTCATGTTTATTCCCCTTTCTGGGATTATTATGAAATCCTTCCGAAAAGGCCGGGATGTAAGAAAGCTTGCCATCACACTGAAAAGTCGGGGTTGTACGGTGTGGTGTGAGCTACCTTTGGCAAGTAGTCCACTCTCAACTCAGTGTGGAGGTATACACCGGGAGATTTATGTAATATCTCGCATAATCTATATGTAGGTTAAGGTCACATCCCCGTATGTTGAAGTATTATGACATTCATGTATCATGGATTTCATGGCATATTGATATTATATTCTTTCCTATATATTTTGTTTTATATATGTACCCTTGTCATCTAACATTGATTGCAGGTTAATATGTTCATAAGCATTGGCATGCCTGCATACTTGGTATATTCAAACGTACTAACACACGTTTTTGCCTACATGATCTAACCATGTATGGACCGGAAATAATCCTCGTCTACCTCTTGACAGTTAGATTGGATTGGGAGCTTGCTAGTGGTGAGTCCTTTACTCCAAGGACAAGACCCACCTTCTATTACCTACTATGTTATATTCACTTATGTTTTTACTTTGATGGTGAGCTCGGGACATGTCTTTGACTCCGACCTATTCTATAAACTAGAGGCATTGTTGGACATTATTTAAGTGCTATGTAGTGTTATGGCTATTGCTTAGGGAGACTATGTTTACGTCTATCTCATGTTGTTGGAGCTACGGTGATATATTTATGATGAGATGTGAAAATGTTGAAAGTCCTAAGTCCCTTCTATCCCCATAGCGTGAGTCATACTTACCTGCCCTTTAGAACTTAATTGCTATTTGCTATGTGAATTCGTGCAAATCCCTTTAGCGATGACATCCCCATACCTAGAGTCTAAAGACTCATTTCCCTTAGAACTATGTGCTTGTTATTCAATTATGCGCTTCCGAACCGAAGATAGTGTATATGGATGTTGTGAGGCTTGTTGGGAACTCTCGGGTTCCCATTCACCATGTCACTACTAGGTCTTAGGCCCAAGTCATGACAGTATAAATTGTCCCAGATTCACATTAGACAAGACTCAAGTCATCAACATATATCATAATCTTTTGATAGTTCAATCTCAATAATGTACAAGGTTCAAAGCATTTGACACGTCACACATAATACATATAAAAACTTCAAGAAAAGAATGATATGAGATGGAATGAATGTTATAAAATGTAACAATGTAATGCAATGTCAAGTAATCATGATGCATGTCCATCCTACGATACACATCCATCGATCTAGTCAGAATGGAACCCATGGGGGCCACACATGGACCATGTATCCTTCGGAACCATTTACCTTCGGCATTTACTTTCATACCTAGACAAAACCATTTCCCTTTGAATTTTCATTTTTCTTCTTTCTTTTATTTTTCTAGCCGGAACCATTTCCCTTTGGATTTTCATTTGTTTTCGTTTTCTGGCTGGAACTATTTCTCTTCGGCTTTTCATTACTTTTTCTAGTTGGAATTATTTCCCTTCAACTTTTCATCATAAATGGAACATCAAGCAATACATGTCATCATAACCAAATAATCACTTTCATAAGTATAAGAATATGCAAGATGTCCACATAAATCATTTATTCAATAATCAATACCGAATAATCCACAAGTTCACAATTATTCACAATACCACAATTATTTCACAATATAATCTCAATATCACCAAAATTTCAATATTATCACAATCTTAATATCAGTACCATTTCAATATTAAATACCATATAATCCACACAGTTCAAGGATTCACAACATTTATAACTATCCAATTCAAAATCCCATGATCAAAGTATATACTAGCATAACTCTGTCCCATATCATGCCACAAATCACCCAAACCCAATCGCATAGGAGAATACAAGGTTTAATCATATGTAACAAAAAGTTAGAAGTCCACTTGCCTTAATCAAAGTCTCAATTAACTCAAATCCAAGTTTTCCCCCTTCTATGATACACCAAATCACCACAATCTAGTCAAATATAGAATTACAATCACATTACAAAACTAATGACACTAAAATCATGCAATTTGGGTGAAAAGGGTAAAATGGTCTGAAAATCTCATATCGAAAAAGGCTCCCAAAATCTAAAAATCTTTACATGAAAATGTTCCCCAAAGTAATAAGGATCTAATGGTGAAAAATCATTTGAAAAAGGACTTGAAATGAGCTCTAAATCATCATTTTTCTATCAAGAATTAATGTCCAAGAAAATCCCAAATTTCCCCATTCAAAACTCAAAATTTGATGTTAAAATCATGAATTAATAAATGAATTTGGAAGATATAAGTTAGAAACACATTGCCCAAAAGCTTTGACTTAAAATTTCTTGAAAATTTCTCCAAAACCAAGCTCAAAATGTAAGAAATGGAGAAAAATGGTGAAACCCCACATTTTAAGTCAAATCACTGTTCAAGGCCACTTTGTACTCCGCGAATGCATAAGGACTCCCACAAACGTGAAGGTCAAACTGACCTAACACTCCGCGAACATTGAGCCTTCTTCCACGAATGCAGAGGTCAGTAACCCTATTCTCCGCGAGTGTAGATAGGGGGTCGCGCACGTGGAGTAGCTACCACAGACACAAAATATCAGCAATGTTAGACAACACAAAATCACAAAATGGACCCTCAGAATTCCTTCTAAACTTGATACACAAAAACCAGATATGTAACCTACCAAAATCAACGTTTTGAACTCAATAGAACCTTTGAAATTGGAATTTGAGGAGGCCTTGGCCCGAAACTCGATAGAACTCAAAGAAACTAGTTAAAATTCAAAATACCCAAAATTTCCTAAAAACTCTAATACTTACAACGAGGCCATTTCTAGGGTTAGTTTCACCATCAGAAACTGCTAGAATTATTGAGATTTTGATTTGAGCTTTTGAACTTGAATGTTGACCAGAGTCAAACTATGATCCAAATTCAATTAAAAAATGCAACTTTGGGTCCAAAATCTCCATTGTAAGTCCAAATTCGGTTATGTCAGTTCTCTTACTCCAAATTCTACATTCCGCAGCTGATGCAATCGACAGAGTTACATTTTGACACCTGAAACTCAAGATGACCTCAAAACCCAAAATTTCAAACTTTAAGCCTTTAAAAACACTTTTTTTAGATAAATTCCAATCTTTTTATAAGGTTTTCAAAATCTAACTTTTGAACTCAATCAGAAATGACAAAAGAGAACTCTAGGGAAGGAAAAATGGTAATTTTGTTAAAAATGCCAAAAGATAACTTTCATGATTATTACATCATCCACTACTAAAAACTATGTTTGTCTTCGAACATGAGATAAGGAACATACATGAAGTCTCAAAACACTGAGGGTATCGAGAATGCATATAGCCTCACTCACGAGCCTGTGGCGCTATTAGACCTTCGCTGAAACTATCTCCTTAGTCCTCAACTTCCTGACTTGCTAGTCCAAAGTGCCCATTAGCTGCTCCTCATCAGTCAAATCTGGGACCAACTCAACAGAATCAACAAAGATTACATGAGACTCATCCAGAATATAATGTCGCAGCATAGAGAAATGAAACACAGGAGGGATTGAAGATAGGATGGGTGGAAAGACAATTCTGTAGGCTACCTCCCCCACTCTATCTAGAATCTCAAAAAGACTAATATACCTGAGGCTGAGCTTGACCTTCTTCCCAAACCTCATAACACCCATCAAGAGTGAGATCTTCGACCATACCCTATCACCAACCATGAATACCAAAGGTCAAACCTGCCTGTGTCATACCCCGGGAGGGTGCCTTAGGCATAACTGGCACTCAAAGACTAATGCTAGCCCCCAAGCGAACTACTTGGTCTTTTCATATTCGTTCAATCATAATCTAACAATAGAAGACATCAATGATTAAGAAATACTTAATGGAAAGCAATAACAATTCGATAATCAAAGGCTAAAGACCAAGCCATCTGTCAATCAACTGAGTAAGACTAGTATGAAATAAACTAGTAAAAAACACTATCAAATCACAACTCAACAATCTAGTCTATGAAGCCTCAATTTATGGACAAAGTGGTGGCAATGACAGACCCATTGCTACTTCAAAATAGAATAAAATAAGTCTAAACTCAAAGCTAGATAAGAAACATGATATCCCAGGGAGGACTCACCGATAAGCTGAATGTAAATGGGTCCGTAACGGGGCGTCTGTTGATGACCACTTTGTACCTGTCTCTGCATCATGAAAAGATGCAGGCCTAAATAGACGTCAGTACATGAAATGTACCGATATGTAAAATGGCATAATGAAACATGTAAAGATAGAATAACATCAACTCAAATAGCTCAACCCAAGAAGTAGGAAACTCAATCAGCATGTCAAAAGTCTAATGTAAGAATACAGATTAGACAATGACCACTCATATACCATCTAATCCAATCTACTCAAAGTACTATCAAGGCCTATATGGGAGTTTCTCTGACCAACAACCACCACCTATAAGCCGGTGATGAAAAAACGAAGCGATGTCATTGTCATATCCATTAAATACCTTGTAAGGGTAATAAACATCCCATTAGTGGATCCACAGTCAATATCATCAAGCACTCTTTTTGGGACATATGAAAACATTCGATTTTATAGTTCAATCCTCTCCTACGCTCGCTACGTAGTTATTGAGTTCGAGTTGGACTTACTCTTACTCAATTTGGTTCCCAATAATCCTACCAAGACTCAACATGCTCATAAGACGTTAATCCTATGGTTAACATATTCAATTAGTCTCATTCGACATTTATCAACTTAATTCATCACATCAATTATCGACTCTTTGGTTAAAAGCATCCTTTTAGGATTAGCTCATGCCTCATAAAGACTCTCTATCATTCATTATTCCAACTCATAGTATTTATGAAACAAAAGTAGAGTTGAAACATTTAGGCATTCTATAGACTCTTTAGGCTCAAATTATACTCATGCATACCCATTTAAGTGCAATATATAAAATAACAAGAATTAATTCTAGGGTTCAATAGAAATGTAAAATCATCTATTTTTACGTGTTTAATTCATAAAAACTATCATTCATGCAAGATTATATAAGAATACATTAGGATATAAGAAAATCTTTCAAAAACATTCATAGAAGACTCAATTCATTTACACCTCAATCAATCTGGGTTATGGGGCACATGGAAGAACATAATCCATGTTTGAGTTAGCGTTACATACCTAAAAAATTTGAGTCTTAGAATAACTTGGAAGAACTCACAAGATTCTCTTGAAACCCTAACTTTTGAGTCTTGAATAGTTAGGAAGAACTCTAGCGACTATATCATATTATTATGTTCAGTTTTGGAATAAGTTTTTGGTGTTTTGGACCGTATTTTTGTAATTCTATTTTTGAGGTCTTCTCCATCTTTTATAATTTCTAATTTCTAATAGAACAAATAGACCCAATTCGAATTTTTACGTAGATTCGATTTATTTACAAGATCTATAAGTAAGAATTGGGTCCTTGTTGGATTCGGAAATTTGATGTGAAAGGAATTGATAGATCAAAAATTTACTTTTCACAGCATCAGATGTGGCGGCCATGACGCCTCCTGTTTTTTCAATAGAAAACTCTTCATTTGCATAGTATGTGATTTTCTTCTACTTTGACCTCACTCTTCTTCTATTTTTAGTACTGTATAGTCACTTTTTGTTTCTGCAATTCCTTCTATTTTGGCCTGATTTTTCAGTTTTTCCTGTTATATACTTTCGTGGGTCACAATTTGTTTATGCAGTTTTTGCTCAAAGATTGTTTTATATTAATAATTTTATGAGCAATTTTAGTTTTGAATTTGAGCAGTGGGGTTTGTCGTTAGATGTTATAAAAAGGGCATTTGATGCAACAGAAGAGGATTTTATTCAATTGGTGAAGAGATCATTGCATGTAATACCAAAAATTTCTTCACTTGGATCGTGTTGTTTGGTTGGGGTAATTTCTCGTGGTTGCAGAAAGGTTATCAACTGATCACAATGTTTCATGTGATGAAGTGCGGAAAGAAGTTGAATCACTTCTTCCTAATGATTAGGCTGTAGTGGTATGCATTCGAGGCCTTTGGAGGATTAAAGGCATAACTCAGGTGATCGTGCTTGTTTTGTTAGTTGATGAATAGTCAAGTTTTTATATCTGTGTTCTAAATGTGAGGGAAAATGCATTATTTGGAGTGTTTAGGTTGATCTTTCCAAATACGAATGATGTTATATCTGAGTAGTCCAGGTTATACAATTCGTGGTAGAATGAAAATAAAAAATAAATTCGTGTCAACAACTTTGTCTTACAGTGATTTATTTTAATTTTAGTTCTTTAGGATTGGAACCAATAGTGCCTTTTCTAATTTCAGTTCTTTTTGTGATAAAATATGATATTGCTTTCTTTATGATTGCCTTAGTGTGTTATTTATTTTATAATTGAGATAGGGGTCTTCTAAAAATAGTTTTTTTATCTCTAAGAGGTAGCGGTAAGATCTGTATACACTCCACCCTTCTCAGACTCCACTTGTAGTATTTCACTGGTATGTTGTTATTGTTGCTGCAGATTATCACAAAATGACAAAAAGATTTAACATCGATACAATTACCCAACAATGAAAGAGTCGACTTGTAAGCTACAGATTGTTGATATATATTTCTAGGTAATCTGCCTAAATTTTATTTCCCCATATGAAATGCAAGTCAAGTCCATTATATCCGGTAGCTCGCGATTGTAAAGGAATCAAGCTATAGTTGTTCTATTATACTCTATTCTTAATCATTTGATTGTGCTCTCTCTATCTCACTCTCTCTCTTTGGTTTCACGGACTTGAAATAGAAAATCACTTGAAGAAAAAAGTGTGTGCGTTGGAAAAACAAAAAAGTATGAATTTTGTTACTCTGAAATGGAATATAAGAGCCAGGCTATATATAGATTACTGAAAGGACTAACGTGCGGATTCTTTCAGAAGAGAAAATCAGGGCTCAAATATCGGCATTTCGCCACTAACATTCTCACCGTAGACTTCATATTATGACCTTACTTGATGAGAGATTTTCTAATATTAATTCAGCTATGAACATGGTGGAAGAAAAGCTCAAGGACTACAGCACGAGTGAGAGAGAAATACATTCTTCTTAGGTGAATGATTTAAAGTTCAATCAACTTGAATATCAAGATGTTTGGATAAACAATGATGATGGTTCAGATATGATCTTTAAGGTAATTAATTCATATTTTTTCTCTAGAATTTTCTTTGTCTGTGTCTACATCTCCAGTCATCATAAGAAGGTTTTTGTTGCATCGAGTTTCTCAATTATGCACTAATAATGACGAAGAATCAAAAGGCAAAAGCTATTGCGTTCCTTTGAACGTCAAGATGATAATAACAAATGTATAACATGTGGATAGTGCAGCTGTTATGTTCTCTGGTGGAGATTCTAGCGCGAGATCAACTATAACTGAATTGTTGTTAAGTGGAAAAAGCATCCATAAGTGATGAAATAACCTCATTAGTTGTCCATCCGTAATATTTCATTTAATGCTGCTTAAATGACTCAAATGTGTCCTTGAGACGCTTTGTCCTTGTTCATGTATTTGTTCCTTACAATTAGATGTTTTTGCTAATAATATTCCATCTTTCATACATTACACATATTTATTGAAATAGAATAATATTGGTACTCCCAATCTATTTTGTTTCTAAATTGTTTTGACGTATTGTTCAGTTACGGTACTCTATATTTTTTGTACCTTTATTTTCTTATTATCATTTTTTGTGTCTTCTATATAGAGGTGTTTATTGATGATATATTACTTTATAATTATACAGCTTTTTTTGGGTCAAAAGCCGCAAAGGAGGCGGCTATAAGTGGAGACTATTCGATGGGAAGAAAAAAGCATTGGCGATACACAATGCCTATAAATATTATGATTTGTTGATTGTTCTTCAATATTTGATGTATAAAATATGTCTTTGTATTTTATCAGTACGATACAACCGTTGATGTTATTTCAAATAATATCCCACAATTAGCTTATTCAACTAATTTGATACATGCATCTGCCTAGATGTAAGTATGGCTGGCAACGGAACCGGTAAGTACCAGTTCCGGTTCGGTTCCGGTACCAGTTCAGTGCCGGTCCGGTCCGGTCCCGGTACTATACCGGTTCATACGCGGGGGGGAGGGGGGGGTAGGGGGGGTACCGAGAAGGGAAGGATATTTTTTACCGGTGGTTCCGGTCCGGTACCGAATCGGTAATACCGGTTTAATTTTTTTTTTTAATTTTTTAATGTTGTTACCGTTGCGGTGGGGCCCACCAACGGTAACAATTTTTTTGGACCGTTTTTGTGGCCCTTTTTGACCGTTTTTGGTCAATTTTTTTTTCAAAATTCAATAATTTCTCAACTATAAATACCCCTAAATCTTTCATAATTTTTCACTTCAATTCTCTCAATCTAATTCTCTCAATTCAATCCAATTCTCTCCACTTACTATTACAAATTTATAATTATATACATATTACATACTACTCTCAAATATTATATATTATATATTAATTATCTACTCTCTCAATTATTATTTAAAAATATTATTTAGTTTGGTTAATTGCAATTTGGAGCAAATTTTGGTGGATCAATTTGGAGCATATTCAAGCTTTAACTTTCATCAATTTCGGCTTCTACGTCTGTTTTTACATAGACGTTTGGTACCTTCGTTCCTAAATCCTACTTATTTGTTCTTCTAATTACTTATTTGATTACTTTTACTTGTTGTCTCCTTGAATTAATTTTTTTACATTCATAAACTTGAACTTTTGCATATAATCGTTATTTGTTTAATTAAATTTAACATGGATTCCAGTGGAAAAGGAAAGGGAAAAAGTATATTTTTTGGTGGAATAAAAAAAGCTTTAACCGGTAAAAAATCCAGTGGTAGTTCGTCTACAAGACAACCACCACTTAGATTAAATACCGAAGATTCTACTCACGTAGACAACACGTGTTTTAATATTGAATATAACACGGAATTTCTTGAACAACGTTTTGGTTTTAACGAAGATTTACCGGAAGATGATTTTGAAAGTAATGAAAACGAAGATAGTTTTGATGACGATGAAACTCAACCCCCATATAGTGCTACTACTCCCCCCCCCCTCCCGCTCCCGCTCCCCCCGTACAACCTTCGTCATCTAATAGGCCTAAGACGGAACGCGCAAAAAAATCTGTTGTTTGGCAATTTTTAACGCAAAATGAAGATAAAACAAAAGCAATTTGTAACAAATGAAAACATGTTTTAAACCATAAAACTTCGGGAAAGGGGGGCGGGACGGGTCATTTGAAAAATCACCTTATGCATTATTGTAAATTGGAATTTTTGCATGCCCAAGCAGTTGCGGACGCCAAAAAATTTGGAACTCCCATTCCCGATGAATCAGTGGGAGGTTCAAATATGGTGCGATCGCAACTAAACCCTACTAATATTTACGGCCTTAGTACACATAGACCTTATAGTAGACAACGTGACCTAGATGAGCTTTCTAAAATGACTGTTGTTACTGGTTTGCCTTTTAGTTTTGCTGAAAATCCCGGTTTTTTCCATTATATTCAAATTGTTTATAACCCGTCTGTTAATGGTTTTTCTAGAAATACAATAAAAAAAGCTGTTTTTGATTTTCAAGCACGACATGTACAATACCTTAGATGTTTATTTGCTTATAATAATTGTAGGCTAGCAATAACTTCTGATATGGGACGTAGTGTAACCGGTAACGATTACTTTACAATTACTGCCCACTGGATAGATGATAACTGGAATATGCAAAAAAGAATTTTAGGATATAAAAGTTGTGAATTGCGCAAAACGGGTTTTTATATTTCGCAAACTATTCTTGATGTTTTACAATTTTTTGGTATAACTAGAAAAATAATTAGTGTAACTTTAGATAACGCTAGTAGTAATAAACGTGCTGTAGATTTTTTAAAACTTGTTATTTGTCCAACTTATGAAGATGGTTTTCATATTAAATGTGTTGCTCATATTTATAATTTAATTGTTAGAGATGGTGTTTCTTTATTTGAAAACGGATATAATAAAGTAGAAGCCGCATGCCACTTTATTTTTAAATGTCAAGTAAGGGCTAGGCGTAAGGAATTTGAGCAGCGTTGCTTTGAATGTAATTTGCCTATTCGAAAAATTCCTAAAACCGTAGTAACTAGGTGGAATTCATTATACGAAATGTTAAAAGTAGCTTACGAATATAGGAGACCACTTACAATGGTCTGGAATACACATAATTCAGATTCCACCTACCGGCTAGATAAAAATGATTGGGTTGATATTAAAGATTTAGTTAATTTTTTAAAAGTTTTTTATTTAGCAACTAAACAAATATCCGGTCTTTACTATCCTACTATTTGTTCTGTGTTGCCCAATATTTGTGCTATTTGTAATAAATTTGCTTTGTTTAAAAATAATACAAAATTTAGTGAACCTGTTAAAAAAATGATTGAAAAATTTAGGAAATACTTTTTTCCAATCCCTTAGATTTATTTAACTGCTTGTTTATTTAATCCTGCTTATAAAGAATTTGGTGTATCTAGAATGGTAGTTAGTATATATACAGACTTAGAAATAGAATACGATGAACAAAATCAATCACATAATTTAGACGCAGTTCTAAGTAACATTAGATCAGAAGCTAGGAAACTATATGATTTAGAACAATATAATTTAGTATAATACGATGATGATATTGACGCAATGTTAGAATTTTAACTTGGACTAAAAGCTAACGAGAACAACGATTTTGATGAATATCTTAACCAGACACCAGAAAGCATCAAGGACGCAAAGGGGAAGCCGCAGCTTTTGGCGTGGTGGAATAATCGTGGAAAAAAGTTTCCAAGACTTCAACGGGTGGTTCGTGATGTCCTGGCAATTCAAGCTTCTTCAGTGACTTCGGAAGGCGCTTTTAGTGCTGCTAGGTTCCAATTAGGAGACTATAGGCATTCACTAGCAGCTGATAGCTTGGAAGTTTCAGTCTTATTTCGAGACTGGATAAATGCGGAACGGAGGAATTTAGGGCGTCCGACATTGCCTTCTCAGTTTGAAGCCGATATCGATAATGTTATATCGGAATCAAGAGAAGACGGCATGGAATTTCTGGAAGAACAAGCTCAAGAGCTGATTCCAGAAAATGTCACATTTGAAATGCTAGAAACTCTTAGACAAGAGTTTCAAAGTAGTTTAAGATATTAGTGATTAAATTTTATTGTATTACAAATTTACAATAAATAATACCAAGTTGAAACAGAACCCTTCCTAGAAGGTGGCTGCGTAAATTAGGTTGATTTCTAATATCTTACCTCACTACATTGTACAATTTAAATTTTAAAATTACATAATAAAATTAGAGGCTATTCGCCTTATTTCTTTTTTTAATTTTATTATCTTCACTTAATCTTAATTTAAGTTTTGACTTCTTTTTAATATATTTGCCCCTTTATTTCTCAAATCTTTATTAACTTTAAAGTTTAAAATATAAAAAGAAACATTCAAAATTTAATCGTTAAAAATTAAACTTTATAATTTTATATTTAAAAAATTAGAAATTTAAACTTTTATAACAGAAAGATTGAAAAATTTAATTTTACACTTTAAATGTTTTAGCTATATACTTATATAGTTATATGTATAACTTACACAAATCTCATTCTGATTTTTAAAAATCTCCAAAAAATCCCGAATTTTTCACTAATTACTAAAAATACCGACTTTTTGTATATTTTTGATACCTGCAGAGGCAGTGTTGATACTTACGTTAGTGTAACCGAAATTTAATGCTCCTGCGCTTAATTAGGAAAAAAATTTACTGCAACTATGTCAATCCCTTGATTGACGGTTTTAGGTTACAAATTAATCAATTAATCCATAAAAAACGTTATAGACGTTGTGATTTGAATTTCAAAATTAAATGGATGATTCAACCAACAAGAAAAAAAATGCAGATCGGCAATTAACAATTCTGCGCTGGGAAAAAAAACGTAGGTCGTCAAATCATGAATATTTCGATTTTGATATGTCACAGTGGAACATGGGAATCTGATGTAGTTTACAGTGGTTATAAAAGTGATGGAATTGTCGTAGGTGAGAATACGTCTTTTGTTAATCTTAGAGCTGCAATTGCATCGGTATTGGGTATCAAATTTACTTAATTTTTTAGGTATCTACATCATCTTTCAAAACCCTAAAAAAATAGATATCAATTTGACAAACCAACCAGTGTAAATATCAAGAAATAAGTTACTTAAGTATCAATCTTACTTAATTTGTTAGGTATCCACATCAACTTTCAAAATCCCCAAGTCAAATAGGTATCAATTTGACAAACTAACCAGTGTAAATATCAAGAAATAAATTACTTAAGTATCAATCTTACTAAACTTGTTAGGTATCCACATCCACTTTCAGAACCGCAAAAATTGGGTATCAATTTGACAATCCAAACAGAGTACATCTCAAGAAATCAATTACTTACGTACAAAATTTAGTTTATTTGTTAGGTTCCCACATCAACTTTCAAGCACCTAAAAAATAGGTATCAAATTGACCAACCAAGCAGTGTATAATATCAAGAAGTCAAATACTTATGGATCAAATTTACTTAATTTGTTACGTATCCACATCAACTTTCAAAATCCCAAAAATTAGGTATCAAAATGACAAACAAAAGCAGTGTAAATATGCGTCAGTAATACATTCTTACAGATTCTCAAAATTTTTTTGAATCACTCTCCTAAAGATGACTAATTTGTGTATTTGCGGGTTTGGGAGGATAAAATCGATTTATCTTGGGCAATGGCGGTCGTGCAGAAAGTGAGGAATGTGCTATACTGATCTGACTTGCATGCCGTTTCCGACCTGGGGATTTTGATTTGGACGCTACATCCTTCACTTTTTTACCTCTTGCAGTTGAGATTTCGTCGGCCTCATTGCCGGAACCATTGTGGTGGTCGACATTGGCAGTGTCGACTTCTTCACCACCTTCGAACACTTCTTGTGTAAGGCCGAGACTAAACGAAGGTATGGATTCCATTGTTGATTGAAAGAAAATCTAAAAAATTTTCTAATAATGGGGGTCAGGATGGAGATAATGGGATTGAAAACTGAAAAAAGAGAGAGAAGAAGAATGAAAACTGAAAAAGGAAATTTAAATCTTCCTATGGAAACTGCAAGAGAGAGAAAATATTTTTTTTAAAAAAATTCAAAAACGGCTTAAAAATGGGAAAATTAAAATCTAAAAAAATGAGAGAAAATGATTTAAAAAATAATAAAAAAGCTGCTTTAAAAAAGAAAAATATTTAATTTGAAAAGTGATTAACATTAATTAGACATCTACACCTAATAAAATTTCCAATTATAACTCATAATAAAAGAATATATTCTTTAAGTATCAGAAATAAGTTGAAAAAATTTAAAAGATGGGATTTACGTAATTTTTATAAAAAGTTGGGAAAATTTGATATTTGGATAAAAAAGGTTGGGATTTTCATAAATCTACCTAGTTATATTATATAAAACTTTTATACTTATATTTTATAAGTTATAACAACTTTAAATTCAAAGTTTCAAACTTCATTTTAAATTTTAAAAAATTTATATAATGATTAATGAATAATAATACTACCATTTTAAAATTTTAATTTAATCTTTAACATTTAAAACTTGAATTTAAATTTTTAAATATTAACAATTAATTTAACATATTAATTTAATATATAATTTTTTTTTAAAATTAAATTCCGGTTTACCGGTCCGGTCCGGTCCCGGTTGGTACTGGACCAGCAAGGTAAGGATATATTTTTCCGGTACCACCGGTACCTGTTCCGGGAAAAATAAAACACCCCCCCCCCCCAATCGGTTCCTGTCCCGGCACCGATTAATGCCGGTCCGGTGGTACCGATTCCGATGTCGTTGCCTGCCATAGATGTAAGTTTAATTTAGGTTACCAACTAATAATAGATGAGTCATAGATTATATATAATCTTCTCCCAATTTAGGTTCAAACATTTCATAGTGTTGGGCCCATGCCAGCATAGGCCACACTTCCCTAGCATATACATATTAGGTATAATGCTGAATTAATTAGGACCATTAAATCAAAATGGGAGGTTAAGATTATAGATGAAGAAGCATAATCCATGTGTTTGCCTATGTGGCATATATGAATTGGCTGATTTTGGGAGACTTGGATTGTCAAGGTTTGCTCAAATTAGCCTATTTAAATTATAATTCATTTATTTATTAAATAGTTATAGTTAAATTAATTAAAAATGATTATTTTGCAACATTAACATAAAATTAGTATGGATTAATAACATTAATCAATTAAGTTTCCTAATTTCAAATAATAGACAACAAACATTTATGTTCAACTATAAAAGTTATATTTAACCGAAAATAGATTTAACACTTAAAAATAATAATATTTATTTGAGATAAGTGTCAAAAACACACATAAACCATTCTCTTTTTTTGAGTTTCATACCTAAACTATTGGGAGTGTGGGCTACATACTTAAACTACCACTTATTAGTTTGAGAAACACACCTCTATCTTTTATTCCACTCTCACCATGGTGTGTGAGCTACACTCTCTCTTTTATTTTAGAAAATATGCTACATGACACTCCGCATAGATAAAATATTTCATTTTGATTAAAAAAAAATTAGAGTATTAGTTAAAATTTAATATTAAAATATTATTATTCCCCCCCCCCCCCTCCTTAAAAAAATAATTTGGATATTATTTTAAATTTTTTAGAAAAATAATTCTACGCTACTTACCCAATCCCCCACTTTTATTTTTTTCTCATTTTTAAAAAATTTAGTTTTTATTTGCCCTAAAAAAATTTAAAACAATTTTTTTATTTTTATTATATTCAATACATAAGTAGAAAATTTTTTATAAAAATATGTGTACATATCTACAACAACAACAATAACATACCCAGTGGAACCCCACAAGTGGGGTCTGGGGAGGGTAGAATGTACGCAGACCTTACCACTACTTCATAGAGGTAGAGAGACTGTTTCCTGGGAATCCTCGTCACAAAAACTCATCACCAGAATAAACTAGATATAATAAACAGGCAAGAAAGAGATGGACAAAGTGCACAAGAAGAGCAATTAGTAACGAAAGCACATGATAATAAGTAAATACGGGACAATTAACATATAAAGGCAGATAAATAACATATAAAAGGCAGACAATTAACAACTCCTTCTTATCTACCCTATTAGCCTGCTACTCTAATTCTCAACCTCCACTCTTTCCTATCTAAGGTCATGTCCTCGGTGAGATCAAGTTTCACCATATCTTGTCTAATCACCTCCCCCCAATACTTCTTTGGTCTACCTCTACCCCTCCGTATATCTCCCAAATCTAGCTTCTCACATCTCCTAACAGGGGCGTCGGTACTCCTTCTCTGCACATGTCCGAACCATCGCAGTCTCGCTTCCCTCATTTTGTCAGCTACAGGGGCCACCTCTAGCTTCTCCCGAATGGCCTCGTTCCTAATCTTATCACTCCTGGTGTGCCCACACATCCATCTTAACATCCTCATTTCTGCGACCTGCATCTTCTGAACATGTACATTTTTTATTGGCCAACATTCCACCCCATACAACAAAGATGGTCTAACCATCATTCTGTAGAACTTACCTTTGAGTTTAGGTGGTATCTTCTTATCACACAATACTCCAGAGGCCAGCCTCCATTTTGTCCAAGCCGCCCCAATACGGTGTGCGATATCATTGTCGATATCCCCACTACTCTGGATGATGGACCCCATATACTTAAAGCTTTCCCTCTTGGGGATAGGGTGAGCGGCAAGTCTCACATCAATGTCTACTTCATTCCTCGCAACACTGAATTTGCACTCTAAGTATTCTATTTTGGTCCTGCTCAGTTTAAATCCTTTGGACTCCAAAGCGTGCCTCCAAACCTCCAACCTATCATTAACTCTGGTCCGGGTCTCATCAATCAGTACTATGTAATCTACAAACAGCATACACCATGGGACTTCCTTCTGGATAGATCGCGTCAACTCATCCATTACCAACGCAAATAGAAAAGGGCTCAACAAAGATCCTTGATGAAGTCCCATCTTAACAGAAAAATATTCCGAGTCTCCTCCCACCGTTCTTACCCGAGTTTTGGCTCCATCTTACATGTCCTTTATCACTCTAATATATGCCATTGGGATGCCTTTAACCTCCAAACACCTCCAAATGTATGACACTCTCAATAGTTTAGGTATGAAACTCAAAAAAAGAAGATAGTTTAGTAGGTATGTTTTTTATACTTATCTCAATTTATTTAGTATAATAAATTTCTCAAAAATAATAAAGCAAGTAGTAAATATTTAAAAATGACATTTATGACATGATATACCAAATTAAAAAAATCAAATAATAATAATAACAACAACAACATAGACAAACAACGATAATTAATCATAATATATTCAACTTAATATATTCATAATAAAAATTATATTCATAAAATATAATTTTTTTAATAGGAAAATATATATAAAAACAATGATAATTAGAGTTGTAGATGTTATTAGAAATATTATTAAATATATGTTAGTATACATGAATGTAAAAGTGGTGTATAAAAGAGAGTTTAGGGGGAATATTTTTATTATTTAACATATTTTATAAGTTATCTCAAACTATGCAACCAAACAAAAGATTAAAGGACACTAAAAAATTATCACGAGATTAACTTCTTTGATCCATCACATCAAATGACCTCTTATAGTTGAGTGGACTTTCAAGGAATTAACTAAAAACTTTCTATAATGCGACCAGCCCAATGCGCAATTCATAGACCATTTTTAGGATTAATTGCACGATCTTGACTGATATTTTTGTTTTAGGGCTAAATCCCTAAAACAAAGAAAATCATGGGGGTCCATGCAGTAGTATTACACATCTAAATAAAACTTATTTATTTATGGACATTTACACTTTGAACAAAAGCTAAAAAGTAAAGTGGACGAGTGTGTTGAAGCATATTATATGGAGTGTGTCAAGATTGCTTCAATTTCTCAACAAGGATGTGTACTCCTTGGCCTGGTTCCACAATCATCCTATAAGCCGGCGAGTGTCTGTATTTGGGGGAGAGGGAAAAACGAAACTTAGAAATGATGAGTGAAATTACAAGCTTGAGCTGCACCATGGCGAAATTCCTGCCTAGGCAGAGACGTGGACCTAGTCCGAATGGGATATAAACTTGTGGCAGTTTGCAAGCACCCGAAACTCCATTTTCAAACCTCTCTGGCTTGAATTCGTTGGCGTCTCCACCCCATATATCAGGATCGCGATGTAGCGTTGGGATCAAGGTCCATATGCATACACCTTTTGGCACAACAATGTGACCAATCTGTGTATCTTCTAGTGCCTCCCTTGACACAAATGCTGCTGGTGGATACAAACGCATCACTTCTTGAATCACCATTGTTACCTTAATGTCAACATACAAATTGTTGAGACATAGCATATCAAGTAATTATAGAAAATGTCTATCTTTCTAATTTTTTAGACGAGATGGTCACACAATTCAATACAGATTAATATGGATGAGTAGTCAATGATTGATGTGGTAAGTACCATTTTTATCTTGGAGACAGACTCTGCATCTAGGACGCCATCAGGGCAAATCTGTGCCATTTCCTCACGGATACGAGATTGCCATTCTGGATGCAGAGCCAGAAGCATAAGGCACCATGATGCAGCAACAGCAGTGGACTCATGCCCTGCAAAGTATATGTTCTTGCAATTGTCGACTATGAATTTCCTGGAAGAATTCTCGCCTACATTGTCATCATTGATGGCTCCCTCGAGTATGGAATGCAATAAGTCCTTATCATTTGAGCATTCCCTTTCTCTTTCTTTCACTGCTTCCCATATCAACGACTCTATCTCCTTCTCTAAGTTGTCAATCTCCTTTTGCTGCCTACTCGGAAGAAACCTATCACATAGTCCTCATGTCAACAATAAGTCGTTTTGACAAACTAAATTTGTATCGTTCTATTGAACACATTATACTATCTGAGACAAAGCTATAAGATTCGATTTATGAAAATTTAAAAGCCAAATAATATGAAGCAAAGACATCAAGTGTATTATTAAAAAACGCACCTTAACGCGGGAGAACCAAAAAGAATGCTTGTGTTTGATATGAGTTTTTGAAGGGTTCGAAGTTTTGAGAAAATCTCTTTGCCTTTGAAATAAGAGCTCCCAAAGCAAGCCCTTGAGATCACGTCTGCTGAGAGGCTTCTCAGATCCTCTCCCACACTAATCTCTGCCATTTTGCCCCCTTCAGCTTCAATCCTTTCATTCCATTCTCTAGTCAACAACTCTGCTGACTGCAACATCAGGCTTACCATGCCCTGCAAATTCATGTTCAACATTCATAACAAATTACAAATCATTGATGATAGTATTTGAGTGTTGTTATTAATTACCTTGACCTTGTCCATGTAGAATTCAGGTGCTACGATTTTCCTCTGCATGGCCCAAATGTGGCCATTAGACCTCAGAATACCATTTCCAAGCATAGGGGCAAGTCTCTTAGTGACATAAGAAGGCTTCCCTAAATCCAGGCTAATACTTTGGTTCATTTCTTTCACTAGCTCCGGCTGGTTCACATACAAATGTTGCTTGTTGCCTGTTGAATATGTATATACAGGACCTGTAATTAAAACATTCAGGAATAAATAGACAGTTGCAAAAAACAGTTGGTATACGTGGCAAAAGACTGTTTGAGGAAATTAATCCAGTGGTTCAATGATTAGTTTTCAAGATGATAAAACAATCATCATTGGAAAATGGCAGCCAAAAGATAGAGAAGGACGAATACGAGGGGAGCTCCACTACTCATACAACTTTTCTTTATTGTCTTTTCTCTTCATTCTAATGAATTAAACCATACATAATTGAGTGTAGGTATATATTTCAACATTTTCATAAATTAAATGGCCCAACGGTATAAATTGATATCTATCCCATGCATGACAATAAGAATTCTAAAATCTCTCAAGGAAAATTTGATGAACAGTCAACCTATTTAAATAATTTATTCTTGATCACAAAATTAATATCATACAAACAACTAAATTTAGGAATTAGATCCAAAAATACAATAATTGGTTGTGATGAAAGAGTACTTTAAGTTTAATAATGACGGGAAACTTTTTTAAATTGCATTCCATCAAATTTTAACATTGATGATATTGGAATAACAATGGTGCAAACTATATCTGACAATTTTCTATACACTTTTGTCTACTAGACCTTGAAATGAGAAGGGGGAAAAAACAAAAAGAAGAGGACGTAGAACGATGATGGGTAAAAGATAATTACGATTTCAGGATAGATATCAAAAATATATTTAAATGATCCGTTTTTTTTAAAAAATATGAGTGTGAGTTCATATTTAAATTATCACTCATTAGTTTTAGAAATATGGTATGCATGTAATATACTCTCCCTTTATTTAGAACAATCTTGTCACGCGTCATTTCACATAAATAAAATATTTCAGCTTGACAAAAATTTAATAAACAATTAGCATAAGTTAAAAAACCAATTCTTTTTTATAAAAAAATTTAAAATGTTTTACTTCTACCCCACACAAACCATCCACTCGCTCTCAAATATTATTTCTAGGTATTGTTTGACCACAAATATATATATGAAAAAAATTAAAAATTAGTGTTTGATTATATAACTTGTTATTACTTAGCAAATATATTTGGCAAATATCTCAAATTTTCAAGTTTAAAAAAAAATGAAAATTGGGACCAGATTCTAGTATTTGGATTTTTTTTAAAATTATACTTAACAAACTTTTATATTTTATAAGAGCACCGATGCTCTGTTATACCAATTAGTATCTATCCCATACTCTATTAATACCAATTAATATCTATCTAAAACCAACTCTGTTATAATATATATCATCACACCTGGAATAGATTGTTCGTAAATGTGGGAAAATAATATAAAAGAATAGCTTGTTACTATCTCTTTCTAAAACAGTGTTGTTTATAATGTATTGTTGACTCAATGACAAGTGTGAGAAAGAACAACTTGTTTTTAACGTTTTAGTGACAAATTTGAGTATGTGACTATTGTATTGCTTTTGTTCATATTGTTATTTTTGTTATTAATTATCATCAATTTTATTATAATGTTAAATTTTCTAACGAAACATATTCAGTATAAGCTGATAATACAAATTTATGGGTAAATATAGTATTAGTTTTTTAGAACTTATGAGTATAATTTTTTTTTTAAAAAAAAAAATCATATATTAGTCTACTATATTTTAATTATTTTTTCTAGTTTGTCAGTGCTCAATTTTTTTTTTATTGTGTGTGTTACGCATAATAAGAAAATGACTTTTAGTTCTTATTTCAATATATAAACTAAATTTAAGTTACTTAATGTTACATTGAGTTCATTATTTATATAAAAATAAAAGTTATAAACAATAATATGTGTATCGTCTATTATTTATTTTACTGATTCCTTTTTTTCTTTTATTTTGTCTTAATTAATTTTATGTATCTTTAATTAAATATTATTTTATTTTTCTAATTTTTTTAATTAAAGTTTACTGCTGACATTATTTCTTTCAACTTTTTTATTCTACTAATTTCTTTCTTGTTTTATTTTGGCTATTTTTGTGTCTTTAATTAAAGTTATTTTATTTTATTTATTTATTATACACACACAGAAAAGAAATTCTATTTATTTTTATTTTTTTTCATTTTGTCTTTTTTTAAAAGAAAAGATGATCATATTTAATTCCTTTCATCTTCAATGCTATTAATTTCTTTTACTTTCTTACTTTTATCTCATAACTAATGTTATTTATATGATTATTTTAAATCATTTTTAAATTTTATTTATGTCAATAAATAGTTATTATAACCTTATAAGAATTGCGCATATATTTTTACTGAATTTGATTTGTCATTTTTTTAAAGTTTTAGATCATTTTTTCTACTAAAGATTTATATTTATATGTAATAATAAAACTAAAATAGAAAATATAATGTAACATTCTTTTTTATATTTATGTATTTTTTTCAATTTTAAAAAAAGGTTCTTCTTATATGCATGGTAATATTATATCTATATATGATTTTTATCATGTATATACATGGTAATATTTAATTTGAAATTATATTTTGATTTTTACCATTTATATAGACAGTAATTTAAATAATATTCCTCTATTTCTCATTTTTTTTCTCATTTTAACTTTTATTTTTAATCTCTTAATTAAAAGATTTTTACCATATCTAAATATAGCAACAAAAAAAAAAAGTGGTAAGAAATGGTGTTAGCAAGCAAGAAAGCAAAAATATCTCTTAGGAGTACTTGCCTGATTTTGTGGAAGTACAATAGGGATAATTGAAGTGTAGGCATGAACAGTATTTTATGTCTACACCATTATTAACTTGTCAACTCATCCTGCTCTATTTTTAGTACTTGAGCAGATAAGGATACAATGCAACTTCAATCAAACTCTCCTATTTCTTTGACCCTTTTTCAGTATATTTAGTAAAAGTGAGGGAAGGTGGAAGAACACTTTGTCATGTTTAATAGAAATTGCTAAAATCGAATTCGTTACGTATAATAGTACAAAAATTTCTTTTTTTATAATATTATATATCAAGGTGTTCTTAGTTTAAATCTCATAATATTTCTACTGAATGGAAGAAGACATTCTTCTCACCTTCTTTGACATGAAATTATCACTTCTATTAAATATATATATATATATAAAAAAACTGAGTATTTTATATATTATGGATAATATTAATGTCAAAAAAATAAGCAAAAATTTATGGGAAGAGTAAAAGTACACCAATATTACAAACATAAAGAATCATTAGTGCACTGTATAAAAACTTTAGAATGACTTTGAACCAAATTATGATAACGGACTATTTTGAGCTTTTTCACTCTGTTTGAGTGATTGTGAAGAAAAAAATTGTTTCTTTCCTATCTCATAAATTTTATCTAAATTATATAAAGATGTTTTAGGTATTTTAATTCAGTTACTTGCCAAAATACTAAATGACAAGTAAGAAAATCAATTTTTAGTAAAGATTTACCTTCTCACCAACCACACCCTGAATATGTCTAGACTCCAGTTTCTTTGAAAACCAAATCTTAACAGTTTGATAGTAATTTTTACCCTACTTCAACAAAAGTAGGATTTTGTTATTCTTAATTTGATACTGTTTTTCATTTAAAAGAAAAAACCTCACATTTTTTGGGAAAATTAGAATGAGAACTACTACTACAATCTGATATGCACGATGAGAAAGATAAGAGATGAAAAAATAAAAACTAATTTTTACAACTTATTTTAATATAAATAAAAGTTTATCTCAAAATTATTATTCTAGATCTGTCCGTGATTAAGGGTATCTCACGTGGCCATAATCAGACTTAATTGTCGGCTGCGTATTTAACAATACAATAATGGAGTCCCCAAAAGGAAAGTATTTCTAATCTGATCATTATGTTAATTATTGTATATGTGTTCCATATTTGTTTTTTTTAATTGTATTTATATATTATTATTTGCTTTCCGTTTTAGTCATTTATATTTTATAACTAGTATCTTCTGCTTTTCGGGGCCTGATATTTTTGAGCTGAGGGTCTTCCGAAAAAAAATTCTCTATCTCTATAAGGTAATGGTAAGGTCTGCGTACATTTTACCCTCCCCATACCTCATTTGTGGGATTTCACTCGGTATGCTATTGATCATTATTCTCGCAATTCATTTTTACTCCCTCCGTCTATTTTTATTTGTTTATTATATTAAAAATAAATATTAAATAATACTTGTTCATTTTATATGGTATTCATTGATCTTGAAAATGCATATGACAAAGTTCTGAGGGATGTCCGATGGAGGTGTCTAGAGGTGAAAGGTGTTCCAATGGCGTATATTAGGGTAATAAAAGACATGTACGACGAAGCCAAAACTCGGGTGAGAACGGTGGGAGGAGACTCAGAATATTTTCCTGTTGAGATGGGACTCCATCAAGGATCTGTGTTGAGCCCTTTCCTATTTGCCCTAGTGATGGATGAGCTAACGCGATCTATCCAGGAGGAGGTTCCATGGTGTATGCTATTTGCAGATGACATAGTATTGATTGATGAGACTCGGACTAAAGTTAATGATAGGTTAGAGGCGTGGAGACACGTCCTGGAATCTAAAGGCTTGCCGCTCAACTTATTCCCAAGAGAGAAAACTTTAAATATCTTGGGTCTATCATCTAAAGTAGTGGTGATATCAACGATGATGTCACACACCATATTGGGGCAACATGGACGAAATGGAGACTCGATTTTGGAGTATTATTGTGTGATAAGAAGATACCGCATAAACTTAAAGGTGAGTTTTACAGGATGATGGTTAGACCGTCTTTGCTATATGGGGTGGAGTGTTGGCCAATAAAAAACTCACATGTTCAGAAGATGAAGGTCGTGGAGATGAGGATGTTGAGATGGATGTGTGGACATACAAGGAGTCATAAGATTAAGAATGAGACCATTCAGGAGAAGCTAGAGGTGGCCCCTGTAGCTGACAAGATGAGGGAAGCGAGACTGCGATGGTTTGGACACGTGCAGAGAAAAAGTGTCAATGCTCTTGTTAGGAGGTGCGAGAGGTTGGATTTAGGAGCTACACGGAGGAGTAGAGGTAGATTGAAGAAGTATTGGGGGGAGGTGATCAGACACGATATGGGGAAACTTGATCTCACCGAGGACATAACCTTAGATAGGAAGAAGTGGAGGTCGCGAATTAGAGTAGCGGACTAATAGGTTAGTAGGGTTTGGCTGATGTCTTGTCGTGAGGTATAGTAGGGTAGTAGGATTTATCATGTTTTTATATCCTGTGTTGTCATTATCTGTCTTATATATGTTAAATTTATCGTATTTACATATTATCATGTGTTTTTCGGTACTAATCGTTATTTCTGTTTCCTTTTCTTTTCTTTTCCTTTTTTTTTCATATCTAGTTTATTCTGCTTATGGGTTTTTGAGACGAGGGTTCCCAGGAAACAACCTCTTTACCTCTATGAGGTAGTGGTAAGGTTTGCGTACATTCTACTCTCCCCAGACCTCACTTGTGGGAGTCCACTGGGTATGTTGTTGTTGTTGTTACTTGTTCATTTTATTATGAAATCAAGATATTATTTTATATTTTATTTTTAATTTATTCTTATTAGTAGTTATAATCATTTTTTATTATATTTTTTAAAATATTGCGAATTAACTATTTATTTTATAAGTTATCTTTAAAAATTTAACGCTCCCTCTGTCTCATTTCATGTGACATTCTTTTCTTTTTAGTTTGTCTAAAAAAAAATGTCATCTTACTAAAATTCGAAAAATTTTACTTTAAAATTCCTCCTTTACCTTTAATAAAATGATTATGAGCCACATATTATTTTAGATCATAAGTTTTTTAATTTTTTTTTTAAATTCATATCAAATCAAAAGATATTATATAAAATAGGATAGAAGAAAGTATCGATTAATAGGAATATTATGATAAAATAATTTCCTAACCGGGTCTTAAAATCTTTTGGGAAAACAGTAGTCTAATTAGACATGACCTCTCATTTCCCCAGGAGGTAAAGTAATTGAATTGAAAACGACTAATTGTCATCAACATTTTAATTAAATCTCTAGAAGAAAATCCAGAAAACAAGCCAAAAAAGTATGTGATGACAAACCATATGCTCTATTTTGAGTGTTGTTGCTCTATTAGAAAAAAGGGGAAGAGGGCCAAATTTTAATAATAGCAAAAAGACAAAATCTTGGTGCATGATAAAATCAGTATCTCTAAAGTTCTGGATTTTATACTCTCTTTTTTTCTTTTTGAATCTGTAAGTGCTACTTTATATATAGGACCTTAGGCAGAGTCTAATAAGAAATGATTCAAACAAGTAAGACAGATGCCACTGCATATCTCTCTTATTATTTTTTAATGTTTCAAGATCTGTTTCTTCTTCTTCTTTCTTTTTTCTCTCAATTAGATATTTATAAATTATAGTTGGATTATTTATATTCGTGCGGTGAATTTTGGAAAGCAATACTTTTAGTATGATTTTTTTTTAATTTTTCATGATAATTTTGCAAGCAATTTATAGCAGCATAATTAATTAGCTCAATTACTATTCCATTATTTTCTTTATTAGCTTCACATATTATTGAGACCAAAAAAAAAAAAAAACTGGTAAATTAAAAATGCATAAAGATCTGTAGCATTACTAGCTACCTTATTGATGTATTAAAGAATATTAAAAAAAAAAAATCTAAGTCCCTCATGAATTTTGTATATGGAAAAACGCTCCACCTAGCAAAGCAATAACTAATTTCAGTCTATGGAAAATCTTGGCAATCAGTTCTCCCCCCTCCCCCTTCTGATCTAGAAAGTTTTCCCTTTGTATTAGGATATATGATGTTTGGTGAGAGATCAAAGATGGGGTATCCAAAGAGAAGAGAAAGGATGATATTTACGTACCGTATATTTTTCGCCATTGTTCAAAGTAAGGAAAGAGTGAAGAGGTATAATCATGAGCTACAAATTCACCATACACATTGCTGGGAGATGCAGCAGCTTGAATCTTTTGCATCTCACCAACATTTCCATATAAAAATGATGGTTTAGGACCATATATCCCTTGTTTCTTAAGTTTCCACCCAAGTCTCTGACTTGACTTTACCCACATCATATAAATTACCCCAATTAGAATCAACACCAATGAACTAAATCTCAAATCTACTACTATAATAGTAGCACAAACAACAACAACACAGACTACTAATAATGCTGCACTCTTCATTTTTGGACCTTTCTAATTTGGTTTTCAGATTCAACTTATGTATTGTATCTGTGGGAGACTCATATATAAAAATGAAATGTGACATGAGACTTTGGCAGCCTTTTTGTCACCTTATTTGGATTTGTCCTCCTTATTACCAAAAACAATAAAAAAAGGTATAAAAATATATCAGAAATATCTTTTTAACAATAAAAACATTGTGTCTTTTCTTAAGAAATAAAAATATTTTTATTCTATTAATCATTATCTAAATGAAAATCAATGATAAAATTATTGTAAGTTTATATATATGATCTATATTATCAATTTAAAAAATATGTAGAGTAATTCTGTTTTTATTTATAAAAGAAGATTGAGAAGAAAAAAAAGATTAGTTTCCACTTTTATTTTTACTTAAAGCCTAAAGGAACTTTAAAAGAAAAATAAGGAAAAGGTTTTTTAAATATGGATATTTTGTTAATAAAATAATATGTTTAAAAAATGTTTATTAGAAAAAAATGCATTTTTCTTTTTGTATAAAAGATATAGCTGTTGTATTTTACATAGTTTAGGGATATTATTTATCCTTATCCTTTCTTATTATTATACTCTCTTTTTCAATTTAAATATACCTGGACAAAAATTTAATAATAAGAAAAGACTTTTTAATTTATATTTAAAATATTTAATAACCTTTTAAATTTTTGTAATAGGGAAGGAGTGTATGGTTAGTAATATATTATTATTATAATACTGTAATAAATAGGAATTGCATTTGGAACGACGTACGGCAGTGTCATATGTCGCATCTTATAGTGTGACGCCGCTTATGTAATAGTTAAATAAATGATGAGATGATTGACTTTAATTATTCATATATTCGAAATCTACTGTTTAAGTTGTTTAAATTTGTGCTGGATAAAATCACTGGAAGAATAAATTGCTTTTTGTTAAAGATTTGCTATTATCTGTGGATTAAAAATTGAAAGTTCGACACATTTAGTATTTTCTTTTTAGAAATTGAAACCAATTATTCATTCATGATCAACTGATTTTGACATCTTATGTGACTAAATAATTACACTCTAATTAAATTGTTAGATATACTGTGGACATCTTTTTGAATTAACACTTGCTGTTAATTAAAATAGTGTAAATAACGTAATCATTATTCTTTTTTAAAAACTAAAAAACGCATTAGACCAAAACGCATATCAAATCATATCCTTGAAGAATAAAGTTGATAGAAAATCTAAAATTTTGGCGGCATGGGATAAGAGAACTAATGCCGACAGTTTGATCCCATCATTCACCACACAGACGTATTCGAGTGAATGCATTTATGATATAAATTTTATAGTTTCAAAATTAATTTTTATTTATTAAATTAGTTTTTTTTTTAGTATGTAAATTATTGAGAATGTAAATTTTATATATTTAAACTATCATTCGTTAGTTTAAAAAATATATTTTCTCTTTTTTATTACAATTTTTTGATAACATGTGTGTACTATACCCTCTTTTACTTTCGACCAAAAAATTAAATTATTTACTTTTAATATTAGTTGAATTTATTAAAATATTATTATTAAAAAAGTTAAAAAATAATTTAAAATATTTTTCTCACCACCCAATCACCTCCTCCGTCGTAACCCCCTTCCTTCCAATTTATTGTTTAATTTTTTTTTAGGAAAAATTCTTTTATAAATTTTTTTTTTAAGAAAGTTCTTACTTCATCCCCTTCTTGGTCCAACCACACCCTCCCCTCCAAAAATATTTCTTACATATTATTTTTAAAAAAGTTGTATCCCACCACACTTAACCCATAGCTCTTAATTTTTTATTAGGTATGTACAAGTAGATAAATAACACAACATGCGAAAATATTAAAAAAATACACGAAGGGTTATAATTTATTTTTTTATAAATAAATAATATTTAGATTTCTTTTGGGAGCGAGTGGGCGGTATAGCGGGGGCAGGGGGAAGAGGTTGTAAGATTTTCTCTGAAAAAATTTATCAAATATCTTTTTTTTTTAAAAAAAAAAATTATAAAAGAATTTTCTTAAAAGAAACGGGGGTGGGGAGTAGGGGGGGTGGTTACAGTGGGATGAGGTGGTGCAGTGCGATAAGAATTTTTTTTAAAGAAATTTAATTTGAAAAAAAATATATTTTTTGGATAGTGATATTCTAATCTTTAATTTTTAATTAATATTAATATTTAATTTAATTTTCAACAAGGTGAAAGGTTATACGCATGGTGAAATGCCATGCAGTAAGTTATTTCTATATTTTATTTTTAGATAAAAGAGATGTTTTATTCTTGTGGAATGCAATACGACAAGATTCTTTTAAATAAAAAAGAGAGTGCATATTACACACATCACTTAGATGTGTTTCTCAAGCTAATAGATAATTTAGATATGAAAATAAAAAATAAGGATAAGTTAAATATATTTTTTAATATTTAATTCTTTTTTAATAATATGTAATTACATTCGTATCGAAAATATTAAAATTGATTGAACACATTGATTTCATGTTATATCATTCACTAGTACTAGTTTTAAGATACACATTTGAGTTAATTATATAAAAAAATTACTGTGCTAAAAAAATCTAGAAATTTTCTATGTAATGGACTTGAAAATGTTGAAAGTTCAAACCCAAAAAGAAAAAAAAAATTAGGGAAAGCCAAAAATGCTTCCAATAACCACTCAGAGAGATGTTATCTAATTTTGAAAACTGCAATTTTCTTTTTATAAATATAAGATTTACCTTTCTAACTTTACTATTATCATTGAGTTTACCCATTTATATTTAAGTATTTTTTTGTAAAAAAAATATAGCACTATATCTATATTATATTAAAAGTGTGAAAATTCTTACAAGTATATTTGAACTTTTTTTCCCTTTATCTAAAAGACTTTGCTTTAAATAAAATTATTTTTTCAAAAGTCTTCTGAATCAAGAAAATATCCTGCGGTTGCTGAGGAAAATTCTACTTATCATGAATTCTAATTAGTGATAGAATCTATGTGGACTTTTATAAACAAAAGATTATCAAAATTACTTATGTAATGAATTATTTACTTTTTTTTATAAGATCATAATTAAATTTAATTTTTCTTGTTTTGATTAAAAAAATACTTATATATAATGACGTAGGAAAAGTATGAGTTGATGTGGATGTAGAACCCGAACAACCCCTCCTAGCTAGATTGAGTATTTGGTTCTGTTTGACACCGATAGTAAATTGCCCAACAATAGATATTGAAACTTAAAATTAAAAAGAAGTAGGAATGATGTGTGTTTCCACTGAAGAAAAAGCAATTTATAAATAATAATGTCGATGGGAGCATGTGCATGCATAAGAAAAAGTGGACATGTAGAAGCAACTAAATTAAAGATGATTTATGTTTTGGGCCATGCCCTTCCATTCCTTCTCTCTATATCTTCTTTTTTCACTCCATTACATTGCTTTTATTAAGGATACACGGTTTGACATCACGCATTATAACAATCCCTTTCAAAAATACATAATATGTCTTCTTAAAATCTTATTAGGAAAAAAAAAGTAATACACATTTCAAATTGTGTCATCATCAAGAGAACTCAATTGGGACAAAAGTCTTGATTAAGGAAAACAAAAATCATTGCGTATTTTACTCTTTATAATGAATACATAACTTGATATCTTGGAGATGATGAATCTAATCTTATAAAGTATCTTTTCAAATGTTGAAGTAGGTAATAGGTTATACCTTTATGAAAAATCTTTTAAATTGTCTTTAAAAAGCAAAAGGATCCAACTACTTTATCACCATATTTTTGATTAAGCTCTAACATTTTATTTTGATGTAATATCGTAAATTGTGTCTTTAAAGATGGGGTGTTCGGTCCTTCAGTTCGGTTATAGGAAGTTTTGATTCGGTTTTCTATTTTGAAAAAATGTGCACTATATAACGAATCGAACTAATTTGGTTCGATTAAGTTTTTTCAAGTTCGGTTCAATTTTTTTCGGTGTTTTTAAAATGGTTTTTTCGGTGCAAACTAATGAAAAATAAAATGAGGACAAAATCAAAGTATAAGATACTTAAAAACTTAAAATCATGTTAAAAAGTGATGGTGTGCTTACATGGTACATTTATTGTGCTTAAAAAACTATATCTTTGCCAAGAACTTGCGCCTCCAACTATTACTTGGGAAAATTAAGCACGAAGACATCTTTTAAATAACATAAATCGGCAAAAAATATGTTTGAATTTCTCTTGAAAAATAAATTTCAAATTAAATATATAAATTATAAATTTGTTGCTACTTTGAGTGGTTTCATGAATGATTTAATTGCTAATTAGGTCTAACATATGTAGAATTTTTTTTTTAAAAAGTAAATAAAAGTTCGATTCTTCGGTGCACTGAAGTTTTGAAACCTCTACACCAAACACCGAATCAAATTAATTTAATTCTATTTGATTTTTCGATATTTATGCCCACCCTCGATGTCTCTGTCTCCATAGAAATGCACGTATTTTGTTATTGAAGGAATGATATGAAACCACCCTTACGTACAATTGGATACTTGTTTGAGATGAAACTTTACGTAGATTAAACAAATTTCGTGCATTTCTTATTAACAAAGAAAAACTTGACAATATTTGTGAGGATAAACATACCACCAAAAAGGTAGCTTGACCTTAGACGCTATAACGTAATTCAAATAATCCGTTCCAAAAATAGTTTAGCGAAGAAAAAGTACATATATCCAGTATACGTAATACACATTTTAAATTGCCCCATCATCAAAAAACCTCAATTGGGACAAATATCTTGATTAACGAAAAAAAATCTATCACGTATTTTATTCTTCATTAAAAGCATCACTTGATCATATCTCAAGTTAGATAACCAATTTATAAATAGCTTTTGAAATGTTGAGGTAGGTTATGCCTCTGTATACTTTTAACTAGTTTAGCGTACGTGTGTTGTGTGTCACATCAATATTATTAAATTAAATATTATAAATATTTGAAAATTTTTAATATTGTCATAAAATATATATTATTTAATTATTAATTTGATATTTAAAAACCACATTGTAGTCCAACTAATTCAAATTCAAACTTGACAGACTTCATTTGGAAATAACGTTCTCTACCAAGATGTTTTTTATACATAGCCTACACAATTCTAAGTAAATGGAACAACAATGGATGACCCTAAACATGCATTTAATTTAAATATAATGCAAAGGGTATATGTTATGAATAATTTGCATAGTTCTGTTTATTTTATTCGGGATTAAAATGATAATATTTTGTTAAAAAAGATAAATTTGGAAAACTATATTTTATTTAATATTTTTTGAAATACACTTTTTAACGATTCTATAAAAAATGTTATTAAATAACATAATTTTAAAAACTGACACTTTGATTTTTTAGAATTATGAGAATAGAAAGATCATCTAATAAGTTGTTACTCAAATAGTAAAGGAAAAAATTTGGAAGTGATTCATCCTATTGTACGTGGGCGTTTAAAAAACAAAACTTTAGATTCTCTTATTATTACAAATAATTTGAAGAGTATTGCTCAAAATCCATAAATGAACAAATAGTTGAATTTTTTATCAATCAACTTAGAAAAAAAAAATCTGCAAATAAAGATCGACTAATTATAAACTATAGAAAATGTAGATAACTTTCATAATAAAATAAAAAAGATAACAAAACTAACTGGTGCAACTTTTTACGAACCATGTCTTTGTTGAGACGCGTAAAATTTCCTTGATATTTTTAATTTTACTATATATTTTTGGACTCCTTACTTATTAGCTCTACCTAATATCTCATGCTCTATATTTTTCTATTACCATATACTTTAGAGTTCATTAATTTTAAATATTATAAGAAAATGAAATAATAGTCTGAGAATAAAATTGTAAATCACGATTTTATTTGTTGTATTATATGTATATCACATTAGAAGTGCCTATTTTATCACTTCTTTCCATATATTTTAGCAGTCAATATGATAAATATAATTAAATAATAATTTAAAAAAAATAGGTGAAAAGATAATTTTATCTAAAGTAAAGTATTTTAATGAAGGGCAAAAAAAAAAAAAAATTCAACCAACACACAAGTTTAATTTTAATATAATATATCAAATTTATATTAAATATTAAGATAATAAATAACTTTTGCTAGTTGGATATTCTTCAGCTTTTTTTTGATGGGTGGGGGGCGGAGGCTCTTTTTGAATTTTCTATTTTTTGGACGTTTAAATCTATTTTTGGGCTTATTTTTTTGGACTTCTTTTGTTATTTTTTTGACATCTTTTACTTTTGTTTAGACGTTTCTTGACAAAACTTTTGTTTATTTTTCAAACTTTTTCTGGGTTTTCATCTTTTTACCCTTTTTTTGGGCCTATTCTTAAAAATATTTTTTCTTTTTTATTTTGGGAGATGTTTATTGAATCTTTTTTGCCTACGTTTTTGGCATTTTTCAAACTTTTGACTTTGTTTTTAATTAAGTCTATTTTGGTTAGAAAAAGATTCTCTATATATTTGATTTTTATTGTGTTTATTATAATCAATATTTAATATCATTAAATAATAATATATAATTGAAAAAAAATAGTGAAAAGATAATTTTGTCTAATAAAAGACAAAAAGTTCAAATAACATTTTTAATATAATATAGATAAATGATATGACAACAACTTACATGCATTTTGAATTAGATATTTATTTGAAATTAAACTTTATGTGGATCCAACAAATGCCCTGCATTTCATAACAAATAAAATTTGACAATATTTGAGCGGATAAATATATTATTAAAAAATAGTGAAAACCAACTGAAGGAAGTTGATTCATAAAATCAACCTCAAATGGTAGGTTGGAAGACCTTGGTCAGAAACTACTACCCTCACAAAGTCAGTTCTTCAAATTTCTTCTTAATGATCTTATAGAGAACATTAATCCATCAAATTTATGGATTAATTGTGGATCTTTTTCCAAAATTTATGATTTTTTTTTTTACTTCATGAGGTTGATTTCTACATAAAAAACTATAGTATCAAAATGTTTTTTTTTGTGCTGTCCACCTACCAAATTAGATACAAATCAATGTATACATTATAATTCAGCTGCATTCAGCTCAAAGAGCTCCCAATAATCCATCAAATTAAACTACATAATCAGTTCTTCAAATGTGTGTGTGTCAAAGCAATCAAAATTCTCACAATACCAAAAAAAATCAAACAATTCTCCAAATCTACACAAAAAAATTAAATGTATTGTCTATATCATAATTCACATACAAATATGACGGCCAAGTTAAGGAGTATCCAAGCCCCCCAAAAGGCCAGGCATATCCAAATCAAGTTGTTGGTAGTCTAAAGCAGGCAAAAGGAGTATATGAATAGCAAGGTAATGAGTTTGAAGAAGTAGGAATGTCTCTCAAGCCGCGATATATACTTGCAAGATCTGACACAGCCAGAGAGAATTTCTCTCTATGAGCCATAAACTTGCAACTTTGAAAACACTAACACGCGTGTAGTCAACTTTCTTATTCGGAAGCACAAATTTGTAGAGCCAACAAGCGAGAAAGGTTTGCCAAGTTAGTCTCATCTCTAAGTAACTCTTCCACGCCTAGCTCAACAAAGGGGGCATTCTCATCATCGGTCTGTGGAAGGAAATTCATGTAGATGTGTCCAGACGGACTATGATTCAACCTTGGCTTTGTGGCTCGTACCTCTGATACCTTCAGTGGAGGCTCAACATATCTATTTAGTCCTCTAAACCGAACTTCACCTGATCATAGATGGACACCTCATGGAGGTCACCTTTTGCTAAGTTGTAGTAGGCCGAAAATAAATGTAGACAACTTTTAGGAAGAAATAAATTTCCTTCCTTTGCTGAAGGGATGACTTCATCATAAAAGGATCCTTGGATAGGAAGACCTTCAATCGCGGGTAAGTTCCAAAGTGATATGGACATCTTTCCAGTAAAAGTAGAAAGCGTATTGGTAGATGGGCGCCAAAGCTCACAAAAAGTATGAAGTACATTGTCGTCATGGTCGTATGTGAACAAAGAAGTATATATGACATCATAAATCTTAATGTCATATTAGTCAACCCATTCCTAGTAGACAATTGTGTAGCGGACATTTCTAAAGTCAGAAAATGGAACACTCAAATCGTTGAAACACTTGTTGGGATGAGAAGATTGGATGAATGCGGCTTCTTAATGAATTGTGAATTTCAATAGAGGAACATTCATGCTGGTAGGCTTACTTGAGAAGTTTCCCATGACGTCTTTGTTACCCATATGTGACCACTCTTTAAGGTGAAGAGATTCATCATGTAGCCGGGCCCTACATGGTGACATCATGCAGGCCAAATATGCATTAGTACTATGGAATGTACTAAGTATTTGGGATGCAATGCAATAAGAAAATCATACACCACTATAATTAAGATGCATAATCATATCAAAGGAAAAAAAAGCTCAATATGCACTGAATATTCAATGACTGACAGAAAACATGCATTAGGGAACACAACTTTATAAAATTACATGTACATAAGTGGAAGGATGCCTTAACCAACAATAAGCCCATGACAGCTACTACATAAAATTTTTATGTTGCCTCCACATCGGAGGAGTAGCTGTTGTGCTGCAAAAATACAACACTTTTGATGCTTAAAACTTTGAATTTTGTGTGTTCTCAAAGGGATATTAGTAGGTTTGATGTGATTTTTTATTGATTTTGTAGGATTACAAGATTCAGGATGATTTTGGGCAAAAGTTCTACAGAATTCATGTTATTGGTGAAGCCGTGGTTTACTCCACGAGCCATAATATGATTCGTGGTTCTGATCAGTGGAAAGGACGATTTTAGATATTGAAAAGTATGACGACCCACTATCAAGAGATAAATGAACCTCCAAAACTAGTACTTTGGCATTTGGATTTTGTTGGTCACTCACTATCTCCAGATGAGAATATGGCGTGCTATGGTCATGGAATTGCATCATGTGTTGGAATCAAAGTGGTATAACTGTATGCAAAATCTGCAAAGAGGAATTAAAAGAAAAGGGCCAGATTCAGTAATAGCACGTCCCATACAAAGATTGCAACTTCAAATTTTTATGGTCATTCGAAGGCTGATTTCGAATAGAAAACTGAATATATGTAGATGTGGTTTTCATATATGATGTAACCCTGTGAATTTTCTTTCCAACTATGTAAACCATTCATTATTTCATTATTCCTTGATTTTTTTCATAAAGTTGCGCAAACTGGTATAGTCAGTTCATCAGAATTTTGGGCTGAATTCAAAAAATAACCTGAGAGAATTCACAAGCTTTTTAATCGAGATTTTCAAATATTTTGTAGCTCCACTATTCTAGTTTCTGAAAAACGAAATAGAACATAATTTAGATGTTTCTACATTAAGATATAATTTTTTTCGTAAAGCCACACAAAACTGGTACAGTCAGCTCATCCAAATTTTGGTCTGAATTCGAAAAATCACCCAAGAAAATTCACAAGCTTTCTGATCGAGAATTTTGGATATTTATAACTCCACGAGTCTAAGTTTTGAAAAATCAAACGAAACATGATTTACATATTCCTACGTCAAGATATAAGTTTTTTCACAAATCCATGCAAGGCTAGTATGGTCTATTCATAAAAATTTTGGGCTGAATTAAAAAAATCAACTGAGAGAATCCACTAGATTTTTGATCGAGATTTTTTAATATTTTATATCTCCAGGAGTCTAGTTTCTGAAAAGTCAAAAGGAGCATGATTTAGACGTTCCTACAATGAGATATGAATTTTTTACCACTACTACGCTGAGCAATAGAAAAACTAAAGAAAATCAGGGTTAAGGAAGGGGCTTACATATTAGATATGGACACAATGGAGTTTGATGATGCTTCAAATCAATGGTCAACCACCAAGGGTACGCGGGTATATGTAGATTTCAAAAATATGAAAACGTCAATCAGATTCCTATGAATTATGGGAAATTGTAACTATGGAAAGTATGATTCCTACCAATTATGAAAAAAACTATGATTAAAATCCAATTATGGTAAGTTCTTATGGGATCAAATTATGGTATATTTCTATGGGTATCAAACATGAAAAAAATAGGTCTTGATAGACAAAAAGTAATAACATTTGATCTTTCATCAAATCGATATGGAAAGTTTGGAAATCAAAGAATAACGTGTGACAAGGAAAGGTTAGAACACGAGGCTTTTTGTGGCCTTATTTCTTGTCCTACATTTTGGTATGTGTTTCATTGTTTGAGATGGCGCAAACATTTGTCGTCTAGGTTGTATGAAGCTATCTTGATAAAATTTGATTTAATGGTTGCACAACTTGAATGATAATGCACAATACTTGGTCCAATGGTGGGTGTCGTGTGGTTTGCATGTATCTGAGTAAATTGGTGGTTGAAGGGGTAGCATAATGAATTCTGCATATTTTGGAGTTTTGGGTGAACTAGTAAAAGTTTGTGCGTGTTTATGTTGTGGGTTGATCTTGAATGTGGAATACATATTGAATGTGTTTTACTTGGTTTGAATGCCATTGCCTCAATGCTGTTTAAATTTGCATACCTTGTTGTTGTGACCTAGTCGTCACATATGAAAACTCATTAAAATTGGTCTGACAAGGACTTGCCTGTGATGCTTGGTACTGCATTAACTAATGGAACCGTAATGGTGATCTCAGATACTCAAGTTATTGTGTTTCAACAACACGAGGGTCTTCTACGGCCATAGATTAGTCTACGGATCGTAGTTACCCCTCGTAAGTTGAAGTCAGCAACTTAATTTTTTGGGATGTCATCAGACGAATTTACTTATGAGTCATAGCCTAGACTACCTCTCGTAAGCAGGGTTCATGCGTCCCTTACCTGACGGATTAAAAGTATGGTAGTGTACTTACAACTTAGTCTACGGCCCGTAGTCTGTTCGAAGAACCGTAACTGGTTTGTAAGTGCATTTCCAGTAACCAAAGTTACTTACCCTATTTCCTATGTAGCCCTTCTACAACCCATAATTTACCCTATGGTTCGTAGGCGCGCCTTCGTAGGTCCCTCTGTATATACTTTTGTAAACTATTTGCTTTTCTTTTTTGCATTCGTAGGAATCATGTATACTTTTATTTTGTTGATTTCAGGTACTATGAATCCTAAACCAAAGAAGAATGAGATACGGGCCCTGTAGACCCGACTATGTGATGAGCCTTTCAAATACCGAGCCCGTTCCTCAGACCAGTGGGTTAGTGGAAGAGCTCAACGTCTGTCCTGATGAGGGCATTAAGTGATGACACACTAGGGTGGCGGCTAGATAGTTGGTGTCGGCCCAGACTCAAGCTATAGTTGTTTGGCCTCCCCAGTCTAGGGAGGGAGGTGGCCAGTAGAGCAACTCTATTTAGATGACGGACTATGAAGAGGGGTCTCAAGCAGGGATAGGTGATGCAGATGACTCCGATTCAGGAGAGCATTCAGGGTCTGAGTCCGCTGAGTTCACCCCAGCACCAATAACACCTTTAACTGCATTGATGAGTAGATGGTGTGTCTGGGGTATGCAACGCATATATAGGGATGACATCTAGCACGACGACTGAGGTCAGCAGTCTCGTAACATATTTAAGGAGCCTCGTATTGTTACATCAAGGCTTGACAGTTATTACTTGGATTGGTTAGTAGCTACGTCGGGAAGTACTATCTGGCACTTATTCGAGAGTTTTATGCTTCATATGTTGCGACCATCATGGAGTCAACCCCGAAGAAGGAGAGATTTCTTGCATAGCCCCAATTGACATAGATGATGGTGAGAGGAGTTCCAGTTGATATATCCGAGACCACCATCTGTCAGTTTTTATTTGGTCCCGAGTATTAGGCCCCCATGACCATGGCAGAGTATGATTACTGATTAGGCAGACGAAGGATCGAGGTGTGATGAAAGATGTGACCCTAAAGGTTGTTCTGATAAGGTAGATCGTTGGCCACATAGCTGTGCAGGTCTAGGACCTTGACTGGATTTCTACTTCAACGACAATTGTGAAGGCATCACTCAGCTTCACCGACAAGTTCTGGTGGGCTGTTGTACGTTCACGGATTTGGCCTATTTAGGTGGATATTACTTTAACGTCAGACCATGCGATTTTGGTTGCCAGCATCATAGTTGGCTATGATATTGATTTGGCTCGATTGATAGTAGAGGAAATCGACGAGAGAGCCTGAAGAGGTCCACCTCCATTCCCTTCCCGTGTTTGATTTACGGTGTATGCATAACGGTAGGGATGGATATTTTATACATTGTGAACATGATAATACAGGTTCAGAGGACCCTGGATGCCAGCCTTATCAAGGATGATGAGGATCCTATGGTCCTCCAGTGAGCACGACATCCTCCTATGCGACTACCCAAGATGTTCACCGAGGCACCGTAACCTGAGCCTCCTACATCTACTGCTGCTGCTCCAGAGACCGAGGGCCCCCCATAGATAGATGCTGAGAGAGAGATGGGGCCCACCACTACTTCTACTCTTGTACCAAAGACCGTGCCTACACAACCTTCTTCATCTGGCATGGTATACATGTTTGCAGAGTCGCTTCAAACTCTGGTACAACAATAGGTTCGCATTAAGTCCCAGTTGACTCAGTTGCTACAACAGATTAGGCCTTAAGTTCTCAAAGCCATTCAGAAGCCGAGGAGCGCATCAGACACACTTTATGGCCAGTCTTGAGGAGAGAACTGTTATATGGTTGTGTAGATGCTTTTAAGAGGCGAGTGGAGTAGAGCCTCAGTTCAGCCCAACCTATTGATGTTACAACTATTCGGGCAAAGATCCAGCAGCTCCATACTGAGATGAGAGCTGCATCGTCAGCACCGCTCGTGCTTCCTATGCCTGATACTACTACTGAGGTAATTGTATTTGTTTGATGCTGAGTTACCTCCCCGCGCCTCTAGGAAGAGGCCTCATCTTGAGGATGACAATCCAGATATTGCTAGACAAGAGGTCGAGAGGTTGGAGATGGAGCATGTAGTGGCTGCATACGAGCCTTGATTGCAGATGAGATAGCGGGGCAGATATGCGTATAGGAGATGGTGAGGGGTGCTGGACCCTCTAGACATGCCACTAGTGAAGAGACTACTCAACAAGCTACGGGTGGCGATGTGTAGATGGAGACTGGTGCTTAGGCGCCCAAGTATGTCTCTTTTTTAGCCCAATACTATATTTTAGTGTATTTTGTTGCATTGAGGACAATGCAAAGCTTTTCGATGGGGTGTGGGTAGTTGTAGGCCTCAACAAAGTCTGAGTAACCAAGGCCTATATTTATCCTAATTTTTGAGTCCGCGGGGTTTTCTCGCTTGTGTTCTTTCCTAAGGACATTTATTTTCTATTGAACTAGCATGTTTAGGATGTGTAAGTAGTATTAGTAACATATTGTGCTAAAATCTATTGCATATGTTAGTTTTGCTTAAAAATGATACCCATCAATTTTTTGTGATTAATGTGCTATTAGGTAGTTTTGATAACAACCATATGAAATCAGTGATTAACAGTGTTTGTTTTGGTAAGTTGAGGTTTAATTGTAATGAAAAACATGATATGAGAGTCCGTGTGATAAGGTAATCAGTGCCAAGTGTATGTGAGCTTTATTGCATGATTCTTATACTGTGTTTCAATTCAGAACTTACCTTATTACTCTGACTAAGACTGTAGGTTAGTTGGTTAGGAAAGGATCTTAGGGCACTGTTCATATTCGTCTACTTAGCCTAAAATAACCAACCAAAAGCTTGATGTATCCCTTGATCCTAATGTTTGAACCTTACATGTACCCTTCGTTTGTACACACCTAAGTAACCAAGACTTTTTTACTGTGTAATCCTAAAATCGACCCAAGTCTTTCCTTAAATATTATGTACCCTGACTCAGGTAAACCCTAAGTTGAGGGTGACTAACAAAAGTGGCCCTAATTCATAGGCTGGATATTGTGCACCTCAACTCAGGCCAAAAGCCTAAGTTGAGGGTGGCTTCTGCAAGGAAATCACACCAAATGAGGAAAGGAGCTAGTGATGCAAATAAAAAGGAAAATTTTGAAGTGGATGCAAGAAAAACAAATAAATGCCTAAATTATGAGCTAAATAAGAATGTGAAAAATAAAACGCAATGAACTGAAAAACTTAAAAAAGGCACCTAAAAAGGCTTGAAATAGGAGCGTTTTGTCAGTCCCAAGTATTAAATTTGAATATACTATCATGACTGAGATATATGACTTCTTTTTGTGAGGGCACTTGGGTTACATTGTTGATTCTAGACTGTTTGAGTGACTGTTGCTTGTATGTGATTACCTTGCTTGTCATAGTTGCACTGTTATATATTGATCTGCATGAGTCTATTTGATAACTATATCATATGCACTGATACGTTTGATTGGGTATCTATGATTGATTGAGAGATAATATATGCCATAATATTGAGGTCTATGTGTTGTTGTATTGCTTATGTAGATTGAGTCCGTCACTTGAGAACAAGCAATAATTTTATGTTGAGGGTGTTGATGTGCTGCTAAAATACAACACTTTTGATGCTTAAAGCTTTGGAATTTTGTGCGTTCTCAAAGTAATATTAGTAGGTTTGATGTGTTTTTGTGTTTGTTTTTCAGGATTTCAGAAATTGGGACGATTTTGGTCAAAGTTCTGCAGATTTAGGTTTTTAAGGATGTACGGAGTCTCCTATAGGCCGTGGTTTATTCCACGAGCCGTAGGATGAGTTCATAGGTCATATCTAGTGAAAGGCTAATTTTTAAATGTTGAAGTTATGAGTTGTTAAACGAGCCGTAGATTGTGTGACAGCCCCTATGTGAGTCATATGCTGAAGAAAAAAAAAATATGCGAAGTGCTGAACTGTTATCAAATGAGGACTCCTATGAGACGTAAGTCAGGTGACGGGTTGTGGATAAGAGTGTGCCTGGAGGATTAGTGTTTTGAAGATTTGATGAAAAGTTATTAAACAAAACCCCTTATGGGCCCGTAAGTCAGAAGACGACCCCCATAGGAGGAGTTCATAGGTTAAAAATAGATTTTGTTCAGTGCAAATTACGAATCCTAGGTACGGACCATGATTTCATCTACGGCCCGTAACCTTGTCCATCTGAGTTACCAATTCTAGTTTTCCTATTTCATTTTGAATTTGGTTTTTACTTACTATAAATAGGTTTTTAGGTTTTTTTTAGAGAGGTAGATGAACTAGAGAGCAGTTAGAACATTCAAAACTCTTTGCTTGTGATTACTTTCGACGTTATATTGGAGTTATTACATTGTGATTTCTTGTGGAGATTTTGGATTTATTGTTTTTCAATTTATTATTGTTTGTGTTTAATGATGCTATGTTCATAACATGATTCTTTCATCTACAATAAACATGTGTAACTAAATTCATAACTAGGGTTGTGGGAACCATGAAGAACTAACAAAGTAGAATCCGGATGATCCGTAATCCTTGGAAAGTGTACATGTGTGTATTGATTATCTCTTCGGTTAGAAAGCTTTTTAACGGTGGCCAACGTTAGAACTAGCTTAATTCTTGCTTATTGGATCAAGGGGTAATGAATGAGATAAGGGATAATTAACAAGGTTCGATGTGATCTCTCTCATCTAATCAACCTGACTAGATCAAGGGATGGTTGTAGTGGAACAAAAGGTAAAGGTTAGTAATGCAACATTGTGGGAATGGATCAAATCACATAGTGAAATTTGCCTCTCGCCTAAATCAAAGGATTAGGTAAACATAACTTATCAGTTCTACATGATACATACTAGAAAAGGTTATGATTATCTGTCAATACTGAGTTAGGGATTCATGGGGAACATAATACCCCACTTATTTCTCTAACTGACATCACAACACTTGCTCTTGACAACTTTATTCTAACTTAGGATTATTTCTTGTAGTTTACAAACCCCTTTTTTGGGGGATAGGTAGATTAATTCAATATAATTGATCATAATTACTCTAGGTCTAGACCTTACTCCTTGGGGGATCGATCCTAACCACTGTTAGGTTCTATATTTGACAACGACCACTTATACCTTTATTGAGAGGTGTAGTTGGGTGCATCATGCACTAGGATCTGGATTGCCTTTAAAGGATCCATCGAAATTGCGTTCAAATACCCTCTTTAGGATACTTCCAATAGAATATTTCAGGGACAATAATAAGTCTGTAATCACCCAGAAAAGGTACCAAATCAGCCCATTCCTCAGGAACATTTCTAAGCCAAGGATATTTGAATCTTGCTAACCTGTGAACGTTTTTGCTAACTTCTATGATCCTACCCTAAATACTTAAATTATCCCTATGTTTAATTCTATTCCTTCTCTTCCTCATATTTCCCATATAATTAAACAAGGAACAACATTAAAAATAGGTCTGAGCTTATTAGAACAATCAACATTCCTCCATTTAAAAATTATCTCCTTTAAAAATTGAAAGGGCCACCAATACCTGCCTCCCAGACAAATATTTTCAACACCTGATTAGCAACAAGATATGACATAAAAAGATGATGATAACTCTTCAACTACCTGATCATAACTGCAGCAAAAAAAGGCTCTTTCCCCACTCCAATTTCGATCCATAATTCCCTAATAGGGTTCCCCTTTTTAAAATTCCTCCACACAAAAATATACTTTAAATGGTAGTTTTTTTCTCATACTCTATCAAAGTGCTCATGAGTAAAACTAGGTCTTCTTAGAGTTTCCCGGGCTAACTTTACAGAGAAATTCCCAAAACTTGTAAGCATCCAAAAATGACTATCAATATCCTCAATTACTGACCCTATTCAATGTTATTGAGAATACGATCAACAACATCATGTGGAAAGATATCTCTTAGCATGTCTTCATTTTGTCTACCATCCGGTATAAGTTGATCGATATCTTTTTCCATCACATCATTAGAATAAGATATTGGAAGGTAGTAATATAAGGCGTCCAACTTGGTCCAATTGTCAAACATAGTACTGGTGTGACCACAATTGGTCTGCCATCAAATCTCCTGATCAAAAGAATTTCTTGTCCTGAGTATATGCTTCCATGTTTGGGAACTCACATTCCATTCCATCACTTGTGGTTTATTCCTTTTACAGTATTTATTTCACATAAAATTAAACCATATAGACTTTTTAGTTCTGAAACTCCACCAGACTTTAGCAAATGGAGCTCTGGACGCATCAAAAAGAGATCTAAATTCTAGCCCTCCCTCTTTCTTAGGTAAACACACATAGGGACACTCAATATTCTCTTCTTCCCTCCTCCTTAAAATTTCTTAGAATCTAGCAAAGATTCTATGTAAACCATATAAAATACACATTGGAGGGATGATGACAGAAAATTGATAGATAGGAACACTCTCTACAATGCACTGTTAATCAGTACAACTTTGCCACTGAAGGAAAATAATTTTCCTTTTCAAGCCTGTAGCTTTGATTGAACTTTTTTTATGAGATCTGTAATATGTGACTTCCATTTCTTTGCATAGACAACTAGATAATCCAAATAAGTCAATGGGAACTAACCCTCTATGAAATCTAGTGTATTCTTCAATCCTCTTAATCTCCACTTGAGCAGTCTTGTGGTAGGCATATAAAGCACTCATATCCTTGTGAATTCTCTATCCACTTTGTACTTCATAATTATTCAAAGTCTTCATAAGTAACACCGAAGTTGTACTGTATGTTTTAACAAATATGATTGTATCATCAGCGTAGGCCAGATGATTAATTTATTCACTCCACTTTGGAAAATAATATCCCTGATATCCTGCATAATTAAATCGATTATTCAAATCCCTAATGAGGATCTCAACTACTATAATGAATAAAAAAGGAGATAGAGGATCTCTGTGATCCCTAGTAGAATGAAAAAATCCACAAGCTTGACCATTGATCAAAAGGGAGTACCAATTATTAGTAGAATAATGAATATTTCATTAAAACTCATTCTAGATGAAACAACCATCAAAAGAGCCCATTAAACCCTAGCATATGCCTTGGCCATGAATAACCACATTAGCCACCTTACTTCTTTTCCTGATATCCAGAATAATTTCCCGGGCAAGCAAGACATTTTCAGCCATAATCCCTTTAACATAGCTAGATTGCTAAGTAGAATAAGAGTAGGCAAGTAACTTTCAAGTCTATCATATAGAATTCTTGATATGAATTTATTAATAAAGTTAGTAAGTCTAATGGGTCTGAACTCTAAAAAAATGCTACCTTGTCCTTCTTTGGAATCAATAACAAGTTGGTATATGTGATAGATTTTGGGAGTGTCATCCTTTGGAAGAAAGCTCTAACCACTTTCACAATATCTTCCTCTATAATATTCAAACATACTTGATAAAAATGCCCTGTTAATCCATCAGACCCACTAGCACAATTCCTATTGAGTGCAAAAACCACCTTATTTATTTCCTCAGTTGTTGGATCTCTATTCAATATTTCATTGTCATCATCTTTGATTAATGTAGGGACCAAATCCACTAATGAAAAATCCGCGTTTTGTGTACCCCTAGTGAATTGATTGTGATGAAATTGTATAGCTTCATTCATAACATCAGTGCCTTCAGCCCATGAACTATTTGATCTCTGGATTTCTTTAATATCTAGCCTTTTTATTCTCCTTTTGACCAAACTATGGAAGAATCTAGTAATCCTATCTCCTTCAGTAAACCATTGCATCCCAACTTTTTGCCTCCAAAAAATCTTCCACAAACTTTAAATATTTGTATATTCAGCATGACCTTTATTCAAAATATCTCTATTAGCAGTAGAAGGGTTTTCTTCAAATAGTTTCTCCTTTAGTTTTGCAATCTCATCTTTGATGGTAAGCTGTTTGATGATGTCCCTAAAGCACTCCCTATTGGACTTTGATAAGATTAGTTTTGTCTTCTTCATTTTAGTCTTGAAGTTGACAAACACATCCTCACAGTGCATTGAACCCCAACTTTGTCTAACCATCTCCTTGAAGTCTTCTTTTTCAATCCAAAAATTTAGAAACCTAAAAGGTTTATGACAATGTCTAATACTGGAACGACAAGTCAGCAATAAAGGGGCATAATCTAATCCAGACCTAAACAAGCGTTCCAAGTACACCTATTCTAAAGCATCCATGAATAATTACTTAACCATAACCCTGTCTAACCTCTTGAAAATGCAATCCTCATCAAATCTTCCATTCCACCTTGTGAAAGGGATACCTTTGAAGTTTAAATTCATCAACTTACATAAATCAATATAGAAAACAAAATCCTCAACTTCATTAGGATACACTGGAAGCTCCTTAATCTGTTTTGCAACATCCATAATGACATTGAAACCCCCTCCTAAAAATCAAGGGAGATTCATGTTCTGACCAATATAATGAATGTCTTCCCATAACATCAATCTTTCTGTAGCAGTATATTAAGCATAAACTAAAGTACTAGTCATTTGATGTCCATTCTTAAACAACTTTAATGGTCAACTATTGCTCTGAGTCATAAATAATCTCCACCTGAATCCCATCCTTAGCAAATAACTAAACCTTCCCATTTACATTATAATTAGCATACTTCATGGCCATCATCTTCTTGTATTGTTGAACATTCCTAGTCCCTTGAAAAGACTCCAAAACTGCAATCAAATCAAACTTGTGATGTTTGTGCAATATTTGAATTCTATGAAATGAATGATTTATTCTAACTAACCTAATATTCTAAAGTAAAGTTTTAAACTTCATATCAACAAATTTCTACTATCCCTCACTGGATTAGCCCTGAGAGGCTTCTCCTCGTTAGATTTTACCTTCTTTTTTTTTTAACTTCGTTTGTGAGAATTCACTTGCATCTTTCAAGACTTTCTCCAAATTAATTTGATTATTTGCTTCTCCAAATATAATTGTTTGTTGCTATTTCCTTTCTTGATTGTTATTTTTAAGAATGAAACTTAGTCGCTTACAATAACACCAAATTCAATCGCATAATATGACGATGTCAAAGAACACAAGTAGAAAAATTACCCCAAATAACACACTTAAATCAAACTCATGAGAGGTATTGAAGAATAGTTGACAAGATAAATTAACACTCAGAAGGAAGAAATCAAGATTCAATTCTAACAACACTAGGAAAAGTTGTTAAAATGATGATGATTTAAGAATTTTGAGATAAAATACAGTGGGACTAAACCCTAGACAAAATAATGATGAAATGAGGGAAAAAGGAATGTAGAAGTGTTTTTATTCCCATATGATTTTGAAATAATAATTAAATTAATTTTTGGAGAAATTTGTTTTTGGCCCTTTCAGTTCCTGTTGAACACAAAGCTTTAGGGACAAGAAATTGACAATTTTAGGAACGAGAATAAGTCCCTTCATTATTTTAAAAAAAATATTGAGAATTAGGGACCAAGAAAATTTCTCATCCCTAATAATGCTTTACCATATTTTTGTCTCGCCACTGAATGCTGATCTTTAATAAGCCTTTTGCTTGTAGTGCACCCTATCCATCTGATTTCCCACTTTTAGTTTTTTCTCATTTTTAGAAAATTATTTTTTACTTGCCGTATGATTCTTTTTTTTTTAAATAAATTTTTTATTTCTATTATACTTTGTGCAAAAGTAGAAAAAAAATCTATAAATATGTGTACATATCTATAAAAGAATAAATAATAAAAAATAATTACGGAGGATTAGATGGAGCGGGATAGAATTTCAGTTATAGTAAAAATAGAAAATATTTTACCAATTTTATTTTATGGAGTGGAGGAGGGGGTGAAATTTAATTTTTTCTCAAAAATATTTTATAAAAAAATAAAAGGGTGGGGATTGTTGGGGGGTGAGGGTGGAGGGGTATGTGGGTGGGCTGGGGTGGGGTGGAGGTGTGAGAAAAATATTTTAAAATTCATTTTTTTAAAAATAATTATTTTTAAAAAGATAATAACTTTTGGAGAGAATATTAATATTTTAATTTTTGACTCTTAACTTATATTTATGGTTTATTTAATTTTTGTCAAGGTGAAATATTTTATCCATGTGGGAAGTTTTTTTCAATAAAAGAGAGAGAGTATTACACACACCATTGAGGTATTTTTCTCAAACTTTTTTGTGATAGTTTAGGCATGAAACTCACACTTTCAATAGTTTAGGTATGAAACTAAAAAAAGGGGATAGTTTAGGTATGTTTTGAACACTTATTTCTAGAATCTATAACTAATGCTTAGCATGAAAAAATATGCTAAACATGATACTATTAATTCATGCATTATTTTTGCTAATATACTCTATCAAATAACCCCTAAATGTACTTGGTTAATGTTCAATATTTGTACTTTGGAGTGTTTGTGTGTGTCAACGAATATAATATCTTAGTAAAAAGAGTGAACTCTATTGGTGTATTTTGTATGAAGAAAAATGTTTTTGAAAAATGTTTTTCAATTTTCTAATGTTTGGTTTGTTTAAATGTTTTGAAAAACATTTCTCAAATCAACTTATGTAATAATCCTCCAGGTCATTGCATTCGCTCTCCGTTCTTTTCAGCATTTAGAGGTTTTCTATAACAAGCCATTTATGACTTCCTGGCACTGACAATTCGGTTGCCTATCGTTCATTTAGATTTTGTACAACTTTTCTATTTTGGAGGCCTTTGTAACTTGAAAAGTTGAATTCAATAAAAAATGCAGGTAAATGACCTCAGAACGGAATTATGATAGTTCCACTAGCTCTGAAATGGCCAAATTACGTTAAACGCATGGTTGACTTGAGTACCGAGGCCTTCGTACGAGTTTAAATTATTTCATATTTTGACTGTTGAAATTTGGACCAAGGTTGACTTTGGTCAACATTATGAGAACTTCGTCAACATGGTTAGCTAAGGAACGTCAACTTTGGTCTAGAATAACCTTTTATGCGTTTTTCGAGGCTTCCGATCTCATTTTGAGCCCCTTTGTAGATTTTGGTTTAAAATGGTGCTTGGGCGTGGAACCCACTTTTTATCGAGATGGCCTCCGCTGGAAATTTAGACTGTGCCATTGAGTCCAAAATGTCATACTTGGTGGGGTAAAACAGTTTGTTTGCATGCGTGGGATTCTGGATGAATCTCGAGCACCCCATCTGAGTGTTTTCAATCCCCAAAGTTCAGCGGTGCAGCTTTTGCTGATGCGGCTTGAGAGTAGGAGATAGATGGTCTTCGTATCTATGAACTAGGTTTTCATGTTCGAGGAAGAGGTTTGGTCTCTGCGTTGGCGAACCTAATCTACGTTCATGGAGAAGGTCAAGGTTTGACCTCCACGTTCATGGACTTGGTTCCCTCGTTCGCGGAGAAGGGCCCTTGATTGAAATATGTCCTTGCCCAGTCCATTTTCTGCCTTATTTCCCCAATTTTGAGGGGCTATTTGATCTTTTCAAATCTAATTTGAGCGATTCAAAAGGCTATCTTGTATTGATTTTTGAGGAGAACACATTGGTCTTCCTTAGTTTACTCTCGTTAGCCTATTTGGAGTAGTTGTCGATGTTTTGTGGTCGTAGGATTGAATAGTACTCTAGGATGAGTTTGGGGTGATCCTTGGTCCTTTTAATTCTTATTAAGAAAATTTCTAAGATTTAATAACCTTTCCTAGTTTGAAAGTCATGATGTAGCCTTGATATAATGGTTTTCACCCGACTAGAGTTGTAAATAAGTATTGCCCCTATCTCAGAATTAAGTGCTAGATTCTTTTTGTGTTTTCCCCTTAATCATTGGGAGGAGATTAACCATACTTGTATTCTTGGGAATATATTTTCAATCATTTTTTTGAGGCTAGAGATTGCCCTGTTGAACATTTGTTTCTTCATGATTTCCTCCTTTTTACCTAGTTAGAGTTGAGACTTTCTTTGGTATTATTGTTCACTTGCGAGGTATATTTGAGTCCTAAGACTTGATCAGAGATTTATAGTGCTTTTTCTGGTCATTTCTATGCTCTTGGACTTAGAAATTTATAGTAATACTTGTATGTAATTGTGCGTATTGAATGGATACTGATGATGGCATGCATTGCATTAGTTGTTCTTGATACATGATTGTAGTACGATCCCAAGTGCATGCATTTGTTCTTGGCATTATTTTGAGAAAATCAAGTTCTACCCAAACTATTTTCTACTGACTTTTCTAAATGAGCATCGTACTACCTTTACTACTTTAGAAATGAAATAGAGGCATTTGGGATGTGCTTATTATACATTTAGGGCTGAGGCATCTGGGATGCGCTCGTTATGTTTTTGACTTTGTCGATGATCCATCCCTTTCTATATATTGATTTAGTTTGTTATCTCTGGCCACTATAGTGAAGCAGGGCCTAGACATCAAGGATACAAATTGATATAGAGACATTGTGATTAGACTTGAAGTGGGATTAGGCAGGATATAGGGGCATTCACGAGCCCCCTATGACGATCTTATAGAGGCGCATAGATCCTCTTTCTTGGCTGGGATTGGAAGTGGGTGTATATACCTTGGATTGAGATATATGACACTGATGGTACTGCTAGTTTTTATTGCATAACTCTAATTCATATGCATTGCCTATCACCAGCATATTGGTTTGTACCTATCGGTAGTATGGCATATTGTACGACTTTTGTTTGATTGTGAGTGAACCTTCTAGGTACAGAAGAGCTCAATGAGGTATTGTTTGACTACGTGTGAACTTGTAGCAGTATAAATGGTGGTCGGTTTTTGAAGGTACTAACTGCCCTTGTTCTTCTTTATCTAGCTTTTTATTCAGAGATTGTGTTGACATGACCCTCTAGATTTTTGTATGATATTTCTATGATAGTCTAATAGGATTCCTTCAGTTGAGTTGTCCTCTTTCATAGAGTGTCCCTATGATTAGGTTCTGGACTAGCGCCACCAGGTATGTCTCTTGAACCATTAGTTGTTTTCCCTTTTTTTTTCCTTTCGTTTCAGTTTGTCACTATTGCTAGTCTCTTATATTGCTTAGTTACTTGTGATATATATTACGTGCTTACATATTTTTTATACTTGCTTATCTTTAGAGCTCAGTTGGCTGGTGTCTATGGAGTGCCACTTGTTGGTACTCATACTAAACTTTTGCACTTTGTAGATCATAGTACGGGTTCTCGTTGTTGACTTGGATGCCTGATGGAGCAACTCTTGGAATTCAGAGTCTTGGGAGAGCTTTTGCGTTTGGAGCTGCCAATATCCTTCTAGTTTTTATTAGGAATAGTCTTCATCTTGTATTCAGAGATGATCTGTACTGTTATTATTGTTATTTTATCCGTAAAAGCTTTGTACTCCTTTATTTCATTTACTAGCTCGACTACCGACTGATATCAGGTCTTTGGATTTTATTTTGTGTATTGCTTTTAATCTCTTCTTCCTCTCTTTTCTTCTTATTATTATCACTTGCTTCTTTCTTCTACTTTTGGCAGTCCATTGTTTACTATTCTGGACTGTAGGGGTTAGGCATACCTACTGGTGGGTTGATGGTAGGTGTCATCATGAACTGAGAAATCGGGCCGTGACAACTTATTTTCCTCAAAATCAAAGGAAAATGACTTCCTTCCACAAACTAAGAAAAATATTTTACAATACTCTCTTCCAACCTCAAATTACAATTGTTTTTCTTACCCCACCCCTACCATGACCTCCCTTCCCACCAAAATATTGTACAATTTTAATCTTTTTATAAAATAAATCAAAAGTTTTTTTTTTAAAAAAAAATTCATATTTTGAATTCCTTTTTTATTCAATCCCTCCCTTAACCAAACTACCCCTCCAAAAAAATTATTTTTTTTTAAAAAATAAATTATTTGAAAGTTAGGTCTGGAGTCGAGTGTGGTCAAATTTCAATTCCAAAGACAGGGTAAAGTCTAAATTTAAAAGTCAAATATTCAACCAAAAGTTGAGTTCGGTCCTACATCAGGTGTTGGGGTTGACCCGAATTGATTATTGAGATTGATTTTCATGTCAATATCTATTTTTCTAAAAAATATTTTTTACTCTCTTACAAAAAGTATCTAACCAGAAAATAGAAAATATTTACTAGGAAAACATGAGAAAGTATTTTTTCACTTACCAGCCAAACATGAGAAAGTGAGTTAGAAACCAACTTATTTTCCAAGAAGATATTTTCCAGGAAAACATTTTCCTCCATACCAAACACAACCTATTACTCTAACCACTTTATTTTGCACTTTTTTATCTACACACCTCTATTTGTTTGGAAAAACTACACAAAATAGACTCAATTATGAAATTATTTACTCAAATTAGATCCAATCTAAATTATTATGTGGAATTTTCATAAACAACCACCTATTGAAACATAATAGGCTAAAATAGCCATAGTTTTGAAAATTACATTCTATAGCCTTTTGAACGTGTAATTTGCTTTGTATAAAATGACATTACACTAATATTTTATACAAAAAAGAATAGCTGACATTTAATATTGATTAATTACTGATTAGATACAATAAAGGAAACGTTCCCTTAAATAATGGAAGGTCAATGTATTCAATATTTATTACCTAATATGAATCTGTAAACATAAATCTGAAAAAGGAAATACTGTAGCGACAAGTAATGCGTGAAAAAAACAAACAAAAAAAGCCGCTGATCCATACGAATTCTACTGAGGTAAAGTTGATTTTTGATTTTGTTTTTTATACGTTTGATCGTGTGATTTCATGGTATTATACGACTTACTAAAATCGTGATGAACAAAGACTATGGTTTATATGAATTTGAAATTCTTGCCCTTCTTTGTTAATATCAGTCTCCATTTATACGAAAAAGCTTTTTAATTATGTATATTTGTTGATTTGGATCGTAGGAACATCTAGAATTGGTGGTGTTGTTCGACAGATGTGTGTATTAAAATGTTAATTTTACTTGTATAAAATGGTACGACTTGATGTTGTCTTGATTCAATTGTTCGTGAGTGCGCATATATGTGTTTATACTGTTGATTAATATCTAACATTATGATAGATAAAAAATGAATAATTTATACATCAGTTATGTTGTGTAAGTATAAATTGTTCGGCGAGATGAATGAAATCGCATGCAAACTGTTGAATATGTATGCACACAACCAAATGTTTTGTATAAGTATATGTATATGTAAATGTTTGTGAATTAAATATTTTGTGTATATACATATATATGTATATGTATATAGATGAGTACGCAAATAAGTTTTATATATTTTTTTTGTTGTATACAGTTGTTTATTAATTTTGTTGTATACAAATATGCACATTGTGTATATGTATATTTTTTTTGATGAATATTTTTTGTGTATATGTATATGTATATGTAAATGTTTGTGAATTAAATATTTTGTGTATACATATATGTATATGTATATAGAAGAGTATGCAAATCAGTTGTATATATTTGTTTTTGTTGTATACAGTTGTTTATTAATTTTGTTGTATACAAATATGCAAATTGGACGGTATATGTTTATAATTTGTTGTATATATGTAATGTGATGTTTACAGAAATGACTTCGATAGCTCTTATGATAATGCATTTGGGATGGTGGGACGATGAAAATTGTTACGTTAACTACATGTTGGAGGGCATTGTTTTCAGAGAGTAAGCAACCTATTTGGAATTGTATACGCTGATTGCAAACCAAATCGGTGTTGATCTTACTAAGAATGTAATCAGAATGGAATACAAGATCAAATCTATAGATATGCAATTGTGATACACAATAATATGGGTGTGAGGGTTTATGTTATGTTGAGGAAATCTAGTAATGATTTCAATAAGTATCCAATTTGTGCAAGCATTTTTGATAAGCAAATGGTTGATACTGTTGTTGGTGGAAGTTCTTCGAAACAATCAGTTTCGGTGTTTGAGGCACATTCAATAGTTGGATTTGGTGATTTTGAGAATCATGATCCGTCTGTCGATGAGTTAGTTGAGCCCTTGAATGCTTTTGGTCCCAGGGACATGAATGGAGTCATATGTGATCCTTCACATAAGTATGTGGAGGTAGACCAGGTATACATAAACAAGGCTACGTTAAAAGCTGTTATGTCTCAATATGCAATTGCGGAAAGGTTCCAATTTAAGTCAAGGAGGTCGAATGCAGTAAGGTATATGCACATTATACATAGTCTTTTTTCGTGCTGTCAAATTTGTATGATTTTCATTTGTTGGGTACAAAACACAATTATTTATGTATATGAATTATTTTTATGTATATGATTGAAGTTATACTATTGTGTGTAAATCTGAGGAATGTGAATGGTTGATGAAAGCTTCAGCAATTAATAAAACTATCATGTTTCGAATAAGAACATTCAACATGGTTCATATGTGTCAGTTGAAGGATCGAATATATTCACAGCGACAGGCAACCAGTAATTTGATTGGTGGGCTTGTGATGCCTAGATTGGAAAATCACAAGTGAAAATACACAGAGTTCAGATATTAAAAATGATGTCAAATAGGATCTTGGGTTGATATTACGTACATGTTAGCATGGAGGGCAAAGGAGAAAGCATTGAATTGTTTGAGAGGGACTCCATCTGGATCATATAATAAATTACCTGCTTATTATACATGTTGGATAGTACATATCCGGGGTCACACATACGTTTAAAGAAGACAGAAGAAGGTGAGTTCCTTTACGTGTTCGTTGCTCTGCATGCTTTTATAAAAGGATTTGATCACTGTAGGCCTGTAATTATTGTGGATGGGAGTCACCTTAGAGGTCCATTTAATGGCCAGTTCCTTTCAGCAAGTACCATGGATGGGGCAGGTATGATGCCATGTTTTCATGTGTATATATCTGAATCTAATGCACATAATAGTTATTCTATATGCAATTTAGTTAACTTGAAAAAAAAGGTTTATTGTATGTACATGACACATATTTCCACTAGCCTATGGAATTGTCGGTTCAGAAAAAATGATGCTTCCTGGACGTGGTTTTTCCGGCAAGTTAAGGAAGCATATGGACAAAGGGATAGAATGTGCGTAGTTTCTGATAGAAATGAGAGCATCATAAAGGCTGTTATGAACATATATGATGGAATACCTCATTATGCTTGTATATGACACTTATGGAATAATGTGCAGGCGAGGTACCGGAAGTCCCATGCAAAGTTGAACAAGGTGTTTTATACGATGGCAAAGGCTTATACATATGCTGATTTGATAGGTTGATGAAAACAGTGGAAAAGGTTGATATAAGAGTTAAGGAGTACTTGCAACTGGCTGGGTATAATAAATGGGCTAGGATTTGTGCAACTGCTCATCGGGGGTAGTGTATGACTTTGAACATTGCAGAAAGTATTAATTCATCTTTGGTGTCAGCGCGCGAGTTGCCGATTTTTGACTTTCTGGAAGAAGTCCGGCTGATGTTTGGCAGATGGAACTGCGAAAATCAAAAGCAGGCAACTTATATATTTACCCCCCCTTATGGGTAAATTCCAGGATATTCTTGTGAAAAACGAAATCAAGAGTACGAGGATGACGGTAATAAGTTTTTATTGTATAAATATGAATAATTCATTTTTTATTATATTCTTATTGTGTATATTATTCTTGTCCTTTTTTGTATTTTTAATAGGTTGTATCGTCAAGTGTCCACGTGCACAACGTTAGTGATGGAGGGAGAACATATATAGTCTGTCTTGAAAATAAGACATGTAGTTGCGGTCGATTTCAGATTGATGAAATACCATGTGCACATGCTTGGGTTGTGTTAAACTATAAACATGTCGAACCAGATGAGAATCGCTCCTATCTGTATAAACCAAAAACAGTGTTGAAAACTTATGAGATACCAATCTATCCTCTCCCGGATAGAAAGGATTGGGTCATACTAGACCATATATTGGCTGATGTGGTTCTATGCCTGTAAATAAAAGACCTCCAGGAAGGCCAAAGAAGAAGACTCGAGATAAGTCATTCTCGGAGCTGCTAGCAAGCAAGAGTAAAAATACATGTAGTATATGTGGAAATGCAGGTCACAACAAGCATTCGTGTAGGAATAGGCCCCGTAGTACTTAGCGTGGAACAAATTTTATGATTTATGGAAGTAGTTTATGGCTTGCATGTATTTGTATTCTATGAGTTTGAGTTCTTGTTATTTGAATAAGTATTTTCAGCCAGTTTGAAAATAAGAATGATGGTTATACACTTTGTGCAGTTGTTTTTTCTGTGTATTTATACATTTTGTTTATCCATCTTTTGTTTGTATTTTTGTATAATTATATTACTAAATTACATACTGTAATATGTATAATGATGGATTTTACAACTATTGGATATACAATACGTTGTTATAGTGTAAGTGCCAGTTATATTTTGAAAATGGTTGATTTGTATTTATGTATATAGTTTGGAATCTATATATTTTCCTTTTGTGGTTTGTGTAGTTAACTGACTGCATTTTATAGTATAATATGTTTAATGGTGGTGTCATCGTCTATTACATAGTATAATATGTATAATTTTATATTTTACTTGTGTAGTTTGTGTAGTTAACTGACTGTATTACATAGTATAATATGTATAATGGTGGTATCATCTCTTTTACCAAGCGTATAAAATATAAAATTTTCTTTATTGTACGTTGAAGCTATAACATGATCGCGTATATGATTTCAATTCTTACTGCACTGTAATATTATATAAAATATTTGAATGATTCAATATTTGTAAAAAAAATTTATATCAACTAGTTGCATGGATAACTTACATCATTGACGAAAAACTATAGTGTCGCCCCGAAAAAATGATATCATAAAATACTTAGCAAAAAATATTATAGCTCCAAAAGGCAATATCCAGTGTAAGAGAAAACCATGAAAAATGACATTAAAATTGTTGTTTAAGCTACATAGAATATGAATATGTGGTAAGTTATTCTATGTTTCAAAAGGATGTGTTGCCCAGAAACTGAGTATCAGCTAGATTTCAATTCGTTCGTCGTCACTGCCAACAGGCGTCCTATTTTGCTTCGGCGGTGCCTCATTATCACTGATGGCATCTTGTTGTATCTTCCTCATACCGTAGTCCCACAAAAGAGCTGCGTAGCGAGTGCGCATTTGTTCTGAATCAATGCTGGTTACTGGGATGCCGTTCCCATTTCTCAAAAATTTAGCAAAAGCTGCTAAATACACTCCACATTCCCTGAAAAGAAGACCCGAAAAAAAAGTAAAAGGAAAAGCCGTACATATAATCGTGTAAGTGTATAAAATAGAGAGCTGAATAAGGTCTTTAAGTAACTTACAAGCTGCCTTCAGGCTGTATGGGTATGTTGTTCACATGGACTATGTCAAATGAATTGTATTCAGAGTGCAACTTATAGCTTGGATGCTCATGAACGTCCAACCCCTTCTTTTTGTAAAAGTCCTCAGTCGCCAGGTATGTGGGTACAAGTTTTGCGTACTTGTTGACCTCTTTAGCTATGAATCCGTCATGGACAGCGGATTTGGTTGAGTCGTATATGTATATGGTGCATTTGGTGAAGCATATGACAATTATAACCCAATGGAATTTATCCTTCATGTTGACTGGAATAAAAACGTTATCAACTGTGTGCCATGGCGCTACGGCTTGCAACCTGAATCCATTTATATATGCGTGTACTATCCGTTTCGAGTTAGCATTACACGCACCATTTTCATAATCAACATTCGAAGCCCATATGCCGTGCATCAATGCACTAAAATTACAATCCACAGTGGTGAATCGATATGTATTTCTCATGGAATACTTTGACTTTTTTCTGAGATAATACATGACCACATCTATGTGCTGGAAGAAAAATGTGTAAAAAAGAATATAGTAAATATACAAAACTGATTTGTGTACTCATCTATATACATATACACAAAAAAGTTTAATTCGCAAAACATATACAGTCCACCATTTTTACAGCATTAAAAAAAACATTTCTTAAAAAAACACATATAACAAACTGATTTGCATACTCATCCATATATATATATATATATATATATATATATATATATATATATATATGCATATACACAAAAAAATTCAATTCACAAAACATATACAGTCCATCATTTTTACAACATTCCAAAAAAAACATTTCTTAAAAAATACATATAAGAAACTGATTTGCATACTCATCATATATATATATATATATACACATATACATATATCCAAAAGTATTTAATTCGCAAAACATATACAGTCCATCATTTTTACAACATTTAAAAAAAAAATTTCTTAAAAAGTACATATAAGAAACTGATTTGCATACTCATCCATATATATACATATACACAAAAATATTTAATTCACAAATATACACACACACACACACACACAAAAACACCAAAAAATTTTTTTATACACAAACATTTCTTGAAAAAATACATTTTTTTCTTTCTGGAATAAATATTTAATCGATACATACCGAGTCATCGATGACCTGGCCCATGGTTTCCGATTTGTAAAACTAGTTTTTGTTTGAAATTGTTGCTACACCAAAGTTAAGCGGTGGATGCAAGGCAGCCTTGTGTTTTCTATAATGGTCTTCGCTGTGTTTCCTATTGTTTGGTATTAGATGAACGTTTTTTAAATACCTTGGTAGTATTTAAATAATAATATACAAACATGAACGGTAATGAAAACACTTACTTGTTTTGATGTCTGGCTAGGAGTCCAACTGACAACCAGTCCCATAAATTCTTATACAGAGAAGCATCATGTGTGTCATGAATTGAGTTGAATGGGTGCTTTTGATAAGAAATTTTGGGCCTATTTGATGAACTAGCACCTATAGAAAATTCTAGTTCTGTTTTTAGTCATCGTCTGTGAACACAAATATATGGTAAAAAAAATATATATGAGTTATGTTTTAGAGTGATTTTACCTGTTTCTGATCCAAATGATGTCATGTATGGTGAAACATTATCTGGACCAGGGCGTCTGGGCCTCCTGACTGGTACAGGTGTCCCGACTATTTCAAGCAGAGGCGTGTTGATGTAGGCCAATGGATATACCACAATACTCCTTTCGTTATTAATGTTCAATGGATTAAGGCTTGGGAGAAGCTCGTCAGGCAGTTCAAATTGAGATTTAGGAAATTCTTGAGCCTGATTAGGGTTTCCCTTTGAAGGATCTTACTCCTCACCCAAATTGGAGTCGGCTGCTTCTGTATTTACGGCTACCTCCTGGAAAAGAACGTAAAAAATGCGAGATACTCATGCGCGTTAAAATGTAAGACTTTACTACCCAACTAGTTCTGCATATATCTCACGATTGTCAGAACCTGGTGCATGGCAACTATCTTTGACCGTAGGCTCTAGGGTGGCATCCATTGCATTGTTTTTCGCTTGAGCCTCGTCGCCATGAAACTGCAATGAAGTATTATTTTATTAGATATTATTTCAAGTAGATGGTATAGGCATGCATATACCTCTTTGTCAGTCGTTTCTTTGCAAACAGTCTCCGCTTGTCCATTTGATTGATCTTTGTCAATTACGGGCGAGTCCACACGACTTTCAACACCTTGCTTCTGCATTGTAATTTAGAAAATTTGTGTACAACGTGTGTGTTTTGTATAAGTATAAAAATAATAAATTTAATAAATTAAAAAATATCTGTGTTTAATTTATGCAGCGCAGCTGGTAGTGATACCTCTGTCCCTCCTGAATCAACATAAATACATTGTTGGATGCGAGACGTGTCACTGAACAAAAACATAGATTTTGCGGGTCCTCCGCCCTCAACCTGAAATGTGACAACAAAATACAAAACACATTGTCCAATAGATGTATAATGTTGTGGCAATAACCATGCTGTAAACATGTTGTAATTGTATAATAAATGCGACAGGTGTACATATATACTTGGCAGTGTATAAAACAGCTTAAATGTATCCAGGTATACATATATAATTGCTCAAAACATAAATCTGACATGTGTGCATATATACTCTGCAGTGTATAACACAAATTAACTGTATCCAGTAAATGCATATATACTATTATATATATACGTGCATTGTATAATTACTCATACAACAGGTGTGCATATATACTTGCATTATACACATGCACATGTTTATACAAATAAATATCCACACTGCTATTGTGATTTCTAGAAGGTGAAATGTATAATATTAATATATATGTATGTGTGATAAATGTATAAATATGTGTGTATAAAAAATAAATTTGTGCATTTTGTTATGTGTGAGACAAGTATAAAGTTATACAAAAAGAATAGAAGGACATCAACACAGTTAAATACTGAATGTATAAACATGAAATGATGTACCTCTTGGCTAGTGTGGGTACTTGTTACTTCATTGGGGCCTTGTTCTGTGTCATGCACTGGGGAATGTTCCATATCCTCCTTGAGATCGTTTTTCTTGCTTCTCACTTCTTTCAAAATCTCCTTGAAGTTCTCTTGAACCATCGTATTCAATTCTTTAAACTCTTCCCTTACCTATAGTTTATTTACGATTACACATATATGTTAGTGATAAAAATAAATACAGTAAGTGTGTGTTTTGAGTTTTGTACATACAAATTGTTTGAATGATTCAAATTCATCACGCGAAATCGTTTGTTCATTTGTCCTGCTGCTTGAAGGCTTCAAAACTGTGTCCTTAGTTTTTTTACGTTCCAATGGTCGCCTTGTCTGTGTCTTTTTTGCAACATTTGCATCCTGTTTCACTGGGATTGTCTTGACCTGGGGTGAATGGGACACTTGATGGTGAGGTAGTTGTCTCTTTTCTGGTGACTTTTGAGGAACTTTTGTTGCAGAAGTCCTCAGTTTTTTCCTTGCAGGTGATGCACGAGATATGACTTTTTCTTTTCCTTTGTCCTGTCTTGTAATGGGGGGCTCCTGAAAATCATCATTAGATTGGATACCTTGATGACAGCCGGCCTTCGATGTGCGGGGCTGTACTGTATCTAATACAACATGCTCCGATGGAAGTTCAATGCTTGAGAGCTCCTGTCCTGTTGCTGTTATGTTTTTTAGGACAACCTAAAACATTTCAGATAGGTATCATTAATATCAATTATTGTAAAATTTAAGACATTGATATTGGAATGTTATACCTTTTTACGAGTGCCTCGGAACAGTGAGTTGATTAAGAAATCACATCGGGGCTTGTCGGTTGTGGTTACCCAATTGCGTATCCTAGGAATGTGATAAAAAACTTTAACAACAATCTTCCGATTGACATGCGAGCAACACTCGTATATCCAAACCTGCATGGCTAGCGGAAACCCGTGAATCCTATAGTATTTTCCAGTCAAGGTGATCTTGGCATGCAGATTCTTTAGGAGCTCTTCGAATGCCTCGTTGCCCCATGGATATTCAACATGTCTGCCAGAATCGACTAGATCAAAATGTTTCCTTGGCACTATTGTGGAGGATGGCTCTTCGGACATGATGAAATTGTGTATAAAATACAATGTGGCAAACTTCCAAGCGTCCTCGTCGTTGTCACCCCATACCCTGTTAATGCAACTGGCAACCAGTTGCTGCTTGGTAATTGATCTATTTATATCTCCAAAGTATTGCCGTATTAGACGGTTTGGCTCTTCGGTATTGAACACAAAATTTGATGACTCGTCACCGCACTTTAGTCCAGGAATGATGGCAAAAACCCTACGAGTGAATCGTAGTGTTGAACCATTCACATGGATGATGAATGAAAACATCATAAAAGCCCTGAATATCTGAGCCTGAACAGTGCATTGATTCATATCTAATAGGTGTGAGAAACACGAAGTTTCCCGAAACCTCCTCAATTGGCTTTTAGTCAACATATTTGTCAAATCATCCATCACGTTTGTGTTTTTGTAACACTGCATATGCTAAATGACAGTAGGGTTCCCTTCCATAATATATTGGACTACCTATTGTGAAACATAAGCAATAATACAGTCATTCAGAAGGATTGTTCAGGTGGATATGCATACACTTTTGCAGTGTGTAACAAAATAGCAAATAAAACGTATACATTTTTCATAGAAATGAACCCCAGATAAGGATCTGCATACATTTTGCATTGTATAACAAATAGCAAAGAAAAATGTATAATGTGCACATGCAGATGTATATATTTTAGGCAATAATAATGTTGTAATTGTATAATTGCTCAGACAACAAGGGTGCATATATACTGCAGTGTATAAAATTGTTTGAATTGTATAAAGCTTTTATGCAATTGTATACAGTGTTGGCAACAACTATGTTGTAATCGTATAATTAATCTGACAGGTGTGCATGTATACTTTGCAATGTATAAAATCACATCTTAAATGTGTCCAGGTATGCATATATACTTGCATTGTGCATATACTTGCATTTGTATAGTTACTCATACAACATGTGTGCATATATACTTGCATCGTATAAAATTTGCTTAACAAATTCCAGGTATGCATATATATACTTGTGATGTATAAAAAAATGCTTGAACTGTATATGTGCTTATGCAGTTGTATAATATGTTGGCAAAACACAGTTGTAAATGTATAATTACTCAGACAGTGTGCTTGTATAAAAAAGTGTATGATAGTATAACTTATACATAAATGCTATACTATAACTTATACATAATAATACCATTTACATAAAATGGTATATATAAAAAAATGTATAATATTACCATTTACATAAATGTGATACATAAGTGTATAACTTTTGCTTTTAATGTGAAGTATAAATTTATTATACAAACTTTTTTATACAAACAAAAGAAATTAATTTTCATGTTTATATGCTTACCTATGTGTCTAACAGATTTTTTTTCCTGGTTGTCCTCTTCGATTTCGTCTGGTTTGTCAAAATCAGAGTCGTCCCCTTTTTTCTTTGCTTCACCACTGCCAAAATCCAGATCCACAGTTTTCCTCTTCCTTTTGGAAGTGCTTGGCCAATGACCATTGTCATTCTGCTTCTTGGATCTAATTTCTACACTAGCCCTATCTCTTGCAATGCTTCCTGCAATGGGCTCATCCTCTTGAGTTATACCCAACCAAAAAGAAGGCAAATCATCCATACTAAACTTATCATGCAAATTTATACCTCTCTAGTTATCCTCTTAGATGATGATTCGTCGGCCATTGTAGTGTAAGCTTGTGATTTATCCGGCTTTTGAAAAATTTAGGGCAAGCGGTTTTATGTGAAAAATGGGGGAAAGTGAATTTAAAAAAAAAAAGATTTAAAAACTGCCAAAAAATTGGAATTAAAACTGAATGAAATCTGGAAGAATATGCAGAGAAGATTAAGGAAAAGATTTTGAAAATCATACCTGTAACTGTCGAGAGATTGAAGGAACAAAAAATGGAAAGAAATCTTTGAATTCTTGTATAGAAGAAAGAGAATAAGAAAGTTGAAATTTTTTTTGGTTTTTATACAAAATGTGCGGGACCCACGAATTTATAGCCACTTTTTTTAAAAGGTTGGTTGTTTTGTGTAATTTTTTAAAACTTTAGTTAATTTATGTGATTTTGTATTTAAGGTTTGCTCATTTATGAAATTTTCCCAATCATTTACCCTTAGACCCATTGCCCAAGCTATTTATCCTCTTAGCCCACTTTCTCCTTTTTTTATTCTGCCCACGACGTCAGCATAACTATTATGAATTAATCCTCTGTGATACTCCATCAATATTATTGATACCATACCGATATCATGGAAAGCTGAATTTAATCCTCTGTGATGCCAAACCGATATATAGATACCCTATCGGTATCATAAAAATTGGATTCTCTTTTTAAAAAATAAATAAAAATAATTAAAAAAATTATTAAGTCTAAATTAGTAGAAAATATATTCTTTTTATGCTCCGTCAGTGTATTGATATCATATCAGTATCATATAGGACTGAACTTAATTCTTTATGATACTCCATTGATATATTAATACCCTATCTGTATCATATGGGATTGAGTTTTTTTTAAGAAATAAACAAGAAACAATTAAGAGAAAATTATTAAAGTCACAACCTTATTTATTAAATTCTAAATTAGTAGAAAATATATAGTTTGTGATACTCCGCCAATATATTGATACCATACCAGTATCATATATGGTCGAACTTAATCCTTTGTGATACTCTTATGGTATATTGATAATATATTGTTAGCACCTAATTTTTTACCAAACTTAAGTTCTGTACTTTTTAGTATTTAACTAGTTTTTTAATCTAACTTAGATATTTTTATTTTTATGTTATTTAGAATAATTTGAAAACTACAAAAATATAGTCACATTTTAGTGTAAGTTTTGTTTTAAAGAAGAGAAAATTTCTAAAAAAATATATATTTCCTTTTAATTTCGATTCTATTAAATAATCTAGTATTGTTAGTGTTTTCTTAATTATATCTTAGTTTTATGTGACGACCCGCCACTATTCTTGCCACGAGGGAAAAATCTAGAGTCTTCAAGTGGTTTACGAAAGACTCTAGAACCGTACAGAATACACTAGTAGTGTGTAGTCTTCTCTAGTATTGTATGGAAGTATATGGAGAATTCTAGAGAAAGGACTACCTTGTAAATATGGAGGGCTTGTAGTGTAAATATTATTAACATCTTGGCCTTTCAGGAGTAGTATAAATAGAGGGGGCCATTTTTATTTGCAAACCATCCAAGCATCCACGAATCAAGTGTAAAACATTCTTCCAAGCTATAAAAGTCTTTCTTTCTAAAGCTCTCTTTCTCTCTTATAAGTCTTCTATCCAGCGTTCCCTTAGCGGTCTTAGTTGAAAGGCTTACTAGTATTTGCAAGATCATGAGCAAATTGACTAGTGCCGCACGGAAGTCTTAGCGAGAGTTCTAAGTTCGTGACAACATGGTATCAAAGCATGTTTGAACTAAGGGAAGCATGGCAAGTGAAAGAGACATCAACGCCACCAACACCGCCAACGTTATGCTGGATGTTGGCAAGAAACGCAAAGGGAAGAAAAACTCTAGAAGGTTGAAGAGGTACCGGTCGGGCCGACACCAAGCGAGGCCATAACAACCCACTCACTCTCGGCCGCTGAGTTGAGTGACGAGGAAAGAGGCGAGGAGCCTGCCGATGTTACGCTCGACATAGAATGGGTCGCGAGGGCGGATGCTGCTAGACAAGCAGTAGAGTTCTTGGGCAAGCGCTTGAACGAGTTCGAAAGCAAGTTCAAGACCTTGGAGGAGTTCACCCTTGAAGAGAATAAAAACATCCAGAAGGAGTTGGGCGGACATCAGGTTGGGGTGTACGAGTTGAGGGAGACCATCACTTCCTTGGAGTTCCGGCTCATGGAGGCACTGAGCAAGATGGAGGCCATGAGCGCCACCATGGAGGCCATGGGTGCAAGGTTGAGGGCACTTGAGGAAGGTGCGGCTAACGGGAGTTGCATAGGGATTGCTGGAGAAAGGGAGGCCAGGATTGAGGGTCCCAAGCCACCTATCTTAAAAGGCGTCTGTGACGCGCAAGAGGTGGAGAACTTCTTGTGGCACTTGGAGAATTACTTCAAGTGTAACAAGGTGAGAAATGACGAGACAAAGATCTACACAGCCGTGTTGTATTTGATGGAGATGGCCATGCTATGGTGGAAGCGCAAGGAGTTAGAAATAGGGAAAGGGCTATGCGCCATCAACACATGGGAGAAGTTCAAGGCTAAGTTCAAGAAGGCCTTCTTCCCGAATAATGTCATCTACGAGGCGAAGTGAAAGTTCAGGGAGCTAAAGCAGACGAGTAGCATAAGGGCCTACGTGAAGGAGTTTACGACCCTCACACTTCAGATTCCCAACCTCACAGATGAAGATATGATGTTTCATTTCATGGATGGCCTACAGAATTGGGCCAGGACGGAGTTGGAACGCCGAGAGGTTAGGACCATAGATGAGGCCATCACACAGGCAGAGGCTTTAATGGACTCTCGGCACGACAGGCAAGACAAAGACTGAGAAGAAGGCTCAGGAGGTAGTCATGAACAAGTTGGGAGAGATGGTGGCAAAGGCAAGGGTTGGTAGCCCCATACCAAGTATCATGATACCCACAGGCCTGATAACAGCCGATCGTCAGGGCAGCAGAGAGGGCAAGACAAACCCGAAAAAGAATTTAAGTGTTTCATATGCGAAGGGCCGCATAGCTACAAGAAATGCCCCGAACTTAAGAGCCTTGGTGCCATACTGCGGGAGCAAAAGGAGCAGAAGGCATAGAAAGAGGCACCCGTAACAGGGGAGGCATCAGACACAACATGGATAGGTGTGATTGGGCTATGCGGAGCGATAACAAAGCCACGAGAGAAGCCAAAAGAGCGTGGTGCGCAGTATGTGGACATCACAATCAACGGGAGACCTGCTCGTACCACGGTCGACACAGGCACAGAGGTTAACATTGTGACTAAGTATGCGACAACCAAGTTGGGGCTGAAACATAACCCAAGTAGTGCACAACTTAGGACGGTCAATGCTTCGATGAGCCTTGTGTGTGGAGTTACTCAGGAAGTCGACATAGTGTTGGGTGAGTGGCATGGAAAGACCAACTTCCACATAGCACATATAGATCTCTTTGACATCGTCCTTGGACAGGAGTTCTTCCGGAAGTGCCATGTGGTGATAGACCCCTATCTCCAACAACTCGTGGTCATGGAGCAGGGAGTTCCTGCATGGTGCCCTTGATCGATATGCCCAAGTCAGAGGGAACAACTCGAATACCAGCCTTGCAACTTGTGGAAGAGATTAAGGAAAGGCCACCATTTTCATGTTCCACGCCCGCTGGGAGGAAAAGTCATCGTCGGAGAAACCATCGAAGGAAGCCAAGCAGGAGTAGAGACGACCAACCACAACAGTGTTCCTCAGGTGCTGGAAGGGGAAAACTCCAGTAGAGACCACACAGAGACGACATAGAGTTATGTGGCAATCCAAAGGTGGAGACTGGGAGTTCCAACAGCAGCATTGCGCCAAGGACATTGCAGAGAGAAAGGACTACCTTGTAAATGTAGAGGAATTATAGTGTAAATATTATTTACATCGTGGCCCTTTAGGAGTAGTATAAATAAAGGGGGCCATTTTCATTTGCAAACCATCCAAACATCCAAGAATCAAGTGGAAAGCATTCTTTCAAGCTATAAAAGTCTTCCTTTCTAAAGCTCTCTTTCTCTCTTATAAGTCTTCTATCCACGTTCTCTTAGCGGTCTTTGTTGAAAGGCTCACTAGTATTTGCAAGATCGTGAAAGATTCGTGAGCAAATTGAGTAGTGCCACACAAAAGTCTTAGCGAGAGTTCTAAGTCCGTGACATTTATCTAGTTAACTTTTCTATAGATTTTTTAATTTAAAATAGTTTTATAACATTTTTATATTTTTCTTTTCAAAACAAAAACAAATCAAACTAAAAGAAAAGAAAAACTAAACACCTAAGCCACTAACCCCATTTATCCAACCAATTCTAAAGTGCCATACATGTTCCCCCACCTTTCTTCACTTCCGAACCCTACTACGCTATGAAATATATACAAAAACTCCACTCCACTACAAGATAGAGACCAACATTATACACAATATAATACACACATATACACACACGACAAGCCACACACACAAAAAGAAAATCATCTACTACTTTCTTCTTTTACACACACATCTTATACAGATTTAGGAAAAACCTTAGCAAAACACAACTAGAAAAGAGAGTTTGAGATTTGCTTTTGCGGTTTTGATTTCGGGTTCGTGGTTCCTATCACGACCTATTCTTTGTAAATTAATTCTCACAAGAGGTAACATTTGATCTTTCTTGTGTAGTTTAATGTGATTGAAATATATTAAAGTTGTTCATTTTCATTCGTGTTTTACCCGTTAATATTCTTTGATGTTGTAATATGAAGTATATATGCTAAAATCCTTCATGTTAACTTCATGATTATATCTTTTATTAATAAATGTAGTGTCAAATTATTATTACAATCTGTAATTTGTTTCATGTTTAAACACCACATAAGTTTTTTCGTGTTTAAGTAAATTTATGATCCAAGTTCCTATTTTTATTTCCATAGTTTAATTTTTATGATGACATGTGTATTGATGGCTTAATAAATTGAAATAATGACAATAATTACAACAACAACATACCCAGTTGAATCCCACAAGTGGGGTCTGGGGAGGGTAGAATGTACACAGACCTTACCACTACCTTGTATAGAAGTAGGGAGGCTATTTCTTGGGAACCCTCGACTCAACAACCCATAAACAGAATAAACTAGATATGACAAAGGAAAGGAAAGGGAACAAAAGGAGAAATACAAATAGAAATATAAAGAGCAACTATTTACGAAAAACACAATAATGAAAAACATTTATTATATAAAATGTTTAATTTTAAGTGTGCATGATTCCTAACATGCTTATATTGTACACATTTATATGAAAAAAATGTATTTTTGTGTTTTTACAAATATTTTACTCACTTTTTCTTTAGAAAAAATAAAAAAATTGTAATTTAAAAATAATAATTTTACTTGAGTGATGGTTTCTTTTAGAATACCAACTTAACGATTTTATGTTGATTCGGGTAATTAATATTAAATTCTAGATTTATACTTTTAGTTTATCACAATGATCAACTTTAATTAAAAAATAAATGAATTAAAATCCTTTGGCTCTGTAAAAAAGAATTCAGATTTGAAATAATTTTTACAATTAATTTTTAAATTGAATTGTTAAAAACATGATTAGGCAGACAATAATAGGCAGATTTTACGATTTGAAAAGGATTACAAAAATTTTAGGTGTGACATATAAAATAAATAACTCGTGGCAAGGTTGGAAAGCACTCACATCACTAATAAAATAAGACACTCTTAAACGAGTTCAAAATAAATCAAAAACAACGGGTAGATGATATTTTTTATGAAACTCATAAATATAATTTATTCAAAATTATGTTAAGCCATAAATAAGTCAATAAAGTGACCATGCTAGAACCACGGGACTCGAGAGGTGCCTAACACCTTTCCCTCGGTCAACAATATTCCTTACCCGATCTTTGTTTTTATAGATCAAAAAATAAAGAGTTATTCCCTTTTGTTTAGGGATTTAAATAAGGTGACTTAGAACACCAAAACTCAATTTCAAGTGGAGACTCTGAATAAATTAAATAATTACTTTTTCAAAATGCCACTTTTAATTGGAAAAACTCTATTTTTTGAAGCACCACGTGGGGGGCGGGAGGGGGGGGGGGAGGGAAATAGGGGTGTGACAGGTGGCGACTCCGCTGGGGAAACCCCAAAATTTGAGCTTATCAATATTGGCTTGTATATGATGCTATTATTTTGAATATTGTATTCATTGATTTAATGTGATATTTGCATGCTAATTTATTTCTTTGATATTATTTGAACTGTAATATAACTGTCTTCTCCCGCGTATCTATCTGAGCCTTCTAAAAATCCACTTCATTAGGAGATGCAGTCTACACTTCCAAAACTTTCTTTGAGATACCAGAGATGCGGTTACGCTCCTGGGAAGGATTATAGTTGCACAAATTTTTGGACGGGAAGGTCCAAATAGTGAGGCCAGAATCCCTGCTACCGGTAAGTAAATCCTTCTTGACTCAAGTTGTCCACTCGTTTTATAGCTTGTCTAGACACCACCTCTATAAGGACTTCAAATTGAGTAGAACAAGCCTTATACAACAAGCATTCCTCTTAGGATACACTTTATCCACATAATCTGTGTTTGACTTTATATGGCTAAACACAGGTATTAGGATCATATAAAATATGAATCATCTTTCAGACCAACATGTTCATGGCTATGTGTTACTTGTCACATTTTAAATATTGTCATCAAATATTTTCTTTTTGGGTCAAATCTCAAATAGTTCGATCCTAGCATATTTACAATAAGACATCCTAAAAGGGAAGTTTTGTAGAAAGTCAACATTTTTATGAAAAGTTTGAGAACTACGCTCACTTGATTCTCATCTAAATGAGATACGTAGGCAATCCTCCTCGGGTTCGGTGATTCTTCTTCAAAATAATAATAAAAAAAGAAATTCGTATTAAAAGAATTATGAATCTTTATTCAGAAAATCAAATTCAAAAAGAAAGATTTTGTTTTTCTCTTCATAAAAGCTGAACAAAAAAAAGAGGTTTTATTTATCTAAAAGGGAAAAAAAGAGTTTATTTTTATATATACATTTTCACCAGAACTATCACACCTGATTCTTACCTTAATGGGATACGTAGACAACCCTCCTCAGGTTCGGTGATTCATATTCAAAAAATAAAATAAAAGATAAAAAAGGGAATCTTATTAAAAAAATTGTTAATCTTTATTCAGAAAATCAAATTCAAAAAGAAAATTAGATTTTTTTTACAAGAACCACACACACCTAATTCTCACCTTGATGAGGTACGTAGGCAACTCTCCTCGGGTTCGGTGATTCTTATTGTAAAAAACAATAATAATAATTTTTTATCTAAAAAAATAATAAAAAAAGATTTAACTCTTTAAAAAAAGGATCCCCATTCAAGAAATTTTAAAAAGGGAAGGTCTTATTTTTTTTGTGTAGAAAAGAAAAATATATTTTTTATACTTATTCAAAAAATAAATTAAATTTTTATTATCCCTCTTCAAAATATAAATACTAAAAATAAAAAGGTACTTCTTGTCTTGATTGGTACCAACATACTTAGAAGTGTGCATGAAAAAATATTAACTATTTGGCATAATAGAGTGGCTCAACTTTGTTGTGACCCATATAGATTCTTTTGGCACCTTTTGATTATACTTATGTCGCACTTGAAAAATTCTCTTGCTCAAAGTTAAGGGTAAAAATTTGACCTCATTGTTTCATGTGCATTGTGTGGTGAGCTTTCGATATAAAGTTCAATGGCATGACTTGTTGATCTAGAACTTGACCTGAATGTTTGTTGAGACAAAATTTTGAGCAACATCTAATTTGAAAAAGGCTTATAGGCTTTCTTTGATCCACTTGTGCCTGTAAGCCTACCAAATGACACATTATCCCTAATGATTTCCTTTTTGAACCTCCAGTCTCTCGGCTGTATACTTCACTTTGACCAGAATGAAGTGGGCAGTCAATCGATCCATGACTACCTAAATGGAATCAAAACCCCCAACTGTAGGAGGCAACCCAACTACAAAGTCCACGGTAATACACTCCCACTTCCACTCGGGAACGGGCATCCTCTGTATCATACCTCTAGGCTTTTGGTGCTTAAGTTTGACTTGTTGGCAATTGAAGCACTTTGCCACAAACTTAGCAATGTCTCTCCTCATCCGACACCACTAATAATGTTATTTCAAATCATGGTACATCTTTGCTGCCTTTGGATGAATGGAATATCTAGTACAATGAGCCTTCTCAAGTATCAATCTGATCAAATCACCCACCTTGGGCACCCAAATATGACTCCCAATCCTCAAAACACCATCAGAATCAAGCTTGCTTCTCTAGCTTCACCTCTAGTAACTTTATCCTAAATAATATACAACTTCTCATCCTCAAACTGCCTCTCATGAATCGGATCCATCAATGATGAGCTAGCCTTAATAGAAGCAAGCATCCCACCGTGGTCTAAGAACTATAATCTCACTAATCCGTTAGCCAATCTCTGAAAATATCCGGCCAATGGTCGCTCCTCAACCCGAATAGCTGCCAGACTCCCCATGCTGAAAGTCTTCCCACTCAAATCATCAACCATCACATTGGCCTTTCCTAGATGATAGAGAATAGTCAAATCATAGTCTTTTAGAAGCTCAATCAACCTTATTTGCCTCAACTTTAGATCCCACTGGCTTAAAATATACTGCAAGCTATGATGGCCATTAAAGATCTCACAATGGACTCCATATAGGTAGTGACACCACAACTTCAACAGAAACACAACCACAACCAACCCCAAATCATGAGTGGTGTAATTTTTCTCATGGGCCTCTAATTGTCTTGAAGCATAAGTAATAACCTTCCTTCTTTGACTCAACACACCACCTAAACCACTCCCTAAGCATCACAATAAATAGTGAAGTCAACACCCTCCTTCGACAATGTCAAAATAGGAGTTGTAGACAACATGTTGTCTTCAATAGCTATTGTAAAATAGCTTAAGCTTTTGAAAGCTCTTTTCACATTCATCGGACTAGTGAATTACCACATTATTCTGAGAGAGCCTACTCGATGGAGCTGCAATAATAGAGAATCCCATGCATACAATGGCGACAATAACCAACCAAGCCCATAAAGTTGTGAATCTTTGTAGTTGAGGTCAGCCTAGTTCAACCTCGAACAGTCTCAATCTTTGCTGGGTCAACTTTAATACCCTCCATGGACACCACGTGTCCTAAGAATGCCATAGAACTCAATAAAAACTCACACTTGGAGAATTTAGAATAAAGTTTCTCCTCCCTAAGCCTTTGGAGCACAATCTTCAAATTCCTCACATGATCCTCCTCCGTCTTGGAGTAGAACAAGATGTTATCAATGAACACTATCACGAAAAATCGAGATATGATTTGAACACCCTATTCATCAACTATATAAATATTGCAAGGGCATTAGTAAAACTAAAGGACATAACAAGAATCTCGTGATGGCCAAACCTAGTTCGAAAGGCTATCTTAGAAATATTTGATGGTCGAATCTGTCGTTGATGATACCCAGGCCTCAAGTCAATCATAGAAAACAATGAAGCTCCTGGAAGCTGATCAAATAAGTCATTGATACGAGGAAGTGGTACTTGTTCTTGAAAGTCACCTTGTTCAACTGTCCCCAATATACATCCTCATGGATCTATTCTTTTTCTTCATAAAGAACATTGGGGAACGCAGAGGTTGAAACACTAGGGTGAATAAATCCCTTTCTCAATAGGTTTCGGAACTGCTCTTTTAGCTCTTTCAACTCAGCCAGAGTCATATGACATGGAGTGATAGAAATGGGCTTAGTGCTTGGCTCAAGATTGATAGCAAAATCAATGTTCTTGTCAGAAAGGACTCTCGGTAGATTAGTAGGAAATACATCTGGAAACTCACAAACTACCAAAATAGACTCTATTGAAGGTGACTTTCCAGTCGTATCACGAATAAAAGGCAAATAAAGCGAAACGCCCTGTCTCAATCAACTATTGAGCCTGAATATATGATATCACCTTACTAGGATAAGAACCTTTCGAGCCTGCCCACTTTATCCTCGGTCTACTTGGCATGGATAAGGTAACAATCTTGGCATAATAATCAAGATTAGTATGATATGGAGATAGCCAATCCATACCCAGAATAATACAAAAATCTACCATGACTGATATAATCAGATCGACCCTAGTTTATAGCCAGCTAAAATCACAAGACAGGTTTGGTACACCCGATCTACTACTAAAGACTCACTTATTGGGGTTGAAACATGAACAAACACAAACATAGTATCACAAGTCAACTCGAACCTACAAGGAGAAATATGCAGACACATAAGAATAGTGGATTTAGGATCAAATAACATAGATGCAAGGCGATGGCAGACTAGAACAATACCTATGATGAAACCATCAGAGGCCTCAACCTCAGGTCTACTTGGGAAAGCATAGAAATGGCGTGCTCATTCTTTACTAGTTGAAGCTTCCCCTCTACCACAAGAATATGTGGAGACATTACCCATCCCCTCTACCTTCGATGAATACACTTTATCAGTTTGACCTCTACCCCAACCCCTAATCTGCAGAACTGAACCTCTAGTTGATAGTGTTGAATCTTAGACTGGTGTTGCGAGGTATAAATGATGGGGCCCAGAATTAGTCTGCATGGGGCACTATTAAATCATATGATCAGGATATCTACACCTACAATAAGATCTAGGGATGGACAACTATTGTGATAGAATAAGAGGGATACTATAGCCACCTTGGCCCGTAGGCCTCTATTGGGAATTGGATGAACTCTAACCTGAGCTATAAGAATCATGAGTTCCTCATCCCCCCTCTAAAGCTGGCAAGTCTGCATGTACCCCAGAGTGCTTAAATGAATCACTTCCCCTAATCATACCTTTGCCTCCTGATGAGGGACCGGAGAATTGTCCCGATGTACGAATCCTTTTGGGGTCCCCAAACACACCTCTTTGCATGAGCTCTACCTCCTTGGCAGCATTAACAAATGACTGAAAAGAGGCTCTATATCTGGATACCCAAAAACTAACTGACTGATAGAATAAGCCAACCCTCTAATAAACCGACGAACTCTCTCTACCTCTATAAGGATAATAGTTTTAGCATGTTAGGGTACAACAACAACAATAACATACCCAGTGGAATCCTACAAGTGTGGTTCGGAGGGCGTAGAATGTACGCAGACCTTACCACTATCTCACAAATAGAAATAGACCTCATACTGTGAAATGGGCATAGTGTCCTATCTAAAACTCTTGAATCTTAGACGACTGGCTTCACGGACGCTCCAAGGAACAAATTGATCATAGAAGGCACTAGAAAATATCTCTCAAGTCATCAAAGGAGACCCAACTAGAAATAATCCCAAATAGTTCCTCCACCACTCCCTGGCTGGCCCATGGAGTCTCTGCCAATCCCACAGTCTCAAGTAACCTTTGACAAGTAACTAAAAACTCATGTGTGTCCTCAATCTTTCAACCCTGGCACTGAGGTGGCTCTATCTTCCTAAACCTATCATATCTATGCTGCTCCACATCTATGAAGGGAGCTAATGGAGGAATCTCTACAATAGGTACTGCTAGTAGTTACTCCACATGTACCTGGGCCACATGTGCATACTTTTGATCTGGCGGCTGAACCCTAACCCATGTCTGTGAAGTACCTGATGTATCAGCTTGGCTACCAACCTACTCTAAAGTCTCTAGCACCCTATTACTCTCAACAATGTATCCTGAAGTAGAGTTGTTGCAGTATAGTCATGAGGAACCTGCTCCTCTCTATTCTCTAAATCTAGCTCAGGTGAGATACCTTACTCATAATCTCTTCCCGGTGCTACCCCTCAGCCCCATCCTCTACCTCGACCTCTGGCTCGACCCCTACCCCTAGCTAGGGACTCAATAAAAGTCTCAAGGGATGCCTCACCTTGCTCAATAGCTGTTGTAGCTCTAGTCCTCACCATTTGCCAAAAAGATTGACGACCATTCAATAATTAAACAAAACCCACTCATGAATTAATCAGACTCAAGCAAAATATAACTTGCTAACAATTTTCATATCCTCTTAAGTATAAGTAATGAATGTCCCTGCACCGATCCTTAAGACTCTACAAAATAGGGCCTGTACACATGTGAGACTTATGAACTTGGGGATCAGATACCAAATTGTCATGACTTAACATTCGGGTATGATGGCACTCACTTAACCCACCAAAGCGAGTTAGCCCAAAACCGAAACAGCTCAACATAATAATAAAAGCAGAAGATAAACAGTCTAATATAATAAAATAAGCATAGGAAATCAAAAGCTACAACCATCCCAAAACTAGTGTCACATGTACGCGCCTCTAAATATAGAATACTCAAATAAAATACAAGTCTTAATATTTAGTCCTTAAATAGAACATAACATAAGGGTAGAATCCTCTGAGGTCTGCCGAAGGGACAAGCGGCTACCTCTTGAAAGATCCAAAAGCTTGATTCTATCTGCCGAAGGGACAAGCGGCTACCTCTTGAAAGATCCAAAAGCTTGATTCTGTAAGTTAGAAAGCTAACAAGAAGGACCGGGTTCACAACCTATAAAAATGTAGTAAGGGGTTAACACCAAACAACGAGGTACCCAACAAATGGATACTAACCAAAAGTAAAACAACAAAGAAAAGAAGTACTCCTTAACACCCAACCACATACAACCGAACTATACTCTTGCACTAAAAAAAGTTCCAGCATAATATAATAAATAATTCACAAGAATATAGATATACTCATTACGTGGAATCATATCTCAAAATATGCAATTGGTACTCAAGTCAAATGATACAACAGATATGAAGTCTCATAAGCAATTCATATAATAATATAAAAGTAGGAATGAAATGGAGTGGATGACATGAGATGTAAATGATGCGATACAATGTACAATACACGTGATGCAGTCTATCCTACATCACACATCCATTGATCATATCTGGGTTAGAATGGAACCCATCGAGGCTACTCAAGGACTATGTATCTGTGAACATTTGTCAGCAATAACCTCATCCAATGCTCACCCAACCAAAAGTGACCTTGGCTATAATATAATCTGCCAGCATATTACCTCAGCTTGCTGGTGGAAACCTCAGCTAAAAAATGGTAGACCTCAGCCACCAATCCACATGTGACCTTACTCATTTCTTGAATGTAGCCATCACAAGTATTAATATACAACTAATAGTGAATGTAATATGCATGATCTCATTTTCATCTAAATTTTAATATCAATATGATTTCAATATCATCACTGTTTCAATATCAATCACATCTCAATATAGGTACCATCTCAATATCAATATCATATAATTTAAAAGATTAAATGTATATGAATGCACAATTAATTCACAAGTCAATATTTCACCATATGAACAATTACTCAATCTTAAATCTCATGATCGAAGCCTATGATGATATAATTCTACCCCAACGTACTCAATTCTATATGCATATGATCATAAAAGGTTTAATCATACTTAACAAAAGGTTAGAAGTACACTTACCTTAGAAAACATCTCCAATCAAGTCAAATCCAAAGCTTCCCCTTCCTATGATACTCTGAATCATCAAAATCTAATCAAATATAGCATCACAATGACATAACGAATCTAATGATACTAAAATCAATCAATTTAGAAAAAAAAGAGTAGAATGGTAAAAAAATTCATATTGGAAAAAGTAATCGAAATCTGACTTACGACTTGTAAGTCTGATAACAATTCAGCACTCGACATACTTTTCTGATTCTTAACATAGAACTAACCCATGGACCATAAATGATTCTATGACTCATATGAAAACTTGTACTTTCAACATCTGAAAATTGTTATTTCACTGGATCTAACCCACGACTCATCCTTTGGCTCGTGGAGTAAACCACGGCCCAAAGAAAGATCCATACATCCTTAAAAACAAAATCTATAGAACATTCCCCAAAAGCATTTTGATTCCTGAAAAAACACAAAAACACATCAAACCTACTAACATCACTTTGAGAACACACAAAATTCAATGTTTTAAGCATCAAAAGTATTGTATTTTAGCAACATATCAACACCCTCAACTTAAAATTGTTACTTGTCATCAAGTGACAGACTCAATCTATATTAGTATAATAACACATAGACCTCAATCTAATGGCATACATCATCTCCAAATAAATCATAGATACCAATTAAATACATTAGTGAATATAAGACAGTTATCAAACAAACTTATGCAGATCAATACACGAAAGGATAACTATGACAAACAAGAAAATCACAGATAAGCAATAAGCACTGAAACAACATAGAATAAACAATGTAACTCAAGTGCTCTCACAAAAAGAAGTCCCATATTTAACTCATGATGGTGTATTCAAATCAATACTTGGGACTGGCAAAATCACTTACACTCGAAATAGATATTCAAATACTATGTATAATACCATATGCTTGCCCCATGCTCATGATCATGACCTTCAACTACTTGGACTAGGATCACTATAAGACTTTCTTAGCTTATAACATAGGCTTAGGGGCCTTTGGTATGATGTTTTTGGAATGTGGTGACTAATGGACCTCCTTGACTTATACTTTTGCCCCACCAATACTGATAATTTCTACTCATTCATGCCTTTTCCTATTTCAAACCTCTTCGGGTGCCTTATTCAAGTTTTATCAGCTCATTGCCTTTTATTTTTCACATTCTTTTTCTTTTTAGCTCACAATTTAGGCATCTATTTGTTTTTCTTGCCCCCACTTCAGATTTTCCCCCTATTCTTTGCAGAAATATCTTCCATCCCTTTTTGATATGATTTTCCTTATACCAGCCACCTTCAACATAGGTTGTTGGACTGAGTTGAGGTGCATAATATCCAACTTATGAATCAGGGCCACTTTCGGTAGTCACCCTCAACTTAGGCTTTTGGCCTAAGGCGAGGTACACAATATTCAAGGAAGGACTAGGGCCAATTTCAGGATTACACATTCAAGAAGGCTTGGTTACTTAGGTGTCTACAAAGAAAAGGGTGCATGTAAAACTCGAACATTAGGATCAAGGGATACATTAAGCGTTTCGTTAATCATTTTAGGCTAAGTGGACTAATATGAACAATGATCTCAGATCCTTTTCTAACCAACTAACCTACAATCTTAGTCAAAGTAATAGGGCAAGTTCTGAATTGAAACACAATATAAGAATCATTCAATAAAGCTCACACCACTTGTCACTGATTACACTATCAACACAAACTCTTAGATCATGTTTTTCATCACAATTAAACCTCAACTTATTAGAATAAATATTGTCCATCATCGATTTCACATGGTCGTTATGAAAACTACCTAACATCACATTAATCACAATAAATTTTATGGGTATCATTTTTCAGCAAAACTAATATATTCCACAAATTTTAATACAATTTGCTACTAATACTACTTACACATTCTAAGCATGACAATTCAATAGAAAGTAAATGTCCTTAGGAAAAGAGCACATGCAAGAAAAGTCTCCGAACTCAAAAATTGGAATAGTTATAGGCCTTGGGAGAATTCGTTGAGGCTTGTAACTACCTATGCCCCGTCCAGAAAGATTTTCGTTGTCCTCAATGCAACAAAATGAACCAAAATATAGTATTGGGGTCAAAGATGGACATACCTAGGTGCATAAGCGCCAATCTCCATTCTCTTATCGCCACCTGTAGTCTGTTGGGTTGTCTGGTGTGTCCGGAGGGTCCAACACCCCTCAACACCTCCTCAACGTATGCCTACCTTTCTATCTCATCTTTACTCGCAGCTTATGTGGCAATCGTTATGCACTCCCTCTCCAACATCTTAGTCTCTCATTTTGCAACATTTGGATCATCAGCCTCAAGACGAGGCCTTTTTAAAGATGCATGAGGTGGTGACTTAGAAGAAAAAAATTAACATCCACCTTGGTAGTAGTATGGAGAAGAGGAAGAACGAGTGTTGCTGACATTGTTGCTCTCATCTCGATACAGAGCTATTAGATCTAATCTCGAATAACTGTAAAATCAGTAAGCTGGTCTAAATTAAGGCTTCGCTGTACTTGCCTCTCAAAAGAATCTATGTGGCCATGTAATGGTGCAAGTCTCTCCTCAAGAGTGGCCACAAAGTGTGTTTGCATGCGCTCCTCAACTCTGAAAAATGGCCTTGCAAACTCAAGGCGTTATTTTCTATACCAACTCCCTCTCAGCATCTATTTGTGGGACCCTCAGTCTCTAGAGTGACAGTAGTAGGTGAATGAGGCTTAGACTATGGTGCCTCGGTGAACATCTTGGGTATTTGAGATGGGAGGATGCGGTGCTCACTAGAGGGACACAAGATTCATCAGCCTTTATCAGGTCGGCGTTCAGGGTCCTTTGAACCTCGATAATGGTGTCCAAACTATGTAGAATTTCCACCCCCACTGCTATACATAGGCAATAGATCAAACACGGGAAGGAATGGAGGTGGCCTCTTCAGGGCTGTCTCATGTATCTCCTCTACTATCAACCAAGCCCAATCAATATCATAGCCAGCAACGATGCTGGCAAAGAAAACATGCAGTCTAGTGTAAAAGTATTATCAGCTTGAGTTGGCCAGATACATGAACACACTACAGCCTACCAAAACATGTCAGTGAAGCTGAGTGATGCATTCATGATTGTCATCGAAGTAGAAATCCAATCATGAGCCTAGCCCTGCCTAGCTACATGGTCGGTAATCCATTTTATCAGAACGACCATTCGAATGTATCTCTAATCACACCCGGTCCCTCATTTTCCCCAAACGGTAATCATACTCTGTTGTAGTCATAGGGGCCAGATACTCATGACTAAATAAAAAATGATGAATGGTGGTCTTGGATATATCAACTGGGACGCCTCTCATCTAAGTAATGTGGGCCTATGTGAGGAACCTCTTCCTTTTCAGGGTTGACTCCACAATGGTCGCGACATTTGAGGCATAAAACTCTCGAACAAGTGTCTGGGAGTACTTCCCCACTGGGGCTGCTAACCAATCTAAGGAAACCAAGCCATGGTGTCCCAGAGTGAGGAGCACTATCAAGCCTCGATGTAATAATCCGTGGATTCTCGAATATAGTGTGGGCCAATCGACCCCTCTCTTCATGCTAGATGTCCTCATGGTATATATTCTACATGCACCTGATACACCAACATCTCGCTAGTGTATCTGCAGGGGCCAAAGGCACAAGGGTGGGCTCTATGGACTCAGACCTAGACTCCCCTCCTTATTGGAGTCATCGTCATCACTTTTCCCTGCTTGAGACCCCTCTTTGGAGTCCATCATCTGGACAGAGCTGCTCTGCCGGGCATCTCCCTCTTTAGATCGGGGAGGCTGAACAACTATAGCATGCGTCTGGGTTGGCACTGTCTGTCTAGCTTCCACCCTGGTGTGTCGATGCTTAATGCCCTTTTCTGGTCGTACGTTAAGCTCCTCCACTGATTTGCTGGCCTGAGAAACAACCACGGTGCCCTAAGGATCATCATGTAATCAGGTCTGCAGGGCTCGAATCTCACTCTTGTTTTGGTTAGGAGCCATCATACCTGAAATCAACAAAATACAACTAGACATGAGTCCTATGAACATAGGAAAGAAAAATAAAAAGTTTACAAAATTTCCCACAAAAGGACCTACAAAGGCTCATTTACAGGTTGTAGGGTAAATTACGGGACGTAGAAGGCCTTTGTAAGAAATAGGGTATAATAACTTTGGTCACTGGAAATGTACATACGAAGCAAGTTATGACTTGTAGACTGAGTCATAGGTACACTTCTAGACTTCTAATCCTTTAGGTAAGGGACCTAAGAACCCTACTACGGGCCATAGTGTGGGCTACGACCCGTAAATGGATTCATCTAATGATATCCCAAAAATTAAATTTCTAATTTCAACTTAGACGGGCAACTATGGTCCGTAGACTAATCTATGGGCCATAGAAGACCTACATGTTATTGAAAAACAACAACTTTAGTTGACTAAGATCATCATTTTGGTTCTATTAGTCAATGTACAACGAAAATCATAGCCAGATCCTAGTCAAGCTAATGTTAATGATTTTCTAAGCATGATGACTAGTCTACAATAACAGGGTACACAAATTTAAACAACATCGAAGCTATGGTATTCAAAACCAAGTAAACACATCCAATACATAGTCCATGCAATCCAGAATAATCCTATAATATAAGCATGCACAAATTACCACCAATCTCCCTAAATTCAAAACATGTGCAATCCCATCTACCAATCCAATCAGATGCATGCAACCCTAACAAAAACTACCACTTAATTATCATGTCATCATTCACTTTGTGCAATCACTTAGTCGGTTTCAACACGATAGTTCAGTATAAACTAGCCAGCAAGTGGTTTCACAATATTAAATAATAACATTTTCACGACCAATTTGATTTCATGCCCTTCCTTATCAATTGTTACTAAAGTTGCACAATTTAAACTTAGTCGACAAGGTATTTCACGAGTTCGAACAATGATTCTCACAAATATAAATATGGTTCAAGTTCAATACAAGAAATAAAATAGTGTCAATCACATGATACACTTCATTCACAAGCAACATCAAATATCTAAGGCAAGAACATAATGAAATTATCCTCAACAATGTCTCAGGTGAATGACGTAATTTTTCGGAAAGTATGAAATTCCAAGAAGAGAATTTATCAAAAACTGATCAAAGTGACTGATAAATAGCAAGAAAAACTCAAACAAATCGAGCCCTAAGTTTGCTGGACTCATCACTGTGTCATGGGAAATTTGCCGAAATAGGGTCAGAAAATACGGTGGTAAAGGTTGGTGGTGACTGGACTAGGGGAAGAAGAAAGGGGTCTTGGGTACTTTGCAAATTATGAGGAAAATTAGGGGTAATTGATTTTACCTCTCTTTCATTCGTTTGGCCGGGTCAAGTTTAAGTGGGGTTCTGACCCCACGTAACCTCGATTAGGGACCATAAGATATTCTATGGTCTGTAAGGTATGATTTCGTGGTTTTAGAACCCTAATTTTTAGACCTTGGGTTTATGAATCCACCTATAAGATGTATATTGATATACGGCCCATAAGTTGGATCGGAAGTACGCCAACACTTAGCAAGTTTAGAACCTTACCTGTGGTCTACGAGCCTATTGACGACCCGTAGTTTTATCTACAGATCATAAAGTTGGCTCATGGACTTGAGTGCACAAATTTTTGGTCACTAGAAGTGGTTCTATGAGTAAGTATAAGGGTTGTGGTATAGACCATGACCTATGGAACCAGTCGTATAACCATTTTTCTCCCCTTTCTACCTTAGTTTGCTACCTTAAATCTGTTTCTCTAATTTTCAGCATAACAAACTATTACCCTATAATCTTCCTATCTGTGCGTCCAAAAATTACATCAAAAATAAGAAAATTAAACTATCTATGAGTTCAAAAAGCAAAAACCAAAAATATACATAAAATTTACATCAAATATCTTAGGTTGCCTCCGAAGTAGCACATGATTTATTATCAAGGCACGATCTAGACTACTTGGTTACTCAGACTTCACCAAGTGGCCATACTTCCACCTTCAAATTATCAGATCGTTTCATAGATTGATATATATTGAAGGTGACTTCTTTATCATTCAATCTAAACTTGTGTTGGCATAATTCCATGTCCACTAGTGTTCATCCAGTGGCTAGGAATGGCCTTCCCAAGATGATTGGGACTTCGAAGTCGACCTTACAATACAGAATCACAAAGTCTATAGGGAATATGAAGTTTTCCACTTTGTTGAGAATGTTGTATAGTATCCCCCACAGGTGTTTTCATTGTGCTTCTTGCTATCAACAACCGCATGTTTATTTGTGTAGGGGCTCCCAAGCCTAATTTCTTGAACACTGCAAGAGGCATTAAATTTATGTTGGCTCCTAAGTCGGATAACGCCTTTGTAAAGTTCATATCTTCAGTTGTGCAAGGTATGGTGAATGCTCTGGGGTCCTCTTTCTCTAGCACTAAGGACCTTGTTGCAATAGCACTGCAATGTTGAAGCTCTTGCGAGAGCTCTTGGCTCATCGTCCTCTTCTTCGCCACTAGGTTCTTCATGAATTTAGCATACTCGGGCATTTTTCCAATGCCTCAATGAGAGGAATATTTATAGTTAGAAAATTTAACATGGAGATGAAGTGCTGAAACTTACCTTCCTCCTCCTTCTTCTTGAGTCTTTGAGGGAAAAGAGATGGAGGACTAGATGTGGGTTTCAATTTCTTTGGTGTCACTACATCATCGCTCACCCCATCATTAGCTTTAGCATCCCCAGTCTCTACATCTTTGCGCTCTTCTATGTCCTCATGAACCTCATTATCATTTACCGGTATCAGTTGGTCAATAGTATACTTGACACCTCGTGCCATCACTGCCATGTACTGTCTATCATTCTTTGGATTCTACACTATGTTTCTTTGCAATGTACCATTCTGACGCTGGTTTAACTGTGTAGATATCTGACCAAATTATTTCTCCAGCTACTTGATTTCCATAGAATGTGACTCAATCTTCTAATTAATGCTTTAGATGCAAGATTTAATCCCCTTTAAGGTCTCATCCAGGGTGTAAGCCTTCTTCAATAATCTATCAAACATCTCCTCAATCCTTGAACTACCAGCCTTAGAATCATGATTGTGTGGTGGCACATACGGACCATTCCTATACCTATCTCTATGTACCCAATCACCATCTCTATCATGTTCCCTATTTCTATCATAGTAGCCGCCTCAGTTATTATACCTCTTGGAGTTCTGACCTTGATTCCCTTGACCTTGGCACTAATAATCCTTATTGAACCCTTGGGTGTTAGTCTGAAAACTCCCTATATAATCAGTCACAAAGTATGTATCCTTTTCATAGTAGGGCTCCTCATACATGGTTGCTTGTGGAGGCTGATGATATACTGCATTTACTTGTTCCTAACTCTGTTTCATCAAAAACCCCACATTATTATTGATTCAAGCCAACCTTTTCACCATCGCTTTATCAATCTTGGCCTGCTCTGAATTTGTACTAACTGAGAATGAGCCTTTTGTAGTTAAATCATCTCTCGAGCCCTATGCACGATTTGTCTTTGCCACATTTTATAGTTGTTCATCTACAACCAGAAATAGACAATCTAAGAATAACCCACTTGTTATGGTGTGAGCCACAACTTTGCAATTATCATCCAATGCTCGATAGAGAATCTCCACAAAGGAATCATCCATGATCTTATGGTCCAGAACACTCTTAAGAACTTCATAAATCTACAAGTCAACTATTCGAAGTTATTGATCTTATCCTTCAACTTCAGCTTCTTTGGGAAAGAACCCTTTCTGCATTTCTGCCAAGTGGTGATAGAACTTTGTGGGAGTTTGGATAACCATATTATGGCTTCGACTGTGAGAGAGAATAGGAATACAGGGAGCCCTAAGGAATCCATGGACAGATTTGGTTTCCCACCATACTCTTGCAAACAAAGATGACATTGTGTAAATGGTTACGCGGATCCTCTGATGCTAAGTCCGTGAACAACCCTCTATTCTGTAGCATTTGCAATCACCCACTCAAAACAACAAATTTTGTGTCATCCGATAAAGGAGGTAACACAATAGCTCTGGCGACATCCATCGCTATAGGGTCAAGCCTGTATTGATTCCATGTGTTAGCAGAACCTAAAGATCCTGTGGTGGTGGATTCACATCCTCAAGTAGTCATGGGTTATCATTATTCAGATTCTGAGCAAGATTTGCAAGATTGTTTGCAGCGTTGTCCATGGCCATTCTTCTTAATGTTCTTTGGATCTCTGGGTCAAACAGATTTGAGGGATTGCCTCGACTATGAGTACTGGGCATATAATACACCTGTATGCTGAAACAAAGCTAAAAACAACAAAAATTGTAAAATAATGAAAATAAGGATTAATTCACAAATCACCCTAATAAAACTAGTCTAAAAGTCGTATTACTTGGCAACGGTGCCATAATTTTGATGTCGTGCAAACCACACCTCTCAATGAAGGTATAAGTGATCGCTGTCAAAATATAGAACCTAACCGTGGTTAGGGTTGATGCCACAAGGAATAACATCTAAACCTGGAGTAATTTCTAGCAATTAGGATGAACTAATCTACTTATCTACAGAAAGGGAGATTTTGTAAAATGCAATAATTAAACCTAACCTACAAATCAATTGACAAGTGAACATGTTGTGAAATTAATGAGAGAAGTAACTAGGGTATTGTGTTCCCCATGAACTCCTAACTCTGTATAGCCAGATAATCGTAACCTTTTTTAGTGTATAACATGCAGAACTAGTAAGTTATGTTTACCTGACCCTTTGATCTAGGCGAGAGGCAAATTTCACTTAGTGGTTTGATCTATCACCGCAATGTTGCATTACTAACCCACACCTTTTGTTTCACTAAAACCATCCATTGATCTGGTTAGGTGGATTAGACGAGAGAGATCACATCGAATCATGTTAATTATCCCGTATCCCATTCATTACCCCCTTGATCTAGTATGTAAGAATCAAAGGAGTTCTAACATTGTCCACCGTTAAAAAGGATTCTAAACGAAGAGATTATTTACACACATGTACACTTTCCAAGGATTACGATTATTCAATTTTTACTTCGTTAATTCTTCTTGGTTTCCATAGCCCTAGTTGTGGATTTATCTATGCATGACCATTGTAGGTGAAAGAATCATGTTATTGAATAATATAATTAAACACTTACAATGAGGAATTGATTAACAATAAATCTAAAATCTCCATAAGAAGTCATAATGTAATAAACCCAATGTAATGTCAAAGAAGATCACAAGTAACAAAGTATCAATGTGCTAACTCTCTGGTTCGTCCTCCTTCTAAAAGAACCTAATAAAAACCCATTTATCATATGTTAAAACTAAATTTAAAATGAAATAAGAAAACTACAATTGGATACTCGGACAAACAAGGTTTCGAGCCATAGATGGAATCATAGACTATAGCTAGGCTTTGTATCCTTTAGTGGGAAAAATCCTTTTTCAACCTATGAGCTCCTCCTACGGGCCATCTTCTGACTTACAGCCTGTAATAGATATCGTCTACTAACTTTTAAGAAAATTTTCAAAATCCTAATCCTCCAGGCACAATCTTATCCATGACCCTTCATCTAACTTACAACTCGTAAGTGATCTCATATGATAATAGTTCAGCAGTCGGAATATTTTCTAGATCTTTAACATACAAATTAACCTACAGTGATTGTGGCTTGTTAATAGTTACCTCCCTTGTTATTGTTGAATTATCATATGCATTGATCTGTGTTGGTTTGCTGGATAACTAGCTGATGTGTTTTGAAAGTAGTGTGGGTATCTGTGCTTAAATTTGATATGATGTATACCATTAGATTGAGGTATGTGTGTTACTATGTTGCTTATGTAGATTGAGTCTGTCGCTTGAGGACAAGAAACAATTATAAGTTGAGGATGTTGATGTACTGTCAAAATACAACACTTTTGATGCTTAAAACTTAAAATTTTGTGTGTTCTCAATTTGGATGATAGTAGATTTGATGTGTTTTTATGTTTGTTTTGCAAGATTTAAGGGTTAGCACTATTTTTGGACAAAGTGTGCAGAAGTTGCTGCAGTTGAGGTTCCATGAGACTCTTTACGGGCCATAGAGTATTCTATGAGCCATAAAGAGGGTTTCGCATGCAATTCCAGTAACGTATAGATTTCTGAAGTTGAGTCTACAAACATGCAGATGAGTCGTAGAAGACTTTATGAATCATAGACTTGGTATCGTACCCTAAGGATTAGAAGGTGGGGGCTTGCTAAAAGTTCATTAGACGAAACCCCCTAGGGGCAGTAGAATCTTATACGGGACATAGAGGGGTGTCGTAGAAGATATTTCAAGAGTTGAAGCAATAGTTTACGAAAGCCCGATCATGAGCTGTAAATTATTATACGGACCGTAGAGACCCTCATAGCGCCTATCGACCTAGTTATCCTATATCATTTTGGTTTTGTATTTTAAACACTATAAATATGTTTTTTAAGGTTATTTTTCATAGAGGCCAAAAAGGAAACAGTAAAGGGACATTTGAGAGTTTGAGAAACACTTGCAAAACTTCATTTCATCTTTTAATTTCAATCTTGTGATTCTCATTGAAGAGTTGGATTTCTTGTGTTTTATTCTTGCTATAAGTTCTCAATTATGTTATTCAAATCCATAAGTCTCGCATTTACATTGACCATGAATAGCTAAATCCACAACTAGAGTTGTGGGAACCATGAAGAACTAACTAGGTAACACCAGATAATTTGTAATTCATGAAAAATGGGCATGCATGTATTAATTAATTCTCTTCATATTGAATGCTTTCTAATGGTGGCCAACATTAGAACGCGCTTAGTGTTACTGACTGGATCAAGGTAGTAGTGAATAGAAAAGAGATTAATTAATAGGATTCGATTAATGTTTCTCATCTAATCCACCAAACTGGGCCAAGGGGAGGTTGCAATGGAACAATAGGTAAGGGTTAGTAACATCATACTGTGGAGATGGACCAAATCATGTAGTGAAATTCACCTCTTGTCTGGGCCAAAGAGTCTGGTGAACTTAATTTATCGTTCTGCATGCTACACACTGGAAAATAATTTGATTATCTAGTAATACTGAGTTAGGGTATCATGGGGAACACAATACCCTAGTTCCTCTTCATACTAGTTTAGCACTTGTCTTAGCTTAGAATTACTTTTAATAATTATTATAACCCCCCCCCTCTTTGGGGAGATAAGTTGGTTAATCAACCCAAATTGCAATAGAATTCTTTTGAGTCTACCATATTCCCTGTGAGTTCGACCCTAACCTAGGTTAGGTTATATATCTTGACAATGAATGCTTTAGCCTAAAAAAAGATGTGTAGCTTTTGCGACATCATTGCCGCTTTGTTTTATTCTTTCTCTAGGTGCAACCTGATTTTGGGTTGTGATAGGAACTTGAACGAAAATTTAAACCCCATTTCTAAAAGAAAATACTCTTGTTTCGCTACCTACATCCTTCTTTGTGCATAGACTTGGTATAAAAGTCCAACTTTAGGCCAAAAGTCTAAGTTGGGGTGTGGTAATTGAAGAACAAAGAGAATCGGGTGTAACATTGATAAAAATGTAACTAGGAATGGTGAATTGGTCTAGCAAAGGTTTGAATGCCTCCTTTCAACGTATATATAAAATAGAGAAAAAAGAGAAAAAGGAAAAGCAAAATAAATCTTTGTTTTCCTGTAAATATGATAGATATAGTATTGTAAATAAAAGGGAGGGGGTGTTCGAAAGTGTAATAAAAGGTTGAAAGAATTGGTGTAAGCGAACCCAGGTTGATTCATCAAATTTGGGAAAGAAAAGAGCAACATTGAGTCATGTAACAAGAAGGTTAAGTCACTATTCCACAATCTTGATTGAATTGTTGCACTCAACCCTACTACAAGCCCAAAGCTTTTTTTGATCTTTCATAAACTGATTGTCATGTTGGTTGGAAAATAAGGGCAATTCCATGAGTGGAAGCTGGGTATGTTTTTCTCATTTGGGAATTTGAGTGTTGATTGTGATTCCCATGCTTATCATGTCATCGAATTTGTGAGATAGTAGAATCTTGGAGTAAGGGTGATCTAGCACCTTTGTTAAACATGACTTAGCCATTGAGGTATGCTTTTGTGAGTAAGTGCTCAAAGTGGTAAATGCTAGTTATAGCTACAGGCTTAGAGTGTATGATTAATTCTTTGCATGATTAGTAAGTTATGCATGGCCTAGTATGTTGATTCTTAGTTAGCATATCTTCCATACACGATCCTTGAATTGATTGATATTTGATTTGCTTGAGCATGAGCATAAGTTTAAGTTGGGGATATTGATGAGTCATGAAAATTTTACTCTTTTAGTGCTTTAATTGCTAAAAGAATGTATTCTTAATGTCTTACTCATGCCATAAACTGATGATTTTGTTATTTTACAGCCAGGGAAAACTTTGGACACAGCCTGGATGCAAAGCAGAAATAGGTCAAAGAGTTGGCAAAACTTAAGAATTGTGGCTTGAATCCGACCAAATGTATTTGGCGACTTGCCAAGTGTACTCGACAACTTGCCCAAGTGGACCTAGATCTCACAAAACACTCTAGTAAGTGAACAAACTGTCAAAGACAAATTGGTGAGCAATAGTGGTGGTCGGTGACTCGCCAACTTGGGAAAGCGAGATGAACAATCACTCGCCAAGTCCTCCAGAAAATACCATTATTGAAGTTACCTCAAGGAAGAGAATGATCTTCGATTGGCAACTTATCAATTCAATTTGGTGAATTTGACTTATCTCGCTAAACCATCTTAAAATTGTGGCCAAGGTGCAGCAGAAATAGCTAGGAAAAGAGGGCAAGAGAGACTTGTTAACTCAGTCGGTGAGCATAATATAACTCGCCAAGTCATCCAGAAAAGTTTTGGTTGAAGTTGAGACGCAAAAGGATAGAAGAAGAAGCAAAAGGTGACTCGCCGACTCAGTCGGTGAGCTCGATTAATATCACTGAATTCCTAAATATAAATAGTTCAATTTTAAGAGGTTCACTAGAGTTTTTTTGTGATAGAATACACACAAACTTTGAACTAGAGTGTTATTCTAAGGGTTATATACTTAGATTGAGTTGTTGAACAATTAATTTAGGAAAATTGCAATCAAGTGCAATGGATGAACATGAATTTGGTATAATTTGAGTTTTTAATTCCATGTCTAGCTAAAACCCCAATCTTCTAAGGGGATGTAGTAGTTTAATATGTAGAATTTCTTTATGGGTATCTGAAAATTGCTTTATTATTGATTGAATGATTATGGGTTTCACAATTTCTCCATGTTTCATTTATGAATGAAGGTTGCAAATTAGTTCTTGCTTAGATCATCACGCATACTTGAGAGGGTTGGATGGAGTGGGTGAAATTGATGAATAAGTAACGTGTAAATTTAATTGCTTTTGAGACATAGTAATTGTGCTAAGGTTTCGGGTGTTATGCATTGTTACTCAAACTTATGCTTGAGAAAGTAAGGTTTGATAGTTAATATGTTTTTGAGAGTTTCATATGAAATTGTAGTCTCACCAAACCTACCCATAAGATTTCAATCAAATTTGAGCATTGTTAACGCCTACCTGAAATCTACTAGTTTAACTATGTATTTTTCCCCTAGAAGAACTTCCCTAAATTTGAGTGCAAACCAATTTTATCAATCTGGTTTTAAATCTTAGCCGATTAGATATAATTACATGTTTACATTTACATCTTTTATATTCAACACTTCATAACTCAAGATCATATTATGGCTTCTCAAATGAATTATATCTTTGTGCATTCCATGTGGGATCAACCCCAACCTAGTTGGGTTTATTCTTTGTTTGGTGACCATTCATCTCTTAAAATAGTTCCAGATATTGTGAACATCACCAGAATGTGACATCCGATCCCACAACCATAATTACAATCACAATAAATAATTTACAACTTACACAATCAAGCAACAAGTCAATTTCATACAATTGATCACAGGTAGTCATTTTCTTGGGTTCATTCCATCGTTCCCTATTCATATACAAGCAGGTAAAACTAAGAATGTAGTTAACAATCACATATAACACAAATGAGAATTTAAATGATTACCTACCTCGAAATAAGCCTTGAAAATCTCTAAGAACTGGAGCTTTCCCTTTTGTCAAAGACTTGGCTCATTCTTGGTCTACAATAAACTAGAAATACAAAGAATCAATGAATGATGGCCTAAACTACTCAAATTACATCAAAATTTTAACCCTTGGCTACTTTCGTGATCCTCTTCCCCCCACTAGGGCTTTTCCCACCATCTATTTTAGGTCAAAACCTTCCCTTATGATAATTTCTATAGATTCTAAGGTTTGGGAATCAAATTATAAGTCAGTTAACTTACCTTTTTAAAATATAAAAGTGGAAAATTGAAGAAAAAATAGCCCTAGGTCTCTTTTAGTCTCTCAAGAATGAAGTGATAGAAACAGAAAATGGTTGTGGGATTTTTCTAGACTTAAACTCATGACTGTCTTGCCACGGTAGCCATTTATCTCACCATGGTGGCCATCATAGCAGAGAATAATAATTCTATGGTTTATGGTGGGTTGCACAGAGAAAAAACTTGAGATTTGCATCCCAAACCTCTAGTTCGCAACACACTCTCAAACCATGACATTCTAAAATTAACCCTTTAAACCAAAATCAATTCCAAGAGTTTTACTCATTTAAATTCGATTTTGTAAAATTTTACTGGCTCATTATTGTCTTAGATATCTACTGAATTGATAAAACTCATGACTTGAATCCCAATCTATAACCAAACTATCCCAGACCTCACCTGACCAAAATTTTTCCTAAGTTTGGTTTTGCTCAAAATATTCAAGTTACTACCCAGAAATATTTATGGCCCAGGTCCCTTCCCCATTCACCCATTCATAGTTATTGGGACATATTGTTACATAAACAATTTTACCCACTCCTCTCTCCCTCATTGTTGCTACCATCAACTTTCTCTCTCCATCATATAATCATCAGCCAACTACTAAACTGAAAACGCACCACATACAGCCCTAAACTCCAATAATCGTTTTCTTATCTAGTGAAGTAGTGATGCTGGAGAATGGTCGTCCCTTTCCCCTTATTCTTAGCTACCAATCTACGTTTCGTTCTCTTGTTAAACCACCACCAACATCACTAGATATGTAATGACCTCCAAGGTCATTTCCACACTTTTGCATGTTTTTACTATTTTCCCCCTATCCATAGCTTCCTTTTAGCTTTTGTGTGATGTTGGGATGGGTGGTATGCTCCCTACGGTGAGTTTGGTGTAAGTTTTTCTCATTTTGAAGGGTTTAGGGTAAAAACGGGTTGACTTTAGTCAACATATAGACATTGAGATGTTGTATGAAAATTTTGAAAATTCCATCAGCTCTAGAAGGTCCATTCTTGTCTAGAAAGGTGGTTGGTTACGAGCTTTGTGGCTTTCATTTTGAGTTTGTGAATTAGTCATTTTAACTTAAGAGTTTTGACCAAGTTTGACTTCAGTCAATATCTTGGGTATACATGCCCAAATAAAAATTCTAGCAGTGTAGTTAGCTCCAAAGCATCCCTTTATTTTATTTCCGAGGTGCTCGAAATGAGTTTTTTAAATTTAAGCATTTTAGTTGTTCTTTCTTTGTAAGTGTTGGCTTTGGTCAATATTTTAACGAGATGACCTTCAATGGTTGTTTTACGACTTTGTTGAGTCCAGAATGCCACTTTTACTTGAGTTTAGTTTTTTATGTTGATGAGGTTTCAAATGAATTTTGAACCCCCTTAGGTAGATTTTCGACCTTGGGGAACAAGCTAATGCAAGGATGCTCATGTAGCACTTATTTCTTCTCTATGTTTACGAGCCCTAGGTCGTGTCATTGAGTGGTGGCTAGCCTACTCTCATCATTTGTGTGAGAGACTATGTGTTTGAAGAGTACAACTATCTAACCTCTATATTTGTGGGCCTTTTACTGCATTCACAAAGGGTTGATAATGGTGGCCTCCATGCTTGCGAAGAGGACCTTTGTGTTCTCAAAGTACAAAAGTCGCCAGAGAATTGTTTAAAATAAGCTCATTCAATTTCTATTTTGGGACTTGTTTTTTCCTCATATTTTGACAGCTTTTCTTGTTGGTTGTTGGTGATTCTTATTGTGTTAATGGAAATTCATGTGGGGACGTTATGGGCTCAATGATTCCTCTAATGATCTTGTAGGTTTCACCTCTTTTTCTCCATTTTTTATCTTCTAGGGTTTGAAAATTTTGTGGGACTAATTTAGGCCTTTTGGATGCTCAGATTGCGCCTATTTTTGAGTTACAAGTTCTTTGAGCTAATTGGGACCTTGTGCTAGAGTTGTTTTTTTTATTTTGTCCCAATGTTAAATTTTGATCTAATTTCAATTCTAATTTTATATATTGCAATATGGGTATTGCCAGTCTAGTTTTGATATGTTCTTCCCTAATTTGATAGTGTGGCATCCTTCGAAGGCTATCCCCAAAACAAAAAGGTTCTAGAATAGAAGTTTGGGTGCAGTTTTGGCCTTAAAGGTAGGTTATAGTTTCCACATTTTAGACTTGACTTGGTTAGATTAAATATATTTTGAGTAGTATCGCATGATTATGTTGGATTTCAGCATGAGTTAGTCATTTTGACCCCTTTAGTAATGTGATGGCCATTATTGGATGGTTAGTATAGTTTTTAACTACGAAACCCTTAGTTTATGTTGTCTCTTGTTGTTTTTATTGTTTAGTATCCTTAGAAATAGCTCTAAGGAGGCAGGAAACTTAGGATATTGTGTGCCATCTTGTTTGTTATTTTGCCCTTTTATCTACTTTTAATATTCTTTTTTCTTATTCTTGGTTAATTATTAAATGATTGAGAACAAAGCTGCACGTCAGGTTGTTGGAGTTCTGGATTAGTAAATCTTTGGGTGCTTTGATCGGGATTACTCAAATGTGTGTGATGTATGATAATTGGAAAAGATTCTTATTTTCAGTTGTTCTTTTTCGGTTAAGCTTTGAAAGAAAATCATTTAAAATGGAAATTAATTAATGAAAATGGTCAAACTTGGGAATTTTTGAATATTGCTTATCATGGAAAAATAAAGAGGAATAAGCAATTATATGACTTATCTTGTTTCTAGCTTTTTTTGCATTGATGAACTCACCAGTAGACACATTTTTGTGTTTCTTTCTTTTACTGTTGATGAGCTCAGGTATTATTTGGAGCTACTTGTGAACATATTGCCGCATTTTTTCTCACACTTGATGAACTCGAGGTTTATTTTGGCTGGCCTGTGAATCTTTTGAGTTTTATTATTCCATTATTGCATCATATCTGAGCATTTTCATGCATTTTGATATATGGGTATTATTATGGTTACCTAGTGTTTAGATAAATTGTTCGTGGTTGCTTGTTTTTTCTTTACCTCGACTTAACTGTAATATTAGTAGTGTAATATTAGTAGTGTATGGGTTTATTTTTGTGCTTACCTTTTTTTTTAATTAGACTGACTTTCCTAACATCAACTTCTTCCAGCATGGTCTGCTATTCGCTATGCAAGTACTTGCATTGCTTGCCAGGTTGTACTTGCTATTTGAAGCATTCAAATGTTCAACAATAACTGATATCTTATTGAAAATGTAAAAAGTCTGTGATTTAGATTCTACATTCAATGGTTGACAACATGGTGGTGTCACGGCTGAATATTTTTAGAAGTGCTAGTACACTTCCTTATAGCTGCATAATTTTGCACTTTATTATTATAGGATGACACACTCTTTTATTTTTGTATGTTCTTTACGCTAGGCTGATATATTTCTTCATTAAACTCTATCTCCCTTTTCTCAAAATGCACTTCTCCGCTTAACTCTGCATTGCATGATTAATCATATTAGTAATTATAAAAAGGAAGTATCTTTTAAGGAAAGTATATAATATTGGGCAGCTTAAAAAAAAAAGGAGACAAATCTATTGAGGCGGCAGAGTTTGTTTCATTTGGTAAACGCCTTTGCAATTTGCACTAGATCCTTAATGTTGCTAAAAGGTCTGAAGTTGCATGGAGTCTTCACACTCACCAGTAATTGGAAAACGTATGTAGCTTTTGAACTTTTGGTCTCGACTTTTATCTTCATAAGAATGAAAACTGCTCATTTTTCACCTGATCTTCAATTTATAGTTCCTAAGTTAAGCCCAGGCATCTCACTGAAAGATGGGGAAATATGTTTTTTCTCCTTACTGTAGCTCACTTGAACTTTCTTTGGCGCTTACAATAACTATTTGAGCCTTCTAGACAACAAAACTATCATGATTTTCTTTTTGAATTTCGGCCTCAACAAAACTTTTTGAGGTGTGGTGTACCAGACCTCTTAGAATTGCTACCACTATTTCCTTTTTGAATTTCTTCCGGTGCCTTTTTAGAACATTCACATAACTTGTTTGATTCCTCCAGTTTTGCCCTTTTTCACTTCAGCTCCTTCATTCGGTTCTCAATATCAAAATAGTTTTTAGGTAGATTTGTCCTTGCCGAACTCTTTGAAAATATAATCTCTACTCTCCTTTACACAAAATGTACATGAGAAAGAATGAATCCAAATAATTTAGTGATGCAATACAAACAAACAATAATAAAACATCCAGTGTAATCAAACAAGAGAGGTCTAGGGAGGTGGTGTATGCAGCCTTACCCCTACCCTTGGGAAGGTAGAGAGGATTAAAATTAAATTTTTCTTGTTGATTGCATCACTGAAACATTCTTTATCATGTAAATTTAGTGTAAGGTGAAGTAGAGATTATATTTCCAAAGAGTCCAGGAAGGACAAATCTACCTGAAAACTATTTTGACATTGATAACCGGATGAAGGTGTTAAAGTGGAAAAGAGAAAAATCATCCTTTATAGAGTATGAGAGAATTGAAAAGAGAAATTTATAGGTAAAAATGACTTTTTTTAGTTTGAAAATCTTGCAAAAACAGTACAAACACTGGTTAATTAATAATTTGATTCTCGATTTATGAATTACGAGCTGTGTTTTTTATTTTTATTTTTGTTTTTGTTTTTGTTTTACTCCTCCTTAAGAGTTCTGACCTGTTTGCTCTTTTGATAATTCAAACACACCGTCAAGATTCGAGGTGGAGGATCATTATTTGGTCAACTCCTTTTTGCAATCTAGGTTGAAAGAAAAAATTGTGTTTACCCAGCTTTGTGGTATGGGTTTTTTTTTTAATTAACTTTTTGAGCTTAAGGCTCTTTTATTCAAAAATATAACTAGACCTCGACAACTAACAAATATAAACTAATGAAGTAATAAGCTTTGGCCAAAATCTAAACAACTCTACCCATCCCACTAACCTAATGAGATAATATCTAGAGTAATTCCCTTCTAGAGTCTTCATTTTCACTACCCTTCCTAAACAATTCAGCAATGGTCTTTAGCTTCTGGAAGATGCTACTCTTCCTCTTACTTCTCTGTGGTGTTTTTCGACCTCCCTCCGATGTTGCTGCTCCTTTCTGTACACACCTAACCAAGAGTATGTCTCTTCTTCTTCATCCATTATAATCTAGTTTTCTCCGTCTTCCTCTCATCTCAGATTTGTTCCTACTTCCAGATGGCAGCTCCGTGGTCATCGATGTAACTTCATTTGGAGGCTCTGACATCTCCTTCTTCGTTGGCATCAGGTAGATCTTTGAGATATTTCTTTCCTTTTATCAGTTATGGGGACATTCATTTTTTGCTTTGCTAGTCGGGGATGCAGAGGTGTAGATATAGATGATGTCGAACTCCCACATTCTTGATCCTTCCTCGATGGGTGCACATGGCTTTTGAGAGTTTCAACCTCTATGCTCTTTTGAGAAATAATTAGTGTTTGACCTATTTTTTAAAAATTGTATCAAATATATTTTCTCAAAAGTGTTATTTAAAAATGAAATTTTGGACATAATCTACTTTTAACCTCTCAAAATCATGGTAAAATAGGCTATGTTATTATTTACCAAAATTTTATACGCATAAACGTGCAGTGCACGTGTTGAAAAACTAGTTTGGTCTAAAAGCATTTATCACCAACAGTACAGACAAAAGGATCTTAGTAGAATCTTTCAAAATTTCTCTTTTTAGTCAAAAATATGGGAGTTTCTCTCTTTCTATCATCAAAGAATCAATCTCGTAGCTTAGTCCTTTATGAAAATGAGTCAATTTATAGATCTAAGATGTGAACAAAATTCGAAAAAAAAATCCAGACTAATCTGGCAATTATCTTCCTATAGATAGCTCCTTGCTTATAAAAAGATTACTAATGGAAAGTGTACGGACTACATTAACATAGTCTTCTTTTATTTTTTTCTGTATTTGTACATTCGAAGCTTCATCATACAACACTCTCATTCACTATAATTGCAGTCTTTCTCATAGAAAAAGGCTCACTCACAAACCTAAAATTATCCTTTATGGAGTATGAGAGAATTGACAAGAGAAATTTACAGGTAGAAGTCAATCTTTTGAGCTTTAAAATCTCGCAGAATCAGTACAAACACTAATTAATTGTTAATTTACTTCTTTACTTGCTTTGTGAATTGTGATCTAGATTTTTTGTTTTTGTATTTATTTTTGTTTTACCCCTCCATAAGCTCTTTTGATATCTCGAACACATAATCAAGGTTGAGGTGGAGGATGATCATCATCCAAGCAACTCCTTTTGCGATCTTGGTTGAAAGAAAAAAGCTTTGTTTTTATTCAACTTTGTGATATGGATTCTTTGTTTTTGTTTTACCCCTCCGTAAGAGCTCTGATATTTTTGCTCTTTTGATGACTCGGGCACACCATCAAGGTTTGAGGCAAAGGATGCTTATCATCAAGAAACACCTTTTGAGATCTGAGTTGAAAGTACAAAGTTTTATTTTTTTAACTCACCTTTTTATCACAATCGAGCTTTTCCTACTTTATTCGTTGTTGTTTTGTTTGGTTTTTCTAGTTCTTGCATTGTTCTCCTTTTGGTTGAAAAAGGAATCATCTTTTGATCCATTGAATCTGCACATAGTTATACAGAGCGCTACGACTTTCTATGCAAACCCCATTTCTTATTTTGGGAAATTAAGTTTTATTTCTCTTTCTATTTTGTTTGTTTTGTTATAGCTATCTTCTAGGAAGTTGAGGTCTATGCTGTTGTGAGCAAAAAAGAAGAGAAAACAAGAAGGAAGGGATGATGTCGTGGAAGATTAAGAGCTTCAATCAGCTACAATGTCCTTGAAATCCCTTTTGCCTGAGATCCATGACTTTGGTATAGTAATGCATTGACGTTTTGTATATTATGCAATGAGATTTGCACTTAGGTGAGTACCTTTATTTCTTGCTTTAGTGCTTACCTTTTCTTTAATTAGACTAACTTTCCTGAACTATCATGATTATTTTTTGAATTTCTGCCTCAACAAAACTTTTTGAGGTGTGCTTTATCAGACCTCCTAGAATCGTTGCCACTATTTCCTTTATGAATTTCTTCCAGTGCCTTTTCCGGATCATTCACAGAACTTGTTTGATTCCTACAATTTTGCCCTTTTCCACTTCAGCTACTTCATCCGGTTCCCCATGTCAAAATATTTTTAAGGTAGATTTGACCTTCCTGAATTCTTTGGAAATACAATATCTACTTCTCTTTATACAAAATGTACATGAGAAAAAATGAATCAAAATAATTCAGCGATGTAATACAAATAAATAATAATAACACATCCGGTGTAATCAAATAAGAGAGGTCTAGGGAGGTGGTGTACGTAGCCTTACCCCTATTCATGGGAAGGTAGAGAGGATAATACTTCAATTTTTCTTGTTGATTGAATCACTAAATCATTCTTTATCTTGTAAATTTTGTGTAAAGGGAAGTAGAGATTATATTTCCAAAGAGTTCAAGAAGGACAAATTACCTGAAAACTATTGACATTGAGAACCGGCTACGTACACCACCTCCTCTATAGAATACCTCTATGGAGTATGAGAGAATTGACAAGAGAAATTTATAGGTAAAAATGACTTTTTTGAGCTTGAAAATCTGGCATAAGTAGTACAAACACTAATTAGTTAATAATTTGGTTCTTTACTCGATTTGTGAATTGCGATCTGGATTTTTTGTTTTTGCTTTGTTTTACCCCTCCTTAAGAGTTTCCACCTTTTTTGCTCTTTTGCTGATTGAACACACTATCAAGATTTGAGGTGGAGGATTATCATCCGAGCAACTCTTTTGCAATCTAATTTGAAAGAAAAAAATTTTTGTTTTTACTCAACTTTGTGATATGGGTTTTTTTTTTTGGATTAAATTTTTGAGCTCAAGGCTCTTTTTACTCAAAAATTAAACTAGACCATGATAACTAACAAATATAAACTACGAAGTAATAAACTATGGCTCAATTCTAATCAACTATATCCAACCTACTAACCTAATGAGATAAATCTAGAATAACTCCCTCTAGACTCTTCATTTTTACTGCCCTTCCTAAGAAAAAAAAAAGAAGCAACAATGGTCTCTAGCTTCTGGAAGACGCTACTCTTTCTCTTACTTCTCTGTGGTGGTCTCCGACCTCCCTCTGATGTTGCTCTTCTCTTCTGTACACACCGAACCAAGAGTATGTCTCTTTTTCTTTATCTATTGTAGATCTAATTTTCTCCGTCTTCCTCTACCTCAACTCGTTCCTACTTCCAGATGGCAGGTCCGTGGTCATCTATATCACGTCTGATGGAGGTTCTGACATCTCTTTCTTCATCGGCATCAGGTGGATCTTTGAGATGATATTGAACTCCCACCTTCCTGATCCTGTCTTGGTGGTGCACATGACTTTTGAGAGTTTCAATCTTTTTGCTCTTTTGAGAAATAATTAGTGTTTGACCTATTTTTTTAAGTGTACCTAAATATATTTTCTCAAAAGTGTTTTTAAAAAAAGAAAATTTGGACAAAATCTTCTAATTATGAAAAAAAATAATTTATACTCTCTAGAATCACTTATTTTTCCCAAAAGCCTGGCAAAACACCTCACTTTTTTGAAAATAAGAATTTCATGAAGAAAAAGATGAAGAACTGTTAACTTCTCAAAGTCATGGTAAAATAGACTATGATATTATTTATCAAAATTTTATAAACATGCACGTGCAACGCATGTGTTGAGCATGTGTTGAAAAACTAGTTTGGTCTAAAAGCATTTACTACCAAAAGTACAGATAAAAAGATCTTCGTAGCATATTTCAAATTCTTTCTTTTTTAGTCAAAAAGATGGGAGTGTGGAAAGAGTAGGGACTATATTAACATAGTCTTCTTTATTTTTTTCTCTATTTGTTCATTCGAAGCTTCATAACACAACACTCTTATTTACTACAATTTCAGTCTTTCTCAGAGAAAGAGACACACCCACAAACCTAAAATCATCCTTTATGGATAGGAGAGAATTGACAAGAGAAATTTACAAGTAAAAATCAATTTTTTGAGCTTGAAAAGCTTGCAGAATCAGTACAAACACTGATTAGTTGTTTTTTCCTTTTCTTTTTTTAAAATTAAATTTGAGCTCAAGGCTCATTTTATCTCAAAATTAAAAATTAAAAACATGACTACTAAGTAATTAACTGATGATGTAATAAAAGTAGCCCAAATCTAAACTAAACAACCCAGTCTACTAATCCATTGAGATAGTATCGTGGAAGGTACCCTTCTAGACTCGTCATTTTCACCGCCCTTTCAAAAAAAATAGCCATGGTCAATAGCTTTTGGAAGATGTTTCTGCTTCTCTTGCTTCTCTGTAGTGGTCTCCGAATTCCCACCAATATTGCTCTTCCCTTCTGTCAATGCCTAACCAAAAGTATGTCTCTTGTTCTCTCTCCATTATAGATCTATCTTTCTCTATCATCCTCTCACCTCAGTATCTTCCATAATCCAAATGGAAAATCCATGGTCATCCATGTCATGTCCTAATGGAGTTTCTGACATCTCCTTCTTTGTTGGCATCAGGTAGATCTTATGAATTTCTTCTTTATTTACTTGATCAGTAATAATGAAATTCATTTTTGGATTTGCTAGTAGGGGATGTAATGGAGTAGATCTCAATGATGTCGAGCTCCCACCTTTCTGATTCTGCTTTGATGGTGCACAAGATTTTTGAAATATAACCATGTAGGCTCTATTTTGTTGGATACCTTTTCATACACTGATTAGTTGTTAATTTGCTTCTTTACTTGCTTTGTGAATTGTGATCTAGGTTTTTTGTTTACCTCTCCATAAGAGCTCTGGCCTTTTTGCTCTTTGATGTCTCGAATAGATAATCAAGGTTGAGGTGGAAGATGATCATCATCCAAGAAACCCCTTTTGTGATCTGGGTTGAAAGAAAATATTTTGTTTTTTAACTCATCTTTGTGATATGGGTTCTTTGTTTTTATTTTACCCCTCCATAAGAGCTCTGATCTTTTTGTTCTTTTGATGGCTCGAGCACACCATCAGGGTTGAGGGAGAGGATGCTTATCATCCAAGCAACACCTTTTGAGATCTGAGTTGAAAGCAAGAAGTTTTGTTTTTTTAACTCACCTTTTCATCACACTCAAACTTTTCCTGCTTTATTTGTTGTTGGTTTCGTTTGTTTTTTCTACTAGTTCTTGCATTATTCTCCTTTTTGTTGAAACAGAAATCATCTTTTGATCCATTGAATATGCACATATTTATACAGAGCTACCTCTTTCTACGTAAACCCCATTTCTTATTTTAGGAAATTAAGCTTTATTTCCTTTCCCATGTTGTTTGTTTTGTTATCGCTGCCTCCTGGGAAGCTGAGGTGTATGCTGTTGTGAGCACAAAAGAAGAGAAAACAAGAAGGAAGGGAAGATGTCGTGGAAGATCAAGAGCTTGAATCAGCTACTATTTCCTTGAAATCCCTTTTGCCTGAGTTCCACGACACTTGTACAGTAATGCATTGACGTTTCGTATATTACACAATGAGATTTTGCACTTAGGTGAGTACCTTTATTTCTTGTTTTAGTGCTTACGTTTTTCTATATAGACTGACTTTCCTAAATAAGTTATGCTCTCTCACTAAGAGATTGGGAAATATATTTTTTCTCCCTATTCTAGCTCGCTTGAACTTCCTTTGACGCTTACAATAATTATCTGAGCCTTCTAGACAACAAAACTATCATGATTTTCTTACATATGATTTTACTATATTTGGTTGGTATCTTCTTGAAATTATGCTTCAATAACTTCTCTTTTGAGCGGAGTGCCTATTGAAACAGTCTTTCTACCCCACAAAGGTAGGGTAATCGCACTGGTATGTCAATATTGTTGTATGAAACTATACGATCTAGCATTTGGGTTGGGGGGAGGATGGCAAGAGACTTTTGTAATAACTAAAAATTGTGGATGTATTAGGGCACTCAAAGATCTTATTAATACTGGATTGATTACTAAGGGATCATCCAGTAGCTGGATAAGAAATAAGTTAATCATATATCAAACTTTCATACAACTTATATGATGTTTGGTAAGTAGATAAAAAATAGTTATTTTATGTAAAAATTACTACGACATTTAGTTGACATAGAAACCCACATAACTAATACATGTGTAGGTTATGAGGGAATCTATGTAGGGGTGTAGGCAAGCCTGGTGAAAGCTTCCGATGAACCTATGATCTCCTAGTCACATGGCGACAACTTTATTAGTTACTCCAAGGCCCCTTTCTATCAATATAGGGGTGTGAGTTTGCTTTTTCAATTTAGTTTTGTATTATTTGATTTCATTTTTTAAATTTTTGGTGTTGAAAATGTGTAATCCAATTCGAACCAAACTAAATTTGGTTTGGTTTGATTTGGTTTTTCTCTTTTCGGTTTGGCTTTTTTTGCTTCAGTTATTCGATCATATCAATAATTAATAACATAATCAAAGTTATATTTGCAAGTTGAAAAAGAATATATACAAGGGAAGTAATAATAATGAATATCTTAAACTGTACTTTCTTATATAAATCACAAGTAATGCTTTAAACAAAATACTTGATAAATCAATAAACGTAAACATAAAATATTAACTAACTTATAATGAAAGGCAATAATAAAAAAGGGACAAAAGTGGTTCGACTCCAACTTTAATTCTAAACCTGAATATTACATATGTAATTAATAATATATATACATTGTATATATGTATATTTGATATATACATACATAAAGTAATTTGGTTATTTTGGTTTCTCGATTTTTATTTTTCTAAACCCAAAACCAAATCGAAAAAACAAAAAAAAAAAAGTGAATTCTTAATCTGAAACCATATCAAAAAACCAATCCAAATTAAAATTTGGTTTGGTTTGGATTGATTTTTTGGTTTAATCTATATAGTGTACAACCTCAAATCTATATATTATTTTATGTAAGATAGAAAGTGGAATAACTAATATATTTATAACTAATACATGAATAACTAATACCTATATAAAACAATACATAAATTCATTCATAACTAATTTGCATTACTAATACCTGCATAAATCTAACCAGCTACCAAACGGTCTCTAAGTTCTACAACTTGACAGAGTAGTTAAACTTTATGAATACAAAATGATAAAAATGTTATCTGTTTCATGAAATCTTTTATCAAAAAATGAGGTCTCTATCTAATTATATACGAGATGTAGTTATCACATGGATGGTGATGTTCTTCTGTCTAATAGTTGGTCCAATTTCTCTCATTTATTCCTTCACTATATCAGAACATCAAGACTACAATAAATACTAACACTTCAGGTGGTTAATCTTTCTATTCCTAATTCCAACATCCTAGGAATATTAAAAACTACAACAAATATTACTTTTGTTCCTATAAATTCTATTACAATAAATTTATATTTTTTAATTATCAATAATCAAAAGACCCATACGATCTCATTTCTGAAAAAAGAGAATAACCTCTTCTCTACCTACTCATTCATCCATGAATCTAAACCAAACAAACTTCACTTTTCCCCCAATTCTCTTAATGTCAGCAGACAGTTGGCTGTGAGGGAACCCCCATCTGTATGACACTGCTAGTATCAATCATGAATCCAGCATCTTAGGTCAAAATGGGTCTCCAAGGCCACTCTCTAATACTGTATGTCTTGATGGAAAATCAAGAAATGATACAAGTGATACAAAATTCTTTTGTCAAAGCTCAAATTGTGTCGGAGAGTCATGGAGACTCACAACAGTCATCTATGGATATCGACAACCCTTAAACTCCCAAAGAACTACTGATCTTAGGCGTATTTATACGCCTAATTAGCCAAATAAACCCATAAAATGAGTTAAGTCAGAGGGTAAACATAAGAGAACAATTGTTTTTAATATGATTGTCGTTATTTTTCTAATCTAGGGGTCGAGTACTCCATGTGGTTGCATTTTGCAGAGATTAGTCAAATTATAGCAGTCTGAAGTCATGTGCAAAGCGGAAGGATGAAAACGTCCCAGAAAGCAAGGAAAAAAGAAGCAGGATGCAGCAGAGACAATGGTCTGCGTCGCGGATGGCAGCAGACTAGCAGAATTGGAAAGAAGAACAAAAATACACAAAGGCCCAGTGCGCTGCAGGGTCCGCGTCGCGGACCAGTGTGCAAGAAGAAGCGAATCTGTCCACTCAGCAACTTAACAGACCGGGTCAATACACACTAGTCCGCGTCGCGGACTGCATGTTTTTCAAGTGAAAATACGAGTTACGGTTTTAGAGAAAAGGAGGCTATTAATTATTGTATTATTCATCTTTTGTTTATTCGATTTTTATCAAGGAATAGATGGGAGGTATAGAGAAGACAACCTAGGTCTACTTTGGTTTGATTTTCATCTTTGTCTTCTTGAATGTTCATGTATATCAACTTATTCTTGATGTGGGAACAAATCATGAGAGGCTAGTTCTCCCATATTCTGGGATTGTAGCCCTAGACAATGTGATTTCTTAATCTTTGATTTATGTATGATGGGTTTATCATTTATTCTTGTGCCACTTTGATTAATACTTCTTAGCCTGATCAACTAGGGAGGAAAAGGGTTAGTTATTCTGAATTCGAAAGATATTGGAATAATTAGAACACAGTGGAACAAGAAGCTTGTCCGACTAGGTTATTAGATTGGTTCGTGTAAGGGAGAATCGTGAAAACTACCCTTACACCTTGCTTAGTTCATAATACAGGAAGATAAATTTAATGCATTTTTGGTGATCTGTCTATCCCCGTTCAACGATGTAGGTAGGCAGTCATTAGAAGTAGGCTTGTAGAGGCGTGCAACCCTGTTAGGTCAATTTAACCCTGTGAACTAATAAATGTAAACCCAGGTGCAGGAATACGGATTGAGAAACACGAAGTCGTTATGGCTATAATCCCAGAATCACCTTTAAATTGATAAATCGCTACTTCATATTATCTTAGAGTTTAGTACAATTCATTTTCTACAAATCTCATCGCCAATTGTTTTGGATATAAATTTAGCATAATAACTTGAGGAGAAACCAATAATCTTGAAATCCTTTGGGTTCGACATCCGGCTCATAAGAAGAGCTATTGTATTACTTGAGTTGACCACATACACTTGCGTGTGCTGGGGAAGCAACATGTTTTTGGCGCCGTTGCCGGGGATTTAAAGTGAATTGGTTAATTTTCTGAGTATTGTGCTTTGTGTGCTCGCTGCATTTGATCTTAGTTGTGCCTTTATTTCAGGCAGTCGAGTATTAAACTGGAGGGCCAGGATTCGTGCTTTCGACAACCAAGAAGGAGAGCAGGGGTCCTATTTCAAACTCCTCCACTTGAACTTATTGCACAAGAGGATCGTGAGACCAACAACACTAACGCAAATCTGATCAGGGAACCAATGGCTGACGGAAATCCTCTTGTACCGGCAGCACCGCGCCCGGTGAGGGATGTGGCAATCCCACGGACCACCAATGTTACGAGTTGCTTCATGAAACTGGAGCCCGGAGGTCGGTGGGAACTTATACAAAACATGGTTCAGTTGCTACACTCCACTGGACAGTTCACTGGATTACCGCATGAGGACTCAAGTCCATCTTCAGAACTTCCTGGAGATCGCAGACACTTTCATTCCGGCAGGGGTGAATATAGACTATGTCAGGATGACCCTTTTTCTTTTCTCATTGTTGGGAGCCGCCCGGAGATGGTTGCAGATAGAGCCACCAATCTCTATCACCTCATGGGATGATTTGGCTCGTGAGTTCCTCACTCGATTCTTCTCATCGGGAAAGACTGCAAAACTCAGGAGTGAAATCTTGAGCTTCAAGCAAAAGCCGAAGGAGAATTTATATCAAGCTTGGGACAGGTTTAAAACGTTGCTCATCAATTGCCCTCATCATTGCCAAGCTAATGAAGTGTTGGTTCATACCTTCATAGAAGGTCTAGAACCAAACACAAAGATCCTTCTTGATTCAGCTGCAGGCGGGCAAGCATTGGAAAAGACGTATGACGAGCTGTACGCCTTGCTGAATAGGATTGCACAAGGAAATCCTGAATGGAATGGAGGATCTAGTAGGCCTGCTGTCCAGAAACAAGCTGATGTGCTAGAAATTGATGCCATAACTGCTCAGCAAGCGCAGATGTCTGTCATGCAGAATATGATAACTACCCAGTTCAACAACTTGGCATTAGGACAGCAGCAACAGTTGCAGGCAAGTGGGGGGCAGCAGCCAGCCTCAGTGAATGCAGTGCAACAACAACAGCCTGGATGGTGTGATGTGTGCGGGGGAGGAGATCATACTGCTGAGTCTTGTGGGTCAAATCCTGAAGCAGTGAACGCTGTGGGGAATGCAAATAGAGGTGGTTATCAAGGCTATGGTAACACATACAACCCCAATTGGAGGAATTATCCCAACTTCTCCTGGGGAGGTCAGCAACCAAATCAGGGGGCCTTTCAGCAAAGACCACAGGGGAATAATACATACTATAATCAGCAAGCACAACAGCTTGCCAAACAGGCTAACCCAAATAGTATGACTGACAGTGAAGTACTGAGGCAGATTCTAGCAAACCAGAATAGACAGGAGGAGGAAATTCGGAGAAACAAGCAGGATCTTGAAAACTTGGAAAGGCAGTTGGGCCAGTTAGCAGGAAATATGAATTTCAGACCCCAAGGGGGTCTACCAAGTAACACTGACCCTAACCCAAAACAGGTGAATGCAGTCAGTCAAGGAGTGGACGACCACTCATGGAAGCAGTTCCTAAGAAAAGGGTTGAAGCTGAAGCAGGCACTACCCCAAGTGATGAGGCTGACATGCAAAATCCAGCTCTGGCAGAGAGTACCCCAGTCCCAAAACCACCTCCTCCCTTTCCACAGAAGTTCAAGAAGAAGAATGAGGACGACTGTTTTCAGAAGTTCATCGGGTTGTTAAAGCAGGTACATATTAACTTACCACTAATTGATGTTTTGCAGGGCATTCCAAAATATGTTAAATACGTGAAGGACATCGTGGCAAACAAAAGCAAGTTAGCTGAGTACGAGACTGTAGCACTCACAGAGACTTGCAGCTCTAGGATCTTGAATGGATCCAGATTGCCCACAAAGATGAAAGATCCGGGGAGTTTCACAGTGCAGGTAACGATAGGTGGTCGTGTGAATGCAAAAGGGTTGTGTGATCTAGGTGCAAGCATTAATTTAATGCCTAGCTCCATGTTCACAAAGTTGGGCCTGGGAAGCCCAAAGCTGACCACCATCGTACTACAACTAGCGGATCAGTCAGTGGCGAGACCTGACGGGGTAACTGAGGATGTACTAGTCTAAGTGGGATCACTCATTTTCCCAGTGGACTTTGTCATCCTAGACTTTGAACCTGATCCTGAGGTCCCCTTCTTTCTTGGTCGCCCGTTCTTAGCAACAGGTGGAGCATTAATAGATGTAGCAGCGCGGAAGCTTACCATGAGAGCCCATGATAAAGTGGAAGTGTTCGATGTGTATAAAGCTATGAAGCTCCCCGCAGCTCATGAGGATCTGGCAGCTATCACCGTGTTAGACACGACAGCTGCAGTGAGCCGGGTAGAGATAACAGACCCACTGACCCGAGTTTTACTGAACCAAGGGTTGGTGGATAATGCAGAAGAAAAAGAAATAGAGAGGGTGTTGAATGGCCACAATGTGAGTATCTTGAAAAAAGAAGCAGAGCCATTGAATAGAGTCCTAGGACCGCCCCTCAAACTTTCAATTGAAGAAGCACCTAAGCTAGAACTGAAGCCGCTGCCTTCGCACCTCAGGTATGTATTCCTTGGCGAAAATGAAACGTTACCCGTAATCTTGTCTGTGTCTTTGACTGCAGCCCAGGTAGAAGCAGCAGTGGCAGTGCTAAGGCAAAGGAAGAAAGCTATGGGATGGCAAATGTCAGACATTCAAGGCATCAACCCAGCCTTATGCATGCATAGGATCTACATGGAGAAGGGCCACAAGCCAGTGGCTCAACCACAGAGGAGGCTAAATCCCATTATGAAAGAGGTGGTGAAGAAAGAAGTGATCAAGTGGTTGGATGCAGGAATCATTTTCCCCATATCTGACAGCAAGTGGGTAAGCCCGGTGCAATGTATGCCTAAGAAAGGGGGGATGACGGTTGTCACTAATGACAAGAACGAGTTGATCCCAACCAGAATGGTGACAGGGTGGCGAATCTGCATGGATTACAGGAGACTGAATGATGCCACCCGAAAGGACCACTATCTGGTGCCGTTTATTGATCAAATGTTGGATAGGTTAGCTGAGCAAGAGTATTACTGCTTCCTGGATGGATAATCGGGGTATAATCAGATCACCATCGCCCCTAAGGACCAAGAAAAGACAACCTTCACCTGTCCATATGGAACCTATGCCTTCAAACGCATGCCTTTTGGATTGTGCAATGCACCTGCCACTTTCCAAAGGTGTATGATGGTTATATTCCACGACATGGTGGACGACATAGTGGAGTTATTCATGGATGACTTCTCAGTGTTTGGGGAATCCTTTGACACATGCTTACAGAATCTAGACAGAGTATTGGCACGATGTGAGGAAACAAATCTAGTTCTTAATTGGGAGAATTGCCATTTCCTGGTGAAAGAAGGGATAGTTCTTGGGCACAAAGTCTCAAAGCGTGGTTTGGAGGTGGACAAGGCAAAGATAGAGGCCATAGAGAAGTTGCCACCCCCGATGTCAGTAAAAGGAGTCCGGAGCTTTTTGGGTCATGCGGGTTTGTATCGGAGGTTCATAAAAGATTTCTCAAAAATTGCCAAGCCGTTGTCAACCCTTCTGGAGAAGGAGGTAACTTTCAACTTTGATGCTTCATGTTTGCAGTCCTACGAGACGCTAAAGAAGAAGTTAGTCGAGGCTCCAATACTGACAACACCAGATTGAGAACTCCCATTTGAGCTGATGTGTGATGCCAGTGACAATGCTGTGGGTGCAGTGCTAGGCCAACGCTGAGAGAAGGTGTTCCACGCCACTTACTATGTTAGTAAAACGCTTGATGCAGCGCAGTGTAATTACACAGTAACTGAGACGGAGATGCTGGTATTAGTATATGCATTTGACAAATTCAGGGCATACTTAGTGGGCACCAAGGTGATAGTGTTTACCGAGCACGCAGCGGTACGCTATTTGTTCAATAAGAAGGAAGCTAAGCCCAGGTTGATTCGCTGGATCCTTCTACTGCAAGAATTTGACATCGAGATAAAGGACCATAAAGGGAGTGAAAACCAGATCGCTGATCATCTGTCTTGTTTGGAAAGTGATGCTCACATAGGGGAACAACTGCAGATCAAAGAAGAGTTCCCAGATGAACAGTTGAAGGCCTTAGAGGTGGAGGAACTACCATGGTATGCAGATATTGTGAACTACTTGGTGAGTGGGGTGGTCCCACCTAGGGCGACTTATCAGCAAAGAAAGCGGCTGGCTCATGATGCAAAGGCATTTATATGGTCTGAGTTGTACTTATTTAAACAAGGGCCGGACAGAATGGTGAGAAGATGTGTGCCGGAGACAGAGATGCAAAAGATTCTAGGAAGTTGTCATGCTTCTCTCTACGGGTGTCATCACGGCGGTGAAAGAACAGCGCATAAGGTGCTACAGTCCGGGTTTTTCTGGCCCACATTATTCAGGGATGCTGTGCAGTTCGTGAGGACATGTGAGGCATGTCAGAAAACAGGCACCATTTCTAAAAGACACGAGATGCCCCTCAACAACATCTTGAAAGTGGAGATCTTTGATGTATAGGGAATGGACTTCATGGGGCCATTCCCACTATCCTTTGGGAACCAGTACATCTTAGTAGCTGTGGATTATGTCTCCAAGTGGGTGGAAGCAGCAGCTTTGCCCATGAATGACGCAAAAGTAGTGAGCGAATTCCTAAGGAAGCAAATTTTCACGAGATTTGGGACCCCAAGGGCCATCATTAGTGATGGAGGCACTCATTTCATCAACCAAACGGTGAAGAATTTGCTAGCCAAGTATGGGGTGCATCATAAGGTTGCCACAGCATACCATCCACAAACGAGTGGGCAAGTAGAGGTGTCGAACAGGGAAGTGAAGCAGATACTCTAGAAGACTGTGAATGCTACCAGGAAGGATTGGGCAGTCAAACTTGACGAAGCCTTGTGGGCATACCGGACAGCATATAAGACACTGATAGGCACATCCCCATATCGGTTGGTATATGGGAAGGCATGTCACCTCCCAGTGGAGCTCGAGCATCAAGCCTATTGGGCAATTAAGAAGCTAAATCTGGATCCTGAGCTTGCGGGGAAGAAAAGGTTGGAGCAGCTAGTGGAGTTGGATGAATTCCGGCTTCACGCGTATGAGAACGCGAAACTGTATAAGGAGAAGACCAAAAGATGGCATGACCGGCGCATAATTCCTCGGGCCTTTGAACCAGGTCAGAAGGTACTTCTTTTTAACTCTCGTTTGAAATTGTTTCCAGGGAAGCTGAGGTCCAAGTGGAGTGGACCATACACCGTGGTGAACGTCACACCGCACGGAGCTGTGGAGCTAAAGAGTGCAGATTTGGACCAAACTTTTTTGATGAATGGCCAGCGTGGCAAGCACTACTATGGTGCTGACACAAACAGAGAAGAAGAGGTCATTCAGTTGGCCAATGACGAATGAGTAATGCTGCGTCGTGCCGCGACGGTAAATTAGGCGCTGTATGGGAGGCAACCCGTGGTAAGGTAAGTTTTCTTTTTTTTTAAAAAAAATAAAAAAAATACAGAGAAGCACCAAGTGGCTGTCCGCGATGCATGCGCGTCGCAGACGTAACGCGCAGCAGGCTAATCCCGGGGTTTAAATGAACATCACCGATTCCCGGTAATCCATCGTTTAATTTTGGAATTTCTTTGTTTGGATTACCTTATGTTGGTGTTTAGCAGGATGCTCAAGTACGAGGTGAATTTTTCGGGGCCCGTAGCTCAATTTCATAATTCGTTTTGGGCCCCAAAATAGTGAGCCTCCGCGACGTGTTGGTATCGCAGACAGGTACTTGTACGCTATTTTCAGGATACAAATTGTGTCTTCGATTTTGGTCGACCCGGGAGGTATGTTGTACATTATGTTTTTGCTGAACTAACCTGGGTAAGTGTGTTGAAGTATTTTCAGGTGTTCGGTAAATTTTTCGGGGCCTGTAGCTAAAAAGTCAAAATAATTTTGGCCCCGAAACAGTGTCTCTCCGCGACAGTACCGCATCGCGGAGAGGTCGCACACCCACACTTGTGTGCTGCTCTGGGTGGAGAGAACGTATTGTCAATTTTTCTCTAATTCCATGAATTTTTTTTGTATTTCTTTCATTGAACTAACATGTCTTGCTATGTTGAAGCCTAGTCCAGGGTTAGTTGAATTTTTCGGGGCCCGTAGCTGAAAATCAAAAATAATTTTGGCCCCGAAATAGTAAGCCTCCGCGACAGTACCGCGTCGCGGAGGCGTCGCACACTTGTGCAATATTTCCACCCAGGTCTGGAAATTGTACAAGGAGTGGGCCTCGTTTTCCATGCAACCCTGCCCCTTTATATACCCCAGCCGTTTCTTTCATTTTTTTCCTCAATTCTTCCCGCGTTTGCCCCATTTTTCTCTCTTCTCTCTAAATCTTTTCCCCCCTTCTCAAAGATTTGAAGATCTACGCGATGCACACCCCCTCCCACATCATCTCCCTACCTCTCAAGTAAGTATTCTTAGTCCCAATGTCATTTTTATGGTTAGTTAGGGTTTCTTTGTGCCTATTTGAACATATACATGCATAAGGTGAGTGGTAGGACATCAATATCCTAATGGGGGTGTAGTGGGCATAGATCTATGTTAAAGGTTGAAATTCTTGGGTGAAACCATGGGAAAAGTGAAATTTTTGGCACAATCATTGTAGGGTGAAAACCCTAAGTTGCGAAAATTTGGGGAAAAGTTATTATAATTGATGGGATTGAGTTCTTGCGAGGGTAACTACCTTGAATTGTTAGAAATTGTTGAGTGTGGGTAGTTTCTGCTCTATTTTTTTTTTTGCATTGTGGTTGTATGGTTTGTATGGGGGCGATAGTGATTATTGGACCTAATCTTTGTGATACACTATGGGGTGAACTGTGGTGCCATGTGCCACCGGTGAAGTGGAGAAGTCTGAGTATCCGCTTCACCCGGTATGTTGTGATCTAAGTGTGGGGAGGGCACCCCCTAGACCGGCCCACGGTCCCCCTTGGCATTACTGTTGAGACACTAAGTTGGTTATGCTGCAGGTAGTGATGGCTTCTCGAATCCGAAGGACAGGTCAGACAAGCGGAGCTGGCGCCTCAGGCAGCCGCAGGCGTGCCAGGGACGTCCCTGAGGTGCCCCGAGCCCCTGACCACCTAGGGTAAAGAACTTGTTATGGGCTTCGGGCGGTGGACCGAGAGAGGCAGAGGTGGTACAGGGCTCACAATGAGACCAAGTACTTCCCCGACGTCCCCATTGATGCAGACTCCCTAGCCCGTGAATTCCCCAACATCTACCAACGCTGCATGGACTACAATCTGCTGTTTCTGTTCAACGACGCCCTGCCTTGCAATCTCAGCATAGTCAGGGAGTTTTATGCTGATATGAAAAAGGAGTCCTGCACGCAGGTGGTCATAGTGCGCGGGGTGGAGGTAAATTTTGGACCCTTGGACATCAGCAACATCCTGGGCACGGGGGATGTATCCGCCGGAGATTTTAATGAATTGCAGCTCCGCCCTCTATACCGTCTCATACGGTACACACTGGCCAGAGTGAACTCAACAGCTAGGTGTATTCGGCATGCAGGCCGAGGGTACCACCAAAGCTTCCCCTTCGCACACATGAACAGGGAAGATAGGGTGTGGGTCAAGATTGTCATGCACTCATTCTTTCCAGGCCAGCACTTCACGGCTGTGACCAGAGACCGCACCTGCCTTGTGTATGCTCTCATGACGGGCATGGCGCTGAATTTTGGGGCTATCCTCAAGTCTGCAATGAGGAAGGCACACGTTCACCGGGGTCGCAGGTATGCGTTTGGGGGCCTTATAACTGAACTTTGTAATCGTGCAGGTGTCCCCACAGAGGAGCTCGACTATTGGCCTCAAATTGAGGCCCCACCGTATAATGTCACTAATATCAAGGGGTCGGAGGAAGCTACAGGGCCAATTCTCATCACAGCAGAGCGAAATCATAGAGATGAGCTTATCATGGCCCATATGTTTGGGCTCGAAATGCTTAGGCACAGGGTGGGTGGTCGCCCGTCTCCCCAGTTGGAGCTCGATGAGGTCGCCGCTGCCTACCCTCTCAATGCCCATGCTAATGCTATGCTGGGCATCGGGCCTACCTTCGTAGAACTGGTTGATGATGACGTCCCCACAGACCCTGAAGAAGCACAGATGGACTCCGATACTGAGGAGGACGAGGTTGAGGATGAGGTCCCAGTTGCCACGGTGGGAGAGCCGATCTTACCGGGCCCAGATGATGTGGAGTAGCCAGGCCTGATGCAGGTTTTCTATGTTCAGCACTGAGGGCAGTGTTGATTCTAAGTGTGGGGTGGTGGAAGGACAAGGCCAGGATTATGCATTATGTTTTTTTTATTATTTCAGTTGGCATGTATAATGCAGATACCTCTTTTCTTTTCTTGTTTTCCTTTCTTGTGCCTAGTATATGTATGTTTGTCTTTTTTGCTACTAGTGGAATTGTTATGTAAATAAGTTGTTCTCTGGTTATGATTGTGTTTACTTTGTGCAACATGTAGTGTAGAGATGTGTGTGCAGCAATATAACCAAGCAGGGTAGGATAGCCGTGTAAATTAAACGGACGTAACCACTAGAGGACCTGAATCTGATTCTAATACTTCAGAATAAAATGAAATAACCAAGAAATCCTGTGCATCAGGCAACATTGAATCTTCAGTTAACTTTATGAAGGGAGTGTGCCAAGAGTGGTAAGCGAAATTGTATAAGTCTGTGTTCGAATAGTTGCTAGAACTTGCCCTGCGTGTTATTGAAGCGAAATAAAAAGGATTGCTTTGTTTAGGAGATGATAATAGGCTTTCTTTGATTTGTCTTGTAAAATTTTAGCCTTTTCAGATATTATATCACTAGTTAGCCCTTTTTGAGCCTATAGTTTTTTGTTGATAGCCATACTTTTGCCTTGATCCGATTTTGTTGAATCCCTAGTTTTTACACCTTGCTTCCTTGAGCACTGTAGCATAGACTGATTGTAATGGTTGAATTTGAAGAAAAGGGATAGTTAAGTGGTAAAAGGAGATCAATGATAGCTACATGGTGATGAAAAAGCCCTCTTTGAAAGAATGGGTCATATAAAAAAACATTCTTGATGAGATGAGATTGCTAGTGAAATAATCAGTGAATGGAGGGTGGAACAATAACGAAAAGAAGAGAATGAGTGATGAAGTTTAAAAGTGCAAAGTGCTTAGGGAAGTGTAAGTCACTATTATATAGTTCCTACCCATCCCCTAGCCTACATTACAACCCATTAAAAGTCCTATATGATTCTATTCAAGAATTCTTAATTAGTGGAGATGTACATTAAGGGCAAGCCTATAGGAACTAGACCCCACACAAGACATCATTTGTGAGGGAGAGAGAGTTGATTGAATACCCACATCCGTGTGTTTGTTGTATCTGCCATTATGATAAGTATGAATGGGTAATTCTTCTGGTGAGGGCACAACCTGGAGTAAGGTTAGCAGTCAGATGATAGCGTTGACTAATGTGCTGCATGATTTCATGGTTAAGCGGCAAGGATTAGATAAAGGAGATGCTGTCAGGATCTAGTATGGTTTTGAATTCTTTGATGCACGCGAGCCATTCGTATCAGTTGTTTGGGGGATATATACTGCCTAGCGAGTCTCATGCATGAGTGTCGTAATTTCCCGAGGACAGACAAAACTCTAAGTGTGGGGTGGTGATCTTAATACGCCTAATTAGCCAAATAAACCCATAAAATGAGTTAAGTCAGAGGGTAAACTTAAGAGAACAGTTGTTTTTAATATGATTGTCGTTATTTTTCTAATCTAGGGGTCGAGTACTCCATGTGGTTGCATTTTGCAGAGATTAGTCAAATTATAGCAGTCCGAAATCATGTGCAAAGCGGAAGGATGAAAATGTCCCAGAAAGCAAGGAAGAAAAGAAGCAGGATGTAGCAGAGACAATGGTCCGTGTCGCGGACCTGGCAGCAGACCAGCAGAACTGGAAAGAAGAAGAAAAATACACAAAGGCCCAGTGCACTGCAGGGTCCGCATCGCGGACCAGTATGCAAGAAGAAGCGAATCTGTCCAGTCAGCAACTTAACGGACTGGGTTAATGCACACTAGTCCGTGTCGCGGATTGCATGTTTTTCAAGTGAAAATACGAGTTACGGGTTTTAGAGAAAAGGAGGCTATTAATTATTGTATTATTCATCTTTTGTTTATTCGGTTTTTATCAAGGAATAGACGGGAGGCATAGAGAAGACAACCTAGGTCTACTTTGGTTTGATTTTCATCTTTGTCTTCTTGAATGTTCATGTATATCAACGTATTCTTGATGTGGGAACAAATCATGAGAGGCTAGTTCTCCCATATTCTAGGATTGTAGCCCTAGACAATGTGATTTCTTAATCTTTGGTTTATGTATGATGGGTTTATCATTTATTCTTGTTCCACTTTGATTAATACTTCTTAGCCTGATCAACTAGGGAGGAAAGGGGTTAGTTATTCTGAATTCGAAAGATGTTGGAATAATTAGAACATAGTGGAACAAGAAGCTTGTCCAGCTAGGTTATTAGATTGGTTCGTGTAAGGGAGAATTGTGACAACTACCCTTACACCTTGCTTAGTTCATAATACAGGAAGATAACTTTAATGCATTTTCGGTGATCTGCCCATCCCCACTCAACGATGTAGGTAGGCAGTCATTAAAAGTAGGCCTGCAGAGGCGTGCAACCCTGTTAGGTAAATTTAACCCTGTGAACTAATAAATGTAAACCCAGGTGCATGAATACGGATTGAGAAACACGAAGTCGTTATGGCTATAATCCCGAAATCACCTTTAAATTGATAAATCGCTACTTCATATTATCTTAGAGTTTAGTACAATTCATTTTCTACAAATCTTATCGCCAATTGTTTTGGATATAAATTTAGCATAATAACTTGAGGAGAAACCAATAATCTTGAAATCCTTTGGGTTCGACATCCGGCTCATAAGAAGAGCTACTGTATTACTTGAGTTGACCACGTACACTTGCGTGTGCTGGGGAAGCAACAACTACCTACTCCTTGGGTTACCATTCTTCTATATTCTAACATGGGAGACACCAATGTACACTTCCATGCCCCAAACTCATCCAATGGATGCCATTGGATGAGTTTGGGGCTTGGAAGTGTACATTGGTGTCTCCCATGTTGGGATATGGAAGAACGGTAACCCTAGGAGTAGGTAGTTCAATGGTGCTTAAGGGGTTGTCGACATCCATAGATGGATGTTGTAAGTTTCCATGGCCCTCCGACACAATATGAGTTTTGACAAAAAGATTGTATCACTAGTATAATTTCTTGATTTTCAATTAATACATTTTGTGTTAGAGAGTGGCCTTGGAGACTCATTTCGACCCAAGATGATGGGTCTGTGTTGGGTACTGGTAATGTCATGTAGATGGGGGTTGCCCTCGTAGTCAATTCGTCCACTAGTACTAAGGGAATTTGTGGGAAAGTTACGTTTGTCCGATTTTGAATTCATGGTTGATTGAGTGGGTAGAGTAGACGTTTTTCGCTTTTGTTGACGATAAGATTCTATGAGTCTTATGGTCATTGATATTTAAAGGAGGCAAATCTATTGTAATAAAATTTATTGGAATAGAAGTAGTATTTATTGTAATATTAATATTCGTGTATGTTGGAATCGAGAGTAAAAGGATTAACCTCCGGAAGTTGAAATCTCTATTTAAGAAAAAAAAAGAAAATGGAAAACAAAACAGAATAAGAGCCTATTTGGATTGATTGTTAGCTTATATTAGAAGTTCTAATTATTGCCTTTGGCTTCATTTTTTTATTTTGGCTTAAAAACATGTGCTTATAAGCATTTTTTTTGTTTTACCCAAATACTTCAAAATTATTTAAAAGTTATTTTGGCTTAAAAGCACCTAAAATAAATTAATCAATACAGGCTCTATAGTTTGTTCCTGTGGACACACTTCTACATTTGCTCAAAACAGAGAAGAGGGTGACTCTATTACATGACCTTATTCATGATAGGTGATATTGGGAATCTCTTCTAAAGTTTCAGCAAATTCTTTCGATGAATTTCCTGTACCAATCCCATTTTCTAGATTCTTGCTGAAACTAGATTGGATTGATGTACTAAATTTTAAGATATGATGTTCTGTTCTAGTAGATTGTAGCTGATAAATCGAAATGTGAAGTGCCTGTATTAGAGTGAAAATTGATTTTCATGAGGCTGAGTTATATGGATGTTCCTGTATGGGAACTTGTACACAATCAAAACACAGATAAGATGCACGATTTGTTACTCATATGAGTGTGCAGATAAAATATTTCTGTACCCCAACAGTAATAGATGGATGGATAGGGAGATAAAAATATTTACCATAGACATGGCACTTGAGCTTTATGGTGCCTTTACGTCGTGTTTGATTCATGACTCCACAGTACATTGCTGAAATATGATAAACTTTTGGATGCAAGATGATAAACAATTGTATATTTGTGGTAAATCTAAGCAGTCATGATTCGTTTGTTTACATAGTGCAACTGTTATATCCCCAGCATCGACTGCAAAGTCAGTCTAGATGAGAGATATGCACATGGAAATGACTCCAATTGCAAGCTAGGAACCTTCCAAGACAGGAACATGTGCGAGCAACAACACCAACTTCTTCTCGGCCATCAACTCCAGGAGTTGCACCAGCTTCCTCTCCTTTTCGTCCTTCAAATGATTATTTGGATACTCGCACTAGTGAGTTGTATGACCAGGAATTACAGATGAAAACTTGAAGAGAGATCATGCACTTGGAACTAAACTTGGTAAGATGAAAATACATAGGAGGGCTGAACTTCCCTCTAGTGACCTTCTGTCATCGGAATCCACCTTCCTTTCTTCTCTGTTTCACCCCAACCTTTGTCTCTTTCATTTTATCAAATTACAGGGGACGATATGATCTAAACAGTAAGAAACATGCAATTAGAACGAGAGGTGGAGGGGGAAGATACTATTGAGAATATCCCACTATTGAACTCCAATAAGAATGGAACTAGTACAGTAGCAGAAAATGAAATTCCTTTATGGGTCCCACAAACATAATCAGACTCAACAAAGAATTTCAGGTACATTTTATTGGCTATGAAGACGTGGCCATGAACCTCTTCGTGGCGATTGATAGTAAGAGAAACAACTGAGAAGGGGGCTGGAGCTTTAGTCCATATAACTCCAATAGGAGATCAACTTGCGTTAGAGGAGATGGTTGGAGTTGCTCAAGGACTATGACATGAACATTTTCCACCACCCAGGTAAAGCTAACATTGTTTTTGATGCTCTTAGCTAGTTATCCATGGGTAGTGATTCCCATGTGGAGGAATGAAAGAAAGAGTTGGCTAAGAAAGTGCATAGATTGGCCTGATTAGGAGTTCAACTCAAAGAATGTTGAAGGTGGAGTGAATGTTCAAAAATGGATGTTTCATCTCTAGTGGCAGAAGTGAAGGAGAAGTAAGACCATGATCCTGTTCTACTTCAGCTAAAGGAAGTTGTCCATAAACAAAAAGTGATGGTTTTCTTAAAATGGGGAGATGGTGTGCTGAGATACCAGAGTAGATTATATGTTTTGAATGTTGATGGTGTTCGAGATAGAATTATGGCTGAAGCTCACAACTTTAGGTATTCTGTCACGACCCGGGGTCGGGACCTAGATGTGAAACAGCGAATGGGGATCTGAGAGTCCCCAAACAAGCCTCAAATTCAGAATCCACATACTTGGTGCAAGAGCAGGTAAGTGCATATAATTAAATTAAAACGGTAGTCAAGTCAAAAGAGAAAACCATTCAATTAGATGAACAGAATGAGAAAGTTTTACATAGTGCCCCCAACTATGCCTATAGTCAAGGAACGAGGGCCAGGGCAAGTTCCGGGATCATCCTCAACAAAAGAATATACACAATGAACACAAGAAATAAAAGCTCACCCTCGGAAGATGGGGCTTACCGCAAAATATCTTCAAGGAAGGACTATTCGTCCTGCGGCTGGTACTCAAACTACTCGGTCCCTACATGATAAAATCATGTAGGCATAAAGTATGTGTTAGTACATTTGAATGTACTAAGTAGGCGGGCATGCAATGCATATGACTTACCGAACCTGCATATTAATGTTGGATGACAAAGCACATAGTATACAATGATCATATAAACAATGAAATTTAATATACAAGGTGCCATGGAATTTATAATGCGATAATGCTCCTATATAACGTGGATGGACTATAACTGACAACCCAAATCCATGTGAGCTATTACACGAATTGGACCGATTGGGACCTCCCACCAGTAGGGAGAAGATTACTTGCCAAGGGTAATCTACATCACACCTTATGGAACCCACCATTTCAGGGATGGTCACCTTTCTTACGGGACCCACATTTCGGAAGGAGTTACATAATCATATTAAGACATGTCATATCATAAACAGAATAGACGAATAACATCCGTCCCTATGTTGGCACATAGTTCAAGGAAAGGGAGAGGGACCTTGGAGGTATCCCTAACGCCCCCAATCCATCGGTGCTAAGTCTTACACATCCCACAAGAATACTATATATATATATATATATATATATATATATATATATATATATATATATATATATATATATATATATATCAAACGTTAAACGCACATATAGGCTCAAATTCCAAATCGCAAGATCAAAATCACAAGGTTCATGCAAGGAATAGCTCATCTATATGTACAAAGATGGTGCAAGCACCGAAGATGCTCCAAGAGCCAAGATACAATGTTGCAAGCACCCAAGACGCTCCAAGAGCCATAATCATAGACATACCGGTGATCACCTTCTTGTCATACCTCATGTCTTACCAAAACTCATATCATATTTCCTTTTTAAAATGAAATTGGGCTTAATCGTACATTTCTAAAATTTTCATGTATCAGTGTCACGAGTATGATGCAATGCATAATGTAGGGATGGCATGGGTAATATAGAGTATATCTAAAACATAGCAATATAATGTAAAAACTAGGAAATCCATAATAAAATTAACATGAAAATTGTAGTAGATATCACCCATGCATAATAATATCTTTAAACAACATGCATGTTCAAGATTTCACAACCCAAGTGATTCATCATACTAGAGCTTAACACAACTCGAAATCCGGAATGATGTATAACACATGCATTGTTCAAAGTCACCAAGATCAAGTAGTAAAAGTTCACATTTTAAGTATACAATTTCATAAAATAGTTTGAAAGGAACTTTGGGTCTTCTTGGTTGAAAGAGACCAAGAATTAAAACCCACGTACCTGACTTGAAGACAAACTTGAGAAGAAGTGGACTTCAATTGAGAGCCTTGACTTGAATTTCCTAGAGAGAAGTTGGAGAGTCTTGAAGGAGTGAATTTTAGAGAGAGGGAGAGAATTGAAGTAAAATGGCTGAAATGAAGGATTTCAGCTGGTAAAATGAACTTAGGAGGGGTGGAAAGGGCCACTTTCACGTTTAAAACAACCAATATTTCAAAAATACCATTAATAAAATGGACCCAAATTTGCTCTGTCTGGGTCACGCAGTAAGGTACACAGTCCGTGCAGTGTCACACGAACTGCATACTGTGTCGTGGTCCTGGACTTAAACTCTCCGAGGCAAAGTTTCTCCGAACTAAGTAGCATGACATGGATCAGTACACGGACCATCTGGGGTCACACGGACTGTAACCCCATACGTGTACAGGAGACCTTCCACACAGTAAACTATACGGGAGGCTACACGGACCATCTAACATCACACGGGCCGCGACTTGATCCGTGTAAAGGTGACCACACAGCACACCACACGGAATGCTACACGGATCGTGTGGCTTCACACGGACCGTGTGGAGGCCCATTTACCCTAAACGTTCCCAGGCGTCACTCCATGGGAGGCTACACGGACCATGTGACTACACATGGGCCATGTAGGCCCTTTCGTGAAGTGATACCTGACAGTTTTTCCTAGGGAAGTTTTGGACCTCAAAGTGCCGTCAGTGAGAGAAAAATCCAGAGCCTTACATATTCCATTCATCATAGCGTTACCAAAATGTACCATGACTTAAGAGAAGTCTATTGGTGGAGTGGAATGAAGAGGGATATTGCTAAGTTTGTTTCTAAGTGTCCAAATTGACAATAGGTTAAGTTGAGCATCAAAGGCCATGTGGATTGGCTCAAAACTTTGAGATTCTCGAATGGAAGCAGGAGATAATCAATATGGACTTTATTACCAATTTGTCGAGGTCCCGAAAGTAGCATGCTTCGATATGGGTGATTGGGGATGGAACGACTAAATCAGCTTACTTCCTAGCAGTTTAGACCACTGACACTATAGAAAGGTATGTTAAGTTGTACATCTGGGAGATTGTGTGGTTGCATTGAGTTCCCTTGTCCATCATCTCGGACAAAGGAGCCCAATTCACATCCAAATTTTCGAGATCTTTCCAGAAAGGACTGGGTTCAAAGGTTAATCTAAAGACTGCCTTTCATCCCCAGACAAATGGTCAGGAAGAGGGTACCATTCAAACCTTGAAGGATATGTTAAGGGCCTGCGTCCTTGACTTTAAGGGTAATTGGGATGACCATTTGCCTCTAATAGAATTTTTATATAATAATAGTTATCATGCAAGTATCCAGATGGCTCCCTACGAAGCTTTACATGGGAGGAGAAGTAGATCACTTATTGGGTGGTTCGAAGTTGGGGAAGCTGAATTGATTCGACCTGACCTTGTTCACCAATCCATGGAAAAAGTAAAGGTTATTAGAGAGAGGTTGAAGACTGCACAAAACCGCCAGAAGTCATACATTGATGTGAGAAGAATAGAATTAGAGTTTGAGGAAAATTATTGGGTGTACTTGAAAAGGTCACTAATGAAGGATGTCATGCGATTTGGTAAGAAGGGAAAGCTAAGTCCCCGCTATATTGGTCCATACACTACTAAAAAACTGCAAAAACATGATGCAAAAAAGTGACGGACTGCATTGCTTTTTCGTCAAAAGCGACGCAGTCAGTTCCGTCGCTTTTTTGCTCGTCGATTTTAACAAAGTCGCCAAAAAGCGACAAAGGACGTCGTAAATTTTTTTCAAAAAAAAGTGACGGATGACGTCACTTTATTTATTATTTTTTAATTATTTATTTTTTGTGATGGACTGCGTCGCATATACTAAAAAAATTAATTTTTTTTTAAAAATAAAAATCAAAAAAGCGACGGACTAGGTGACCCTATCCGTCCCTTTGCTGGATTTTTTTAAAAAAAATGCCAAAATGTGACGGACAAAGGGACCCCATTCGTCGATTTTCTGCAAATCTTTTGAAAGCAGAAACTGCCCTGCATTAAAATTCAAATCCAATACATACCAATACAGCCCAATATAACACAATTAACAACAACTAAAACACTCAAGTGATTATATGAAAAATAAAATTAATCGGGACATCAATTGAATATGATTTTTTTATTTGTGCACTTTTAGATATTTTTAAAATAAAAATAATTTAAAATAAAATTGTAAAAATAAGCAATTAACTCTCTTGAACATATTAGGTAGAAAACAAAAATAAAGAGAAAAAAAGAAATTTTCAACTCTATTGAATATTGAACTAATTTATTTTAAACATTAAAAAAACTCAAAATTCAATTTTATGGACTAATGTATTTTATATTAGACTTGTCATTTTTATAACTTGAGAAACTGAAAAAGTGGTTGTTGCACCTTGTTTTCACACTGAAGAAACAAGTAGCAAAATTGTAGTCTCAAGTTGAGAAACTGGGAATTTGTTACATCACAAACAAACAGATGAAGGTAACAGATGCATACAAAAGAAATGCAAATTACAAAAGTGTATGTATAGAGTATAGACACATGTATCATACTTCCTGTCATTCATCATGAGTTTCTTTCTGTCATACACATCACAAAAATACAATAATTGTACTTGACACTTCTCAGAGGAACTAATCAAGAGTTACACTAGTGGATCGCTATACATTCTCGTTCCTACAATAGTCCAATCACGATGTGTGGTTCAAGCAAATCCAAATTAGTTGAAGAGTTCAAAGTTCTGCCAATGTCACGACCCAAGCCTAGGGCCTAAACGTGACATGGCGAATGAGGAACCCGAAGGAACCCCAAACAAGCCTCTCGAATTTGTCATCGCACTTCATCGGTCGCGGAAGTACAATCAACATTAAATAAAGGGAATTAGGGACTAAGGGCAACCCATTTCAAAATAATATCATAGATTAAGAGTCAAGCTCATTTGCAAAATACTTGTCCAACGTACACCTCTATATATATCGATAGAATGGGGGTCATGACATACTACCGGCTCCCCTCATAGTCAAATACAAATACAAGCTAAGATCTCAAAACATAGGAGTAGGAAATATAACATAGTCCTCGAATCATTGAGGACTCACCAACAATCCCGGATAAGCACCGCACTAGCCACTTGGATGGAGAGAAGGATCAAGAGTAGCTCCGATCCCTACATGGTAACATCATGTAGGCAAAATATGCGTTAGTACTTTGGAATGTACTAAGTATGTGGGATGCAATACAAGAATAGATAAGATACATAATCGAAATGCAAGAGATGGGTCATTAGACATAGTATATAATCAAGATTCATTTGCATGATCAATGTATAGTCAAATATGTTTAAGTAAATCCATCTTCATAATAGGTACTATATCTGAAGCTGAGCCAAGCAAATTATATTGATGATGCATAAACCCCCTCATCTGGGTGAAATAAGTATTATCCCTTATTTCTGGATAGTGGCAATCCCACCTTGCCACACTAGGTGGATATGAGTACTTATCCCCCATATCATGGATAGTGATAATCCCACCTTGCCACCCTAGGTGAATATGAGTACTTATCCCCCATATCATGGATAGTGACAATCTCACCTTGCCACCCTAGGTGAATATGAGTACTTATCCCCCATATCATGGATATCCGGCTCCTTTCCCCCGGACTGGGCATGGTTGTGCAATACTTTATATAGGAATTTATAATAGGCTCTAATGCAATTCTCATGTAGAAATGAATATATACACGAGTTTAGCTTATCGTCAAAATGTCATTGTAACCTCATTCATATCTTATCTCAAGGTTTAAAACATCAATTCCTCATAATTTCATAATTGGACATTTTGTCAAATACCTTGGGGGCATGCAGTAAGGATCAAAGAATGTGTAAAATGGAGTAGGACTCGTGCAGTAAATCAATGAACCAACCATCAATGAACACTTTGACATACTCCCAAGACAACATGTAAAGCCCCACATCAATTCCAAGTTTAGATTCAAGTTCTAGAGTGACAGCATGTTCAAGACATTCACTTTCCCATGTTAGAATTTCACTGTGCAGAAAATTTATACAATGAACAAGACCAATGTGTAAATCTTCACTTAAAATCATGAAACAATGAGTAAGTTAGAGTTTAGGCACTATGGGTGGAAGGAACCATGAGTTCAACACCACATACCTTGAGTTCTTATGAAGGCCTTGGAAGTGTCTTCAAAGGAGGCTTGAAACTTGGAGCAAGGACCTCTTCAATCTTGATGAAGGTTTTGGAGGGTTTTGGCTTGAGTTCTTGAGAGAAGTGTGGGAAATTTCTTTTAGTAAATGTTTTAAGGAATGGGAACTAATTTAGTGCTATATAGGAAATAAAATTCGTCTTTGGAAAAACGATTCCAACACTTAGAAAAAATAATGGGGCGGGTGAACAGTAAATTTGCTCACTGGAATTTGCATTCTCTGCCCGGGCGGAGATTACGAAAATGGGCATAATTTCTTCGTCCGAACTCCAAACGAGGTGAAACGAAGTGCATTGGATAGCTAACTCACAGGGCTATCCATGGATATAATATGGGCCAACCAATTCTTTGTGTGCTAAAAGATATGACCCTCCAAAGTAGACCCTCCAAAAAGGCTTCACTTTGAAATTTCAAATTTTGATACGGTTGCTCTAAAATTCGGGTTAGACCTATTTCCCACTCCATTTGACCCCCTAAACAAGAATATGAAGTCGTATTTTCAAAATAACAAACGGATTTTTAGATATAGCTAAAACAAGTTTCCGGTGACTTTCGAAACACTTTTGGATCGTTTCAATATCTCTCCCTTGGGAACATTCGTCCCCGAATGTGGAAGAGGCATACAAGACAAGACCTATCAAGAACATATCAGCCCCAACATGAGTGCAAGATTTCATTTAGAACATCACTTCAAAATTTCAAAAATTAGTGTGAAACACCCATAACTCATCATTTTAAACATATATGTATATGAATGATTTAGGGGCTGACACGTAAGACTCAATGGAGTACAAAGGACTAGATTTAATAGCTTAGGCTTGAGTGGAGTTGAATAGATAAGGATAACGTCTTTGCATGTCCACTTCGGCCTCCCAAGTTGCACTCTCCACTTGTTGATTCCTCCAAAGCACCTTAACTGACGCCACTTTTTTGCTCCTCAACTTCTTTACTTGTCTATCCAAGATCTGAACCGGGACCTCTTCATATGTCAAATTATCTTCCACGACACCCACAACTTTAAGAGGTACAATAGCGTTAGGATCACCAACACATTTCCTCAACATCGAGACATGGAACACCGGATGAACTAATTTCATTTCCTTTGGCAACCCCAATTCATAGGCTACTTTACCAACCCTCCTTATTACCTCATAAGGACCAACATACCTAGGGCTCAACTTTCCCTTCTTGTCAAAACGAACCACACCTTTCATTGGAGAAACTTTCAAATAAACCCAATCACCCACTTTGAATTCAAGATCTCTCCTCCTCACATCGGCATAAGACTTTTGACAACTTTGGGCTGTTTTCAACCTTTCCCTAATCATCCTTACCTTTTCAAGAGCATCCATGACCAAATTCAGACCCAACAAGTCCACCTCTCCAACTTCGAACCACCCAATCGGTGACCTACACCGTCTACCATAAAGAGCTTCGAAAGGAGCCATACCAATACTAGAATGATAACTATTGTTGTATGCAAATTCAATCAAAGGAAGATGATCATCCCAATTACCCTTCAACTCCAAGACACAAGCTTTAAGCATATCCTCTAAGGTTTGAATTGTTCTTTCGGCTTGGCCATCCGTTTGAGGGTGGAAGGCCGTGCTAAGCTTTATCTTTGTACCAAGACCCCTTTGAAAAGATTTCCAAAAGTGAGAAGTAAATTGAGTGTCACGATCTGAGATGATAGACAAAGGAATTCCATGTAACCTTACCAATTCATGAATGTACAACTTGGCATACTTTTCAGCTCCATAAGTAGCTCTAACCGGTAAGAAATGAGCCGACTTTGTCATCCGATCAACCACTACCCAAACCGGATCAAAACCTTTTCTAGTCTTAGGCAAACCCACTACAAAATCCATGTTGATTTCCTCCCATTTCCAAGTAGGTATCTCAATGTCTTGAGTAAGGCCACCCGGCTTTTGATGTTCGGCCTTGACTTGTTGGCAACTATGGCAACCCGAAACGAACTTTGAAATATCCTTCTTCATGCCACCCCACTAATACACATCCCTCAAGTCTCTATACATCTTTGTTGACCCCGAATGAATAGAATAAGAAGAATTGTGAGCCTCATCGCGGATTCTTTCCCTCACATCATCAACACAAGGAACACATAATCTACCTTGGTACCTTAGGGCACCATCTCCCCCTTGGGAGAAAACCTCCACCTTACCACTACTCACCAAAGCCTTCAATTCCACCAAAGAAGGATCAAGATCTTGCTTGGCCATCACCTCATCAACCAAGGAAGACCTTGAACCATCAACAACAACCACTCCTCCACCATCCACCTCATCCAACCTAACTCCCAACCTAGCCAACCGATGAACCTCCCTAGCTAACTCCTTACTACCTTCCTTCACATGAGCCAAACTACCCATGGACACCCTACTCAATGCATCCGCCACCACATTAGCTTTCGCTGAATAGTAGTGCATACTCATATCATAATCCTTAAGGAACTCTAACCACCTCCTTTGCCTCAAATTAAGATCTTTTTATGTGAACACATATTGGAGACTCTTATGATCGATGAAGATATTGACATGCACCCCATACAAATAGTGACGCCAAATCTTTAAAGCAAAAACCACGGCGGCTAATTCAAGATCATGGGTGGGGTAATTCTTTTCATGAACCTTAAGTTGCCTAGAAGCATAGGCTATAACCTTACCACTTTGCATCAACACACAACCCAAACCAATACGGAAAGCATCACAATAAACCACAAAACCTTCTAACCTATCCGGAAGAGACAAAATAGGAGCGGACACAAGTCTTTCTTTCAAAGTTTGGAAACTTTTCTCACAATCATTCGACCACACAAATTTAGCCTTCTTTTGAGCTAACTTAGTCATAGGGGAGGCAAGAGAGGAAAACCCTTCCACAAATCTTCTATAATAACCCACTAAACCCAAGAAACTCCTTATATTCGACGGAGTCAAAGGTCTAGGCCAATTCCTAATAACGTCGGTCTTCTTAGGATCTACCTTAATACCATCCTCCGACACCACATGGCCTAAGAAGGCAACTTCCTTCAACCAAAACTCACACTTTTCATATTTAGCATACAACTTCTCTTCCCCCAATCTTTGGAGTACAACCCTTAAGTGGCCCATATGCTCTTCCTCACCCCGGGAATAGATCAAGATTTCATCTACAAACACCACCACAAAAGAATCAAGGTACGATTTTGTCACGACCCGAAAATGGACGTGATGGCACTCACCTAACCCACCAAGGCGAGTCAGCCCAATACCTACTGATCCAAACATAACAATAATAGCGGAAGAGAAAATAGTCTAATATGCCAAATAAACATAGGAAGACCAAACTACAACCATCCCAGAACTGGTGTCACGTGTACAAGCCTCTAAATACATAGTACTCGAATAAAATAAATGTCTCAAATGTCTAGTCCTCAAATAGAACGTAACATAATAATGGATTCTTTGAAGGTCCACCGGTGACATAAGGAGCTACCTTAAGGATAATCCGGAAGCTAGGTCTGGCAATGAGAAAATTCTAACTAGAGGGATCGGGCTTGCAACCTACAAAAATGTAGCAAGGGGGTGAGTACCAAAACAACGCGGTACTCAACAAATGGAACTAACCTAGAGTAAAACAATGAAGAACCAAGTAACTCCTTCACACCCAACCACATACCGCCGAACTACAAACCTGCACTCAGAAAAGTCTTAGCCCAGCAACACATAATATTTAATAAAGATAGTTTTTTAGTATATCACAATTATCAAATCACAAGTCATAACTCACAAGTGATAACATAATCAATCACATAAATAACATCATGCCACATAATAATATGCAAAGATGAGATGCAATGTCATGCAATGCAAGGTGGTATCAAGACCGTCGCACAGCCTGTCGTATATACCCCCGTCGAGCTAAGGCTCCAAGACTAAGGGGACCCATGGGGACCTCGCAGGCCATATACCGCAATCACAATATATCAACTACCTTGCCACCAAAGTGCTCGTGGTCAAGGACTCATGATAAGAATCTCGATGTATCAACTACCTTGCCACCCAGGTGCTCGTGGTCAAGGACTCATGATACGAATCTTGATGTATCAACTACCTTGCCACCCAGGTGCTCGTGGTCAAGGACTCATGATACGAATCTCAATGTATCAACTACCTTGCCACCCAAGTGCTCGTGGTCAAGGACTCATGATACGAATCTCGATGTATCAACTACCTTGCCACCCAAGTGCTCGTGGTCAAGGACTCATGATACGAATCTCAATGTATCAACTACCTTGCCACCCAAGTGCTCGTGGTCAAGGACTCATGATACGAATCACCATTAACAACTTCTCAAAATGTCATGAGTATGAGGATGCATGCAATCAAGACACAATTATAGAAGCAATATTCCTCTCAATAAGTAAAATAAATATCAAAGTTCTCAATGTTTAGCAATTATAATATTCACCCTCCTTTGTACATATTTGGGTACAATTCTCTTTTAAGATATTTCACCCCATTTTAGTAACTTTATTTTCTCAAACAACCCATGATCCTCAGTATATATCATGATTATCTCCCTTTTGCAACACGTCATATTCACACTATTCTCAGTTTAGGATTCACATGCTCTCGAAGCAACACATAGACAATTAAAGCCCTCACACTAGCATCACAATAAGAATTATCAACCCAACACATGATACGATCTCATCCCATAGATTACAACATAAGGAAGCATACGAGGTTCAACATATTTAACAAAAGTTTAGAAATCCACTTGCCTCAATTAATAGAATCATACTCCGAATCTTGGGTCTTTCATAACACTTTCAGATGATCACAATCTGTTCAAATACATAATCTACATAAGAATACGAATCCAATGACACTCATATTGCTATATTTATTTTTGGCTCAAAAATCGGGTGAAAAAGTCACCCCGAGCCCTTAAATTCGAATCTGAAAATTTCTTTCAGATTATGTTTACCCATAATAAACTAAACATATATGTCAAATTTCAGCTAAAACGGATCGTTATTTGATCCCCAAATCAAAATTTCATTCTAAGAACCGTAGGACTATATTTTCTTAATTTAATATAAATTATACACGTTTCTACCCTAAAAATTTATTCATAATCTCATGAAACCTTAATAGAAAGGATGAGAATAATTACCTTGATGTTTCAGGATGAAAATCACAATTTTTCTCTATCTTTTTCCCTTTCTTTTTTCTTTCCGTAACTTTTTTTCCCCCTCTGCGCTGGTCTTCTTTTTCTGCGTTCTGTTTCTTTTTTTTCCTTTTGGTTTCAGGGCTGCGTTCTTCTTAACCCCTTATTATTATAATTTTTTTAATTTTTTTTCTTTTCTTTTTTCTTTCTTATTTACTTATTTTAATATACTAAAAGTGATAAATTTTATTAACCTATTTTTGATAATAAAAATATGGAATAGGATATTAATTAAAAATATTATTTTAATCCACCAATTAAATTCATTATCTAAAATTATCTGTCAACTAAATGACCGTAACTATCGAATAGTTTCAAATTTTTAATTTAAATTTACGAAAAGAATCTTTTATGAAAGAGAGAGTATTTATTTTTAAAATGACCTAACGGGTCGTTACAGGTTTGAAGACCCTATTCATCAAATCCATAAAGATAGCCGGAGCATTAGTTAATCCAAAAGACATCACCACAAACTCATAGTGCCCATACCTAGTCCGAAAAGCCGTCTTGGGAATATCACACTCCCTCACCTTCACTTGATGATACCCGGACCGAAAATCAATCTTAGAGAAGTGACTAGCCCCAGGCAATTGGTCAAATAAATCATCAATCCTTGGAAGAGGATACCTATTCTTGAGGGTGACCTTATTGAGTTGCCGGTAATCAATACACATTCTTAGAGACCCATCTTTTTTTTTCACAAACAAAACCGGAGCACCCCATGGAGAATGACTAGGTCTAATGAACCCCTTATCTAACAAGTCTTTCAATTGCTCTTTTAACTCTTTCAACTCTGTCGGGGCCATACGATAAGGGGAAATAGAAACAGGTTGAGTATTGGGAAGGAGGTCTATACTAAAATCTATCTCCCTTTCGGGAGGGACACCGGGAAGGTCTTTTGGGAAGACATCTAGAAACTCACTAACAACCGAAATTGACTCAATAGGAGGGACTTTGGACTCCACATCATTGACCCTCACAAGATGGTACAAACACCCTTTAGAAACCAACCTATGGGCTTTAATGCAAGAAATGAATTTCCCCTTCACCACACATCCCGACTCTCCCACTCAAGGACGGGCTCATTAGGAAATTGAAACTTGACTCTACGAGTTCTACAATCAATAGAAGCATAATATGTATGCAACCAATCCATCCCAAGAATAACATCAAAATCCACCATGTCCAACTCAACAAGATCACAAGGCAACACTTTATTCAATATGCAAACCGGACACTTTCCATACACTTTTCTAGCAATAATAGAGACACCAATAGGAGTGGACACTTCATATGACTCATGCAACAACTCCGACTCAACATGAAATTTTCTAGCAATAAAGGGAGTAACAAAGGAAAGGGTGGCACCCAGATCAATCAAAGTATAAACATCAAGATCAAAGATTTGCAACATACCGGTCACCACATCAGGGGTCTCCTCAACACCTTGTCTACCGTGCAAGGCATAAAATTGGTTGTGCCTTGGGGCACCACTTTGAGAAGCACCTCTACCCAAAGGAGTAGTATTAGCATTCCGAACCTTGCCACGAATCTTGGGACAATCCATCTTCTTGTGACCAATTTCCCCACATTCGTGGCATGCACCCACACCCTCATACAAGAACCCCAATGCTTCCTCCCGCAATTAGAACATGGTGCATTCGGAGTACCCACACCCACTCCTTGGGGCCTAGGAAAGTTGTTCACAAACCCCCTACTAGCAACATGAGAGGACCCTTGGCCTTGGAAAGGCCGACCTCCTCTAGAAGGCCCACCACCAAATCGAGCCCTCTTAGCCTCATGTCCCCTCCTCTTCCTCAATTTCTCCTCCTCCATTTGCTCGGCATAAGTCATCAACCGGGACAAATCCATATCACTAATGAGCATCGTGGAATGGCCACTCCTCACTAACCAAATCGGAGACACCCATCTTAAATTTATTCATCCTCGACCTAGAGTCGGCCACCAAGTGAGATGCATACTTAGAGAGCTGGGTAAATTTGAGGGCATACTCCCTCACACTCATAGCCCCTTGTTTCAAGTTCATAAATTCCACCAATTTTGCCTCCCTAAGCTCTAGAGGGAAGAACCTATTGAGAAAAGCAAGCTTAAATTCCTCCCACAACACCACATAGCCACTTCCCTTTTCACCCTTCCATTGATCAAACCAAATTTGAGCAACACCCTTGAGTTGGTAAGCCGCCAACTCCGCCTTCTCAATAGCCCCAACACCCATAATGGTCAAGATTTTGCATACCTCGTCAATGAATTCTTGTGGATCCTCATCCACCTTTGAACCATGAAAAACCGGAGGGTTCATCCTAATAAAATCTCTCACCCTTGCCCCCGGGGTGGTAGCTTGGGGAGCTTGGGCTCCTTGTTGCACTTGGTTCGCTACCACTTGTGCAAGCATGGTGAGTGCATCGCGGAGCTCACTATTGGTGGGTGGTTCCTCCGATGATCGGGCTCGTCTTCCTCTCCTATTTGGCATGATGATCTAGCATTTCAAAGAACAAGCGTTAAGGAGGAATCACTTATTACACTCTAAGCACGACATGGAACGGGAAGAAGGGAAACCTTTCCTACAAACGTTTCATAGCCTCCCACCCATAGTCGTGGCGCGCTTCACAACCATGAATAGGACTCTACTCAACGCGGTGTGTTGGACTCCGAGGATCAAACAACCTAGTGCTCTGATATCAAGCTTGTCACGACCCAAGCCTAGGGCCTAAATGTGACATGGCGAATGAGGAACCCGAAGGAACCCCAAACAAGCCTCTCGAACTTTTCATCACACTTCATCGATCACGGAAATACAATCAACATTAAATTAAGGGAATTAGGGACTAAGGGCAACCCATTTCAAAATAATTTCATAGATTAAGAGTCAAGCTCATTTGCAAAATACTTGTCCAACGTACACCTCTACATATATCGATAGAATGGGGGCCATGACATACTACCGGCTCCCCTCATAGTCAAATACAAATACAAGCTAAGATCTCAAAACATAGGAGTAGGAAATATAACATAGTCCTCGAATCATTGAGGACTCACCAACAATCCCGGATAAGCACCGCACTAGCCACGTGGATGGAGAAATTAAAGGATCAAGAGTAGCTCCGATCCCTACATGGTAACATCATGTAGACAAAATATGCGTTAGTACTTTGGGATGTACTAAGTATGTGGGGTGCAATACAAGAATAGATAAGACACATAATCGAAATGCAAGAGATGGGTCATTAGACATAGTATATAATCAAGATGCATTTGCCTGATCAATGTATAGTCAAATATGTTTAAGTAAATCCATCTTCATAATAGGTACCATATCTGAAGCTGAGCCAAGCAAATTGATGACGCATAAACCCCCTCATCTGGGTGAAATAAGTATAATCCCTTATTTCTGAATAGTGGCAATCCCACCTTGCCACACTAGGTGGATATGAGTACTTATCCCCCATATCATGGATAGTGATAATCCCACCTTTCCACCCTAGGTGAATATGAGTACTTATCCCCCATATCATGGATAGTGACAATCCCACCTTGCCACCCTAGGTGAATATGAGTACTTATCCCCCATATTATGGATATCCGGCTCTTTTCCCCCAGATCGGGCATGGTTGTGCAATACTTTATATAGGAATTTACAATAGGCTCTAATGCAATTCTCATGTAGAAATAAATATATACACGAGTTTAGTTTATCGTCAAAATATCATTGTAACCTCATTCATATCTTATCTCAAGCTTTAAAACATCAATTCCTCGTAATTCCATAATTGGACATTTTGTCAAATACCTTGGGGGCATGCAGTGGGGATCAAAGAATGTGTAAAATGGAGTAGGACTCATGCAGTAAATCAGTGAATCAACCATCAATGAACACTTTGACATACTCCCAAGACAACATTTAAAGCCCCATATCAATTCCAAGTTTAGATTCAAGTTCTAGAGTGACAACATGTTCAAGACATTCCCTTTCCCATGCTAGAATTTCACTGTGCAGAAAATTTATACAATGAACAAGACCAATGTGTAAATCTTCACTTAAAATCATGAAATAATGAGTAAGTTAGAGTTTAGGCACTATGGGTGGAAGGACCCATGAGTTCAACACCACATACCTTGAGTTCTTATGAAGACCTTGGAAGTGTCTTCAAAGGAGGCTTGAAACTTGGAGCAAGGACCTCTTCAATCTTGATGAAGGTTTTGGAGGGTTTTGGCTTGAGTTCTTAAGAGAAGTGTGGGAAATGTCTTTAAGAAAATATTTTAAGGAATGGGAACTAATTTAGTGCTATATAGGAAATTAAATTCGTCTTTGGAAAAACGGTTCCATCACTTAGAAAAAATAATGGAGCGGGTGAACAATAAATTTGCTCACTGGAATTTGCATTCTCTGCCCGGGCGGAGATTACAAAAATGGGCATAATTTATTCGTCCGAACTCCAAACGAGGTGAAACGAAGTGCGTTGGATAGCTAACTCACAGGGTTTTCCATGGATATAATATCGTCCACCCAATTCTTTGTGTGCTAAAAGATATGACCCTCCAAAGTAGACCCTCCAAAAAGGCTTCACTTGGAAATTTCAAATTTTGATACGGTTGCTCTAAAATTCGGGTTAGACCTATTTCCCACTCCATTTGACCCCCTAAACAAGAATATGAAGTCGTATTTTCAAAATAACAAACGAATTTTTAGATATAGCTAAAACAAGTTTCCGGTGACTTCTGAAACACTTTTGGGTCGTTTCAGCCAATAAGAATATCTTCATTCAACGTATAATTACTCTGTCTTATAGTGAATAAAATATAGACTTAGAGTAATTTTTCTTTATTTCAACTCACTCTTTGACTTCACCATGAACCAACCTCAAATATAATACAATGTTATTTTTCATCTACAACATACTTTTCATCCTCCTCATCTTCAAAGCACGTGGAATTAATAAAATATTCTTTATATATGTATAGGATTTCTTCCATAAGAAAATGAATAGTAATTTGAGGTATATAGGGGATGATTAGTCAGAGATAATTAAAGTGATGTGTCACTAGAGGTCTCTAAAACTCTCTACGTTCCTAGCTGCCTATTTTCATTTTAAAAACACTTTTGATCTTGGAGAACCTTACCAAACTAGGCTATTAGACTAACTTGAGATATATTTAGTGAAATATGTTAGTAATGCAAAAACTAAACCTAGGTTAGGTTTGATGTCCATGACTGACTCTAACAGAATAATTTTTGAAATATCGTTGAACTTAGAAGTCCTTTGCTGGTGTGGAAAATGAAAAAAAAAGACTAGGAGTAAGCAATCAAATAAAGGTGATAAAAATACCAACTTTGCCTATCACATTTTTCATCGGCTAAAAGATTACTTACTAAAAGCGACTTTACAGAAAAATCAAATTGAAGTAATTTAAGCAGTACCAGTATAAATAACTATCTTTAAGATCCATCAAAAAGAGAAAAACTTTTAAGAAAACTTTAATAGACCATCTCCAAATGGGAAATTCCCTTAGTTTGTTATGCCAACTATCGAAGATGTTTAATTCAAGAAGTTACTCTCTCTTGAAACTAAAGTTCAAATATAATGTCTTCAAATCACTCACAATAACACTAATGTTATCTTGGCTACCCCGTTCCACAGCAAGCCGAGTAAGCAAAGTTGTTGCTGCTTCACTTGGGCAAGAAAATACTTCTCCTACGTCATCATCATCAAACAAAGGCACCAACCCATGATTCCCAACTGGAGTTTTTTGTGTAAGACACTCCCTAGCTACTTGACACGCCATTTCACTTGGTACAACACCCCATAAGCCATCAATAGCAACAACGAAGCACTTATCTTCTAGTTCCCTTTTTGTGAAGGTAAACTCGGGCTCAGATATGATATATTTCTTTAGATACTTGACTCCTATTTTCATTGCAAAATAAAGAAGGAATATTTAAAATAGCAAAAGTTCCCTAAGAAATATATATTTCAAAATTAACAAGCACATAAGTCAAACAACTGTACTGCCAACAAAATTTATATCTAGTTGAATGTCGTCCAAGTTGGTTAATATTCTCTTGTTACAAGGCAAGTAATGGTTGAAGTAAACATAAACAAGGGTTTGAGGGTGTGAGAGATGAAGGTGACTTTTGTTTCTTTTATTATTACTTCTCCGATTGTCTCCATAGCAAAACCAAAAATGGATGATGATTAATTACATTGCTAAAAAATTATTTAATCCACAATATGTGCTCTTTTCACTAGAACTAATCGATTTATTTTGCAAGAAGTTAGGATAAGTCTGACACTTTCAAATTATATGATAATAATTAGTCTTCTCTCTCCGATCTCTTTATTCGAGATATGTGCCCTTAATATTTACTAGGTTAAAGATAAGGTTTTATTTGCTCAATTATTCCACATCATAGGGCTGCAACAAAATTAAATTATTGACTGAAGAGGAAACATACCCGTAATGATTAGCCTACACAACATCCTTTGCTGTAAACAAAAAGCTTTTTAGCCAAAAAAAAAAGTTTTTTTTTCTCTTTTTTTTTTTTGTTATGAACAAAAAAAGGTTTGTCATTTATCCAGTTAAATTAAGCCTTTAACCTTTCCATGAGAGGAGTAAAAGGTTTTGTTTCACTAGAGGATGTCAATTTAACAAGAAAGCTGGCTACTTGAGAAGTACCAGTAACATGTATAGTAAGATATAGGCAAAATTTCTTTTTGTTTGTTAGGTCAAAAAGGCACAATTTTTTTATATGAAGTATTTCTCTTTCAAGTATTTCGACTTGATCTGAATCCACATTGATAAGATTTGTAGGTTTTTAACCAAAGGAAGTACTAGATTTTTTTTCATAATAGAATAAATGACATTCTTTACATCTTTTACATATAAAAATAGAGATCTTTATATACAAAATTATTTTTTTAAGATCATACCTTGTGATCAATAGATAGAGGCACAATCCTTCCACCGCGGCTAAGAACAGCACGTGAATTGCCACAATTCGTGACAATAATAGTTTTCTCTGTTAGAATTGCGAGCACGACAGTGGATCCCCCAAGTCCCGAGTTATGTGGTGGACAGCTGCAAGGGATACCTATATCACACTCATAGCAAGTATCAAAAGACATCTCATCAATCCTTTGAAAGCACCTCTTCAACATCCTTTTTCACATCTCCTCAACCAATTGTGCTTGTCTCTAAGGAGAGATATTCTCCTTGTTGCTACTATCACTTATGATGGTCCTTGTCATCATCAACTCTTCTAATAGTACAAGATACATTCTATCTATACACAATCCAGCTACCTGCAACAATTATTTTCTTACTATTGACTTTATAAATTACGACATATCAAATGGAAGTAAAATGATCATAGAAAAAAATGTGTAGATTTTTTAATTTTTTTAAAAACAAATTACATGAGGACCACCAAGGCCATCATAAACGGTAAAGAAATCTATGGAGGGATGGCTATTGAGATAAGGGGAGCAAAGATTTGGCCAAATAGAAACTGCATCTTCCATTGAACTCCTTCTTCCCATTAAAGAAACTGCTCCAACCACCGGCACTGATTCTTCTGGTACACCTTCTCATGATGTTGCATTTGAATCATATTCACTCATTCTGAGATGTGATGAGAAAGGGTGAATCAGTGAAGAGGACGAAAAATATAGAAAACAATTGAGTGCGTCAAGGAAATCGACAGTAAGATACACTCATTCCAAATGCATGATACATGTGTCTATGCATAGATTTTTGTAATATGCATCTCTGTTTTATGTAATCTATTCCCTCTGTTCAGCTTAAGTTGTTCATTATTCTAAAAATAATTGTTTACTTTTAATATATCAAGAAAAGCAAACTATAAACTTTGACTAACATTAATTTTAAGATATGTTTTTAATAATATTAGTTTTTGGACACGTGCTTTGCACGCTTGTCCCATATAAAATTTTATAGATTTATTGAAACAATTAATATTCGTGAAACACATATGCAGACCCTTAGACTTGTCCTTAAATTTTATTATGACACTCCAACTCAACATTGTTCCATTTTAACCCTTCATCTTCAATTTTCATGTTTCATTGTGACACTTTTGTCCAAAGAATCAACAACATGGGCAGAGTGTCCTCCACATACCATGACATGACACAAAAACTAATTAAAAATAAATAAACAACCCCTCTAACTTGCCCTCATTTTTTATTTTAACACTCTATCTTACCTTTTTTTCATTTTACCCTTCAATTCTAATTTTTGTGTACCATTTAAGTACAAATACTAATTTTGTAATTTCTTTATTATTACTTATACGATTTATTTTCACTCTATTCTTATTTATACTCTTGATAAATTTTTCTAAAAAAAGTATTTTTAGATACTTTTAAAATGAAACGAATTTAAAGTGAAATTGTAAATATGAGCAATCAACTCTCCTAAACTTATTACGTAGAAAACATAAATAAAGAGTAAAAATAAAAAAAAAATCAACAACTCTATTGAATATTGAACAAATAATTTATTTTGAACATTAAAAAAAACTCAAAATTAAATTTTATGGACGAATGTATTTTATATTAGACGTATCATTTTTATGACTCGAGAAATTGAAAAGTGGTTGTTGCACCTTGTTTTCACGCTAAAGAAACAAGTAGCAAAATTGTAGTCTCAAGTTGAGAAACTGGGGATTTCTTATATCACAAACAAAGAGATGCATGTGACAGATGCAAATAAAAGAAATACAAATTACAAAAGTGTATGTACAGAGTATAAACACATGTATCATATTTCCTGTCATTCATCATGAGTTTCTTCCTGTCATACACATCAAAAAAATACAATAATTGTACTTGACACTTCTGGGAGGGACTAATCAAGAGTTACACTAGTAGATCACTATAGATTCTCGTTCCAATAAAGGTCCAATCACGATGTGTAGTTCAAACAAATTCAAATTTGTTGAAGAGTTCAAAGTTCCGCCAATAAGAATATCTTCATTCAAAATATAATTACTCTGTCTTATAGTGAATAAAATATAGACTTAGAATAATTTTTCTTTATTTCAACTCACTATTTGACTTCATCATGAACCAACCTCAAATATAATACAATGTTCTTTTTCATCTACAACATACTTTTCATCCTTCTCATCTTCAAAACACATGGAATTAATAAAGTATTCTTATATATGTATAGGATTTCTTCCATAAGAAAATGAATAGTAATTTGAGGTATATAGGGGGTGATTAGTCGAATATAATTAATGTGATGTGTCTCTCAAGGTCTCTAAAACCCTCTACGTTCCTACTGCCTATTTTCATTTTAAAAACACTTTTGATCTTGGAGAACCTTACCAAACTAGGCAATTAGACTAATTTGAGATATATTTAGTGAAATATGTTAGTAATGCAAAAACTAAACAAAGGTTAGGTTGGATGTCCATGACTGACTCTAACAAAATTATTTTTGAAATATCGTTGAACTTAAAAGTCCTTTGCTCGTGTGGACAATGAAAAAAAAGACTAGGAGTAAGCAATCAAATGATGGTGATAAAAATACCAACTTAAACAATCACATTATTCATTGGCTAGAAGATTAGTTGCTAAGAGCGATTTTATAGAAAAATCAAATTGAAGTAATTTAACAGTACCAGTACAAATAATTGTCTTTAAGATCCTTCAATAAGAGAAAAACTTTTAAGAGAAGTTTAATAAACCATCTCCATATGGGAAATTCCCTTAGTTTGTTATGCTAACTATCAAAGATGTTTAATCCAAAAAGTTACTCTCTCTTGAAACTAAAGTTCAAATATAATTTGTCTTCAAATCAATCACAATAACACTAATGTTATCTTGGCTACCCCGTTCCATAGCAAGCCGAGTAAGCAAAGTTGTTGCTGCTTCACTTGGCAAAGAAAATACTTCTCCTACGCCATCATCACCAAACAAAGGCCTCTACCCATGATTCCCAACTGGATTTGCTTGTGTAAGACACTCTCTAGCCATTTGACACGCCATTTCACTTGGTACAACACCCCATAAGCCATTAGTATCAACAATTAAGCACTCGTCTTCTAGTTCCCTTTTTGTGAAGGTAAACTCGGGCTCAGATATGATATATTTCTTTAGATACTAGACTCCTATTTGCAATGCAAAATAAAGAAGGAATATTTAAAATACTACTATTTGAATTATACAAAAAAAACTGACTAGCAAAAGTTCCCTAAGCAATATATATTTCAAAATTAACAAGCACATAAGTCAAATAACTGTACTGCCAAAAATATTTATATCTAGTTGAATGTCGTCCAGGTTGGTTAATATTCTCTTATTACAAGGCAAGTAATGGTTGAAGTAAATATAAACAAGGGTTTGAGGGTGTGAGAGATGAAGGTGACTTTTGTTTCTTTTATTATTACTTCCCTGATTGCCTCCATAGCAAAACCAAAAATGGAAGATGATTAATTACATTGCTAAAAATTTATTTAATCCACAATATGTGCTCTTTTCACTAGAACTAATCAATTTCTTTCACAAGAAGTTAGGATAAAGTCTGAAACTTTTAACTTATATGATAATAATTAGTCTTCTCTCTCTCCGATCTCTTTATTCGAGATATGTGCCCTTAATTTTTATTAGGTTAAAGATAAGGTTTTATTTGCTCAATTATTCCACATCATAGGGCTGCAACATAGTCCGATTATTGTTTGAAGAGGAAACATACCAGTAAACCTCCTTGAGATTAGAGGAAAACACAAATAAACCAACAGTTTTGATGTTATTTCCTCAATTATAGGCTTATGCTGAAGCAGAAGTCTAGCAAGAATAGATTAAACTTTAGTTGTTTCAATTGATAACTATGATAATGTCACTGCATAGAGAAACAGGTTACTGCAAAAGGAAAAATAAGAGACCTATTGCCCTAGAAATTGCAAGAATTCCTTCAACTCTTGCACAATCGTCAAAATCAACCCGGCCTCCACATGCCTCTATTCTGGCACACTCATCTGGTTTGTCTGGCTATAATGGAAAGTCCATTTATGTTTAAAGAGTTAAATAATTTTCCTTAGTTACAAGTTTCACGTTACATACTTTGTTTAGTTGCAATAAAAAAATTAGTCTGTTTTCTGAGCACTTAAGAGGAACAAGACTAAGTTACAATCGCCCATAATATGGACCAAACCTCTAAAAAGAACCCAACTACACAAAAGAAATTTGAAGAAAGGAAGAAATGATTAGCCTACACAACATCCTTTGCTATAAACTAAAAGTTTTTTAGCCAAGAAAAAAGTTGTTTTTCTCTTATTGTTTTCTTATGAACAAAAAAAAAATTGTCATTTATCTAGTTAAATTAAGCCTTTAACCTTTCCATGAGATGAGTAAAAGGTTTTGTTTTACTAGAGGATGCCAATTTAACAAGAATGTTGGCTACTTGAGATGTACCAGTAACATGTATAGTAGGATATAGGCAAACTTTCCTATTGTCTGTTAGGTCAAAAAGGCACAATTTCTTGATATGAAGTATCTCCTTCAAGTGTTTCGAATTCATCAGAATCCACATTGATAAGATTTGTAGGTTTTTAACCAAAGGAAGTACTAGATTTTTTTTAATAATAGAATAAATGACATTTTTTACATCTTTTACATATAAAAATAGAAATCTTTATGCACAAAATTATTTTTTTTAAGATCATACCTTGTGATCAATAGATAGAGGCAAAGTCATTCCACCATGGCTAAGAACGGCACGTGAATCGCCACAATTCGCGACAATAATAATTTTTTCTGTTAGCATTGCGAGCACGGCGGTGGATCCCTCTAGTCCCAAGTTATGTGGTGGACTGCAACAAGGGATACCTATACCATACCTCTTCAACACCCTTTTCCACATCTCCTCAACCAACTGTGCTAGTCTCTAGGAGAGATGTTATCCTTGCTGCTAGTATTCCTTATGATGGTCCTTGTCATCATCAGCTCTTCTAGTATTAAAAGATACATTCTATCTCTACACAATCTAGCTACCTACAACAATTATTTTTATACTATTAACTTTATAAATTACTACATATCAAATGGAAGTAAAATGATCAAAAAAAGAAATGTGTAGATTTTTTATTTATTTAAAAAAGAAATTTACATGAGGACCACCAAGGCCATCATAAACGGAAAAGAAATCTGTGGAACGATTGCTATTCAGATAAGGAGAGAAAAGATTTGGCCAAATAGAAAGCACATGTTCCATTGAACTCCTTCTTCCCATTAAAGAAACTATTCCAACCACCGGTATTGGTTCTTCTGGTACACCTGCTCCTGATATTGCGTACGAATCATAGTCACTCATTCGAAGATGTGATGAGAAAGAGTGAATCAGTAAAAAGGACGGATATATATGGAAAACAAATTGAGTGAATTGAGGAAATCGCCAATGAGATACACTTATTCCAAATGCATGATATATGTGTCTATGCATAGATTTTTGTAATCTGCATCTCTAATTTATGTAATCTATTCCCTTTGTTCAGTTTAACTGTTCATTATTTTAAAAATAAATTGTTTACTTTTAATATATCAAGAAAAGCAAACTATAAGCTTTGACTAACATTAATTTTAAGATATATTTTGTATAATACTAGTTTTTGGACACGTGCTTTGCACGCGTGTCCTATATAAAATTTTATAAATTTATTGAAACAATTAAAATTCGTGAAACTCGTACGCAGACCCTTAAACTTGTCCTTAAATTTCATTTTGACCCTCCAACTCAACGTTGTTCTATTTTAACCCTTCAACATCAATTTTCATGTTTCATCTTGACACTTTTGTCCAAAGAATCAACAACATGGCTAGAGTGTACTCCACATGTCATGACATAGCACAAAAACTAATTAAAAATAAATAAATAACCCCTCTGACTTGCCCTCATTTTATATTTTGACACTCTATTTTACCTTTATTTCATTTAACCCTTCAATTCTAATTTTTGTGTACCATTTAAGTACAAATACTAATTTTATAATTTCTTTATTCTTATTTATACTGTTTATTTTCACTCTATTCTTATTAATACTCTTGATAATTCTTTGTAAAAACAATATTTTTAGATATTTTTAAAATAAAAAGAATTTAAAGTAAAATTGTAAATATGAGCAATAAACTCTCTTGAACTTATTATGTAGAAAACATAAATAAAGAGCAAAAATAAAAGAAATTTTCAAAAACTCTATTGAATATTGAACAATAAATTTATTTTGTACATTAAAAAAACATAAAATTAAATTTTATGGACTAATGTATTATATATTAGACATGTCATTTTTATGACTCGGGAAATTGAGAAGTGGTTGTTGCACCCTGTTTTCACGCTGAAGAAACAAGTAGCAAAATTGTAGTCTCAAGTTGAGAAACAGGGGATTTCTTATATCACAAACAAACAGATGCATGTAACAGATGTAAATAAAAGAAATGCAAATTACAAAAGTGTATGTATAGAGTATAGACAAATGTATCATACTTCCTGTCATTCATCATGAGTTTCTTCTTGTTATACATATCACATAAATACAATAATTGTACTTGGCACTTCTGGGAGGGACTAATCAAGAGTTACACTAGTGGATCGCTATAGATTCTTGTTCTAACAACAGTCCAATCACGATATGTAGTTCAAACAAATTCAAATTAGTTAAAGAGTTCAAAGTTCCGCCAATAAGAATATCTTCATTCAAAATATAATTACTCTCTTATAGTGAATAAAATATAGACTTGGAGTAATTTTTCTTTATTTCAACTCACTCTTTGACTTCATCATGAACCAACCTCAAATATGATACAATGTTCTTTTTCATCTACCACATACTTTTCATCCTTCTCATCTTCAAAACACATGGAATTAATAAAGTATTCTTTATATTTGTATAGGATTTCTTCCATAAGAAAATGAATAGTAATTTGAGGTATCTAGGGGATGATTAGTCTGATATAATTAATGTGATGTGTCACTCAAGTTCTCAAATACTCTACGTTCCTATCTGCCTATTTTCATTTTAAAAACACTTTTGATCTTGAAGAACCTTACCAAACTAGGCAATTAGACTAATTTGAGATAAATTTAGTGAAATATGTTAGTAATGCAAAAACTAAACCAAAGTTAGGTTGGATGTCCATGACTGACTCTAACAGAATTATTCTTGAAATATCATTGAACTTAAAAGTCCTTTACTGCTGTAGATAATGAAAAAAAGACTAGGAGTAAGCAATCAAATGATGGTGATAAAAATACCAACTTTAACAATCACATTATTCATCGGTTAGAAGATTATTTGCTAAAAGCGATTTTACAGAAAAAAACAAATTGAACTAATTTAAGCAGTACCAGTACAAATAATTATCTTTAAGATCCTTCAATAAGAGAAAAACGCTCAAGAGAAGTTTAATAAACCATCTCCATATGGGAAATTCCCTTAGTTTGTTATGCTAACTAGAGAAGATATTTAATTCAAGAAGTTACTCTCTCTTGAAACTAAAGTTCAAATATAATTTGTCATCAAATCAATCACAATAACACTAATGTTATCTTGGCTAACCTGTTCCATAGCAAGCCGAGTAAGCAGAGTTGCTGCTGCTTCACTTGGGCAAGAATATACTTCTCCTATGCCATCATCATCAAACAAAGGCCTCAACCCATGATTCCCAACTGGATTCTTTTGTGTAAGACACTCTCTAGCCACTTGACACGCCATTTCACTTGGTACAACACCCCATAAGCCATCAGTAGCTACAATCAAGCACTCATCTTCTAGTTCCCTTTTGGTGAAGGTAAACTCGGGCTCAGATATGATATATTTCTTTTGATACTTGACTCCTATTTGCAATGCAAAATAAAGAAGGATTATTTAAAATACTACTATTTGAATTATACAAAAAAACTGACTAGCAAAAGTTCCCTAAGAATTATATATTTCAAAATTAACAAGCACATAAGTCAAACAACTGAACCGCCAACAAAATTTATATCTAGTTGAGTGTCTCCCAGGTTGATTAATATTATCTTGTTACAAGGCAAGTAATGGTTGAAGTAAATATAAACAAGGGTTTGAGGGTGTGAGAGATGAAGGTGACTTTTGTTTCTTTTATTATTACTTCCCTTATTGTCTCCATAGCAAAACCAAAAAAGGAAGATGATTAATTACATTGCTAAAAATTTATTTAATCCACAATATGTGCTCTTTTCACGGGAACTAATCGATTTCTTTCACGACAAGTTAGGATAAAGTCTAAAACTTTTAACTTATACAATAATAATTAGTCTTATTATCTCTCTCCGATCTCTTTATTCTAGATATGTGCCCTTAATTTTATAAGGTTAAAGATAAGTTTTATTTGCTCAATTATTCCACATCATAGGGCTGCAACAAATATTAATTATTGTCTGAAGAGGAAACATACCAGTAAACCCCCTTGGGATTAGAGGAAAACACAAATAAACTAACAGTTTTGATGCTAATTCCTTAATTATAGGCTTATACTGAAGCAGAAGTCTAGCAAGAGTAGATTAAACTTTAATTGTTTCAATTGATAACTACAGTAATGTCACTGCATAGAGAAACAAGTTATTGCAAAAGGAAAAATAAGTTACCTATTGCCCTAGATATTGCAAGAATTCCTTCAACTCTTGCACAATCGTCAAAATCAACCCGGCCTCCACATGCCTCTATTCTAGCACGTTCATCTGGTCTGTCTGGCTGTAATGGAAAGTCAATTTATATTTAAGGAGTTAAATCATTTTCCCTTGTTACAAACTTTGCACTACATGCTTTGTTTAGTTGCACTAAAAATATAATCTGCTTTCTGCACACTTAAGAGGAACAAGACTAAGTTACAATCGTCCATAATATGGACCAAACCTCTAAAAAGAAGCCAACTACACAAAAGAAATTTGAAGAAAGGAAGAAATGATTAGCCTACACAACATCCTTTGCTATAAACAAAAAGCTTTTTAGCCCAAAAAAAGTTGTTTTTCTCATATTTTTCTTTCTTATGAACAAAAAAAGGTTTGTCATTTATCCAGTTAAATTAAACCTTTAACCTTTCCATGAGAGGAGTAAAAGGTTTTGTTTTACTAGAGGATGCAAATTTAACAAGAAAGTTGGCTACTTGAGATGTACCAGTAACATGTATAGTAAGATATAGGCAAAATTTCTTTACGTCTGTTAGGTCAAAAAGACACAATTTCTTGATATGAAGTGTTTCTCTTTCAAGTGCTTTGACTTGATTTAAATCCATATTGATAAGATCCGTAGGTTTTTTAACCAAATGAAGTGCTAGATTATTTTTTCCAAAATAGAATAAATGACATTTTTTTACATTTTTTACATATAAAAATAGAGATCTTTATATACAAAATTACTTTTTTAAGGTCATACCTTGTGAATAATAGATAAAGGCACAGTCCTTCCACCACGGCTAAGAACGGCACGCGAATTTCCACAATTCGCGACAATAATAGTTTCCTCTGTTAGAATTGCGAGCACGACAGTGGATCCCGCTAGTCCCAAGTTATGTGGTGGACAGACGCAATGGATACTTATACCACACTCATAGCAAGTATCAAAAGACATCTCATCAATCCTTTGGAAGCACCTCTTCAACACTCTTTTCCATATCTCCTCAACCAATTGTGCTTGTCTCTCAGGAGAGATGTTATCCTTGCTGCTACTATCACTTATGATGGTCCTCGTCATCATCAGCTCTTCCAGTAGTACAAGATACATTCTATCTCTACACAATCCAGCTACCTGCAACAATTTGTTTTCTTGCTATTAACTTTATAAATCAGTACATATCAAATGGAAGTAAAATGATCAAAGTATAAAATGTGTAGATTTTTTAGTTTTTTAAAAAAGTTTTTACATGAGGACCACCAAGGCCATCATAAACGGCAAAGAAATCTATGGAGCGATGGCTATTGAGATAAGGGGAGCAAAGATTTGGCCAAATAAAAACCAGCATCTTCCATTGAAGTCCTTCTTCCCATTAAAGAAACTGCTCCAACCACCGGCACTGGTTCTTCTGGTTCACCTGCTCTTGATGTTGCATTTGAATCATAGTCACTCATTCTGAGATGTAATGAGAAAGAGTGCATCAGTAAAGAGGGCGGATATATATGGGGTAAAAATTGAGTGCATCGCGGAAATCGCCAGTGAGATACACTCATTCCAAATGTATGATACATGTGTCTATACATAGATTTTTTTAATCTGCATCTCTGTTTTATGTAATCTATTCCCTCTGTTCAGTTTTAGTTGTTCATTATTCTAAAAGTAAATTGTTTAGTTTTAATATATCAAGAAAAGCAAACTATAAACTTTGACTAATATTAATTTTAAGATGTATTTTTTATATACTAGTTTTTGGACGCGTGCTTTGCACGTGTGTCCCATATAAAATTTTATAGATTTTTTGAAACTATTAAAATTCGCAAAACACATATGCAAACCCTTAAACTTGTCCTTAAATTTTATTTTGACACTCCAACTCAACGTTGTTTCATTTTAACCCTTCAACTTCAATTTTCATGTTTCATTTTTACACTTTTATCCAAAGAATCAACAATATGGGTAGAGTGTGCTCCACACGCCATGACATGGCACAAAAACTAATTAAAAATAAATAAACAACCCCTCTAACTTGCTCTCATTTATTATTTTGACATTCTATCTTACATTTGTTTCATTTTACCCTTCAATTCTAATTTCCATGTACCATTTAAATATAAATACTAATTTTGAAATTTCTTTATTCTTATTTATACTGTTTATTTTCACTTTTTCATTTTATAATCGACGTTTGTCCAATATTTGTAAAAATATCTTTTAAAAAATTAAGGGATAAATTTTTCTAAAAAAATATTTTTAGGTATTTTTAAAATAAATATAATGTAAAGTAAAATTTTAAATATGAGCAATTAACTTTCTTGAACTTATTACGTGGAAAACCTAAATAAAACTATTAATTTATTTTGAACATTAAAAAACTTAAAACTCAATTTTATGGACTAATATATTTTATATTAGACGTGTCATTTTTATGACTCGAGAAACTGAAAAGTGGTTGTTGCACCTTGTTTACACGCTGATGAAACATGTAGAAAAATTGTAGTCTCAAGTTGGGAAACTGTGAATTTCTTATATCACAAACAAACAGATGCAAATAACAAATGTAAACAAAAGATATACAAATTACAAAAGTGTATGTATAGATTATAGACATATGTATCATACTTCCTGTCATTCACCATGAGTTTCTTCCTTTCATACACATCACAAAAATACAATAATTGCACTTGACACTTCTCGGGGGGACTAATCAAGAGTTACACTAGTGGATCGCTATAGATTCTTGTTCCAACAACAGTCCAATCACGACGTGTAGTTCAAACAAATCCAAATTAGTTGAACAGTTCAAAGTTCCGCCAATAAGAATATCTTCATTCAACATATAATTACTCTGTCTTATAGTGAATAAAATATAAACTTAAAGTATTTTTTCCTTATTTCAACTCACTCTTTGACTTCATCATGAACCAACCTCAAATATAATACAATGTTCTTTTTCATCTACAACATACTTTTTCACCCTTCTCATCTTCAAAACACGTGGAATTAATAAAGCATTCTTTATATATGTATAGGATTTCTTCCATAAGAAAATGAATAGTAATTTGAGGTATATAGGGGATGATTAGTCAGATATAATTAATGTGATGTGTCACTCAAGGTCTCCAAAATCCTCTACGTTCCCAGCTGCCTATTTTCATTTTGAAAACACTTTTGATCTTGGAGAACCTTACCAAACTAGGCTATTAAACTAATTTGAGATAAATATAGTGAAATATGTTAGTAATACAAAAACTAAACCAAGGTTAGGTTGGATGTCCATGACTGACTCTAACAAAATTATTCTTGAAATATCGTTGAAGTTAAAAGCCCTTTGCTGGTGTGGATAATGAAAAAAAAAAAAGGCTAGGAGTAAGCAATCAAATAAAGGTGATAAAAATACCAACTTTACCTTCCACATTATTCATCGGCCTGAAGATTACTTGCTAAAAGCGATTTTACAGAAAAATCAACTTGAAGCAATTTAAGCACTACCAGTAAAAAATAACTATCTTTAAGATCCTTCAATAAGAGAAAAACTTTTTATAGAAGTTTAATAAACCATCTCTATATTGGAAATTCCCTTAGTTTGTTATGCTAACTATCGAAGATGTTTAATTCAAGAAATTACTCTCTCTTGAAACTGAAGTTCAAATATAATTTATCTTCAAATCAGTCACAATAACACTAATGTTATATTGGCTACCCCGTTCTATAGCAAGCCGAGTAAGCAAAGTTGTTGCTGCTTCACTTGGGCAAGAAAATACTTCTCCTATACCATTATAATCAAACAAAGGCCTCAACCCATGATTCTCAACTGGATTTTTTTTAAGACACTCTCTAGCCACTTGACACACCATTTCACTTGGTACAATACCCCATAAGCCATCAGTAGCAACAATCAAGCAAAAAAACTGACTAGCAAAAGTTCCCTAAGAAACATATATTTCAAAATTAACAAGCACTTAAGTCATACAATTTTACTGCCAACAAAATTTATATCTAATTGAATGTAGTCCAGGTTGGTTAATATTCTCTTGTTACAAGGCAAGTAATGATTGAAGTAAATATAAACAAGGGTTTGAGGGTATGACATATAAAGGTGACTTTTGTTTCATTTATTATTACTTCCCTGATTGTCTCCATAGCAAAACCAAAAATGGACGATGATTAATTATATTGCTAAAAATTTATTTATTCCACAATATGTGCTCTTTACACTAGAACTAATCGATTTCTTTTGCAAGAATTTAGGATAAAGTCTGAAACTTTCAACTTCCTTGATAATAATTAGTCTTCTCTTTCTCTAATCTCTTTATTCGAAATATATGCCCTTAATTTTTATTAGGTTAAAGATAAGATTTTATTTGCTCAATTATTCCACATCATAGGTCTGCAACACATATTTATTATTGTTTGAAGAGGAAACATACCAGTAAACTCCCTAGAAATTAGAGGAGAACACAAATAAACTAACAGTTTTGATACTAATTCCTTAATTATAGGCTTATACTCAGAAGTCTAGCAAGAATAGATTAAACTTTGATTATTTCAATTGATAACTACAATAATGTCGCTGCATAGAGAAACAGGTTACTGCAAAAGGAAAAATAAGATACCTATTGCCCTAGAAATTGCAAGAATTCCTTCAACTCTTGCACAATCATCAAAATCAACCCGGCCTCCATATGCCTCTATTCTAGCATGTTGATCTGGTATGTTTGGCTTAAATGGAAAGTCAATTTATGTTTAAGGAGATACATTATTTTCCCTTGTTACAAGTTTTGCGTTACATGCTTTGTTTAGTAGCACTAAAAATTTAGTCTGCTTTCTGCGCACTTAAGAGGAACAAGACTAAGTTACAATCGCCCATAATAAGGACCAAACCTCTAAAAAGAACCGAACTACACAGAAGAAATTTGAAGACAGGAAGAAATGATTAGTCCACACAACATCCTTTGCTATAAACAAAAAACTTTTTAGCCAAGAAAAAAATTGTTTTCTCATATTTTTTTCGTATGAACAAAAAACATTTGTCATTTATCTAAGTTCAAGTTAACACTACTAAATCCATAATCTTAACAAATCCTAAATTAAAGTTCAAGTTCTACATTATATACAAGTTCAAAGTTCACAAATAAAATTCAACTTCTAAAATCATATAAAGTCAAGTTCTAATGAAATTAAATATAAGTTCTACTTAAGTAAAAAATCCTAAACTTCAAACTTAAGAAATCCCAATTAAAGTTCAAATTTTATATTAAATTCAACTTCAAAGTTCACATCTCATTAAAATGTTCAAGTTCCCCAAATTAAATCTAACTTTAAGTTAAACACTACTAAAGTTCAACTTAATTACAAACGCTATAGTTCAAGTTTTAAATATATCTAATCAAAATTTACAACTTGAATTCAAACTAAGTTCTAAAATCCCAAAGTTCAAGTTCAAAATTAAATCTAAGTTCTATTTAACAACTACTTTTTGTTCTAACTTCAACAAAAATTCTAACTTCAACAATAATTCAATTCAATTCCTACATTCTAACTTCACCAACAATTCAATTCAATTCCAATATTCTAACTTCAACAACAATATTTCTAACTTCATTCTAACTTCATCAACGTAACAACAACTCAATTCAATTCCAACATGCTAACTTCAACAACAATTTATTTTAACTTCAACAACAATTCTAACTTCAATTCAATTCCAACATTCTAATTAACTTCAACAACAATTCAATTCCAACTAAAAATACCTAATTTGTAATCTCATTCGAAAAATCCCAAATTCAAGCTAAAACCCTAAAAATTTTATTTACTCACTACTCCACACAACATATGCAAATTAACTATGCTAATACCATTGTAACTTCATAACAATACTATTTCAACACAAAAGAACCCAATTCATAAATTAATTTCAAAAAATCAAATTTAAAGTTTAGTCATATCATAACTTCAACAATAAAAGTGAAAAGGGCTAGCTAAGAACTTATAAAATTCAAAAATTTAAAACATGAAAATAATACCTACACTAAAAATGGAGCAAAAATGAGAAGAAAACTAGTACCTTAGATGTGGGTGAGGAGGAAACCAAGTTTGGTGGCAGCAGCGGCGGCCGGTGATAGAGGTTGGGGAGGGGTAACAGGTTGGAGAATGTGGGTTAGGGTTTTTGAGAGGGGAGATGAAAAGTGAGAGAGAAAAAAATAAGGAGAAGTTGGGCTTCTTTTTATACACACCTAGGAGCGACGGACTACGTCGTTTTTTCGTTTCCCTTCATTAAAATATTTTGACCATTGACCCAAAAGAGCGACAGAATGGGCGATGTCGTCCGTCGCTATTACTTTTTTTAAAAATTATTTTAAAAAAAAATAGTGACGGACAAGGTCGTCACTATTTTTAAAAATTAAAAAAAATTACGACGAACGGCGTCGCTTTTTATCATCAAATATTAAAAAATTGTATATAAAAGTGACGGACTACGCCTTTAGTCTGTCGCTTTTTGGAGAGACACAGTCCGTCGTGTTTTGGCAGTTTTTTAGTAGTGATATCAGGTTATGAAGAGGATTGGGAATATTGCGTATGAGTTAGAGTTGCTTTCTGAGTTACCCGCAATTCACGCGGTCATTCATATTTCAATGCTGAAGAAATGTTTGGAGAATCCTTCATTGGTAGTCCCCATTGAGAGCATCGGAGTGAAAGATAGCAGGTAGCATGTCATAAAAAGAGGCTCCAGTATCCTGGATCGTCAGGTTCGCAAATTGATGACCAAAGAGATAGCTTCTGTCAAAGTCCTATGGAGGAATCAATTGTTGAGGAAGCCACATGAGAAGCTGAAGAAGACATAAAGAAAAAATACCCACATCTATTCGTGCCTGACGACGAAAACTGTTGAAGGTAATATCCGACCCTTAACTTGAGTTGATTTGTCTATTCTTGAGTCTGAATGACGATTGTATAGATTGTTGATTGGTTGATTGATTTTTGGGAGGAGCCTTGATTGTTATTCGTGCCTTGATGTCCATCTTTACTCTTCATTCAAGGACGAATAATTCCAAGGGGAGATAATGTAACACCTGATAAAATTACCAAAATACCCCTAGATGAGAGGCTCTCACATAACGCATCTTCCTAAACACCGTTGGCAGAAAAATGCAATCAGCAAGAAAAATTGTGAAAAAATGGTCTTGGTTGATTTTTAGAGCAATCGGATCAAAAGATAATTTTTCGAAGCAAAAACGCAATTCCGGAAAAGTGCACGACATGTCCGCATCGCGGACTTGTCCTGGACTTACACTTAGTTGTGATCCTAATATTTCCTATGGGATTAGTATATCAATCAAAATTTTTGGAAAAAAATGCACAGGTACACGACAGGTTTACATTGCGAACCTGTTCCATCGAAGTTCAAAATTTTAAATCTTTTGAGGGGCATTTCTCAACCCCTTCTAAACTTAATCCACGATCAATATAGGTTGTTTTTGGTCTAAAAAAGGTTTCTAAACCCATTCTAAAATCTCTTGCGCTAAAATTGAGTTAGAGTTCTTGAGAGAAGAAGAGAAGAAAAGCTAGGGTTCCAGAGATTGAGGTCTATTTCTTGCAAATATTAGTGTCATCCTTCATTACAGGTATGTAAGGATGACCTATAACATGTATTGTTCTCCCATGTGCCCCATGATTATGGTAGAGTGAGTTATGATAACATTGTTCACATGAATTGCATATCCTTTGAAAACTTCTATAATGTTTAACTTGTTTTGCTTGTACTGTATAGTTGATGAATTTCCATAAACTTGCTTCTTCAACTAATTACAAATGATTTTGAATTCCTGCATTGATCATAAACCCTAGGTATCATTTACTAAAACTTGCAAAAATGAACTTAGGAGATGAGTCTAGAGCCTTGACGGTATGAATGTGCATGTGACTATGATTGTGATCCTAATATGAGAGAACCGATGACGATGTTGATGAAACTTGATGTTCCTGGAATCTTAAAGATCATAAAATTAATCCTAAGATAATGATCCTAACCCAAGAGTTGATGGTTGATGAAATGAATTGAGTTAACAATGTCCAATGAGAATAGTTAGATGAGTAATCCAGATGTTGGAGGTCTTATGAGCATGTTGAATCCTGGGAGGAGTATTAAACACCAAATTGAGTAAGAATAGATAAAAAATCAAACTCAATAACTACGTGGCTAGCGTAGGAGAGGATTGAACCATAAAACCAGATATTTCCTTTGTCCCAAAAGAGGACTTGATGTTATTTATTGTGGATCCACTAAGGTGATGTCCTTTACCCCGGAAAGGTACTGGATGGATGTGGCAACGACATCGCTTTGTTTTATCATCATCTATCCATAGGTGGTGGTTATCGGTGAGAGAAACTCCCAAATAGGTCATGACGGTATCCTAATGTGATGATTAAGTTCCTTACTTTTCGAATTGATTCTATGACTAAGATGAGTTGATGTTTGAGTTGAGTGTCTTTTATGATGTTTTGAGTTGATGTTTGAGTTGAGTGTCTTTTATGATGTTCTTTTCTTTCCAGCTATTTTACATACTCGTACATTCCACGTACTGACGTCCATTTGGGCCTACATCTTTTTATGATGTAGAGACAAGTACTCAAGATCCTCAACAAGCGCTCCATTGAACGTCTATTCTTCCTACAGCTGATTGGTGAGCCCTCCCCTGCATTTGAAGGATACCATTTTATATTTCTTATGCTTTGAGTTAGTTTCATTTTGAGTTGTGATAGCCATGGTCTGTCATGGTACCATTCAAGACAACAAAGGTAGAGGCTTCACAGACTAGAAGATGATGAATTGATGTTGAGGACCTTCTTTCCTTGAATTGTGTTTTTCTTTAAATCTACTATTATGTCACAGATGTTGAGTTTGACTTTGTTGGCCTATGACCCTTACTTATTGGGTTAGAAGTAAACTGAGTTTTTCATCATTATGTCTCCTTTATTCTAATGCCTTTCACTGATTTAAACGAATTGAATGACTATCATGAGGCCAAGGGGTTCGCTTGGGGACTAGAAATAGTCTCAGAGTGTCGGCCACGTCTAGGGCACCCTCCTAGGGTGTGACATTAGTTATATTGTCAGTGGAGATTTTGATGGATATGGCAGCATTTCCACTATTTGAAGCATCGATTTTCGATGTATTGGGTGAAGGGGTTTTCCGGAAAAAAAGTTTTATTTTTTATGACGTCCATAATATTGACGTCATTTGTTATGTCATGATTTGGTCTCTCTCGTCTTGCTGGTAGAGACAAACTTGATTGGTATCCTGGTGTAATGGCGTTCGCTCGATTAGGAGCCTTTAGTTTAGTAGAGTTACCCATTTGTAGTTGGTTCTAGTGATATTTGTAAGTTTGAGAGTCGAGATACTTACTTGTGACGGCGCTAAAAATATTGACGCTTATATCTGATCCTTTCGTGTCTCTGCATTGTGCTTACTTTTTCTGAAGTTTTTTCCTCTTCTTGAACTCGATGATCTGCCAATTGTTTTCTTGTTGTTGTGTTTCTTCCTATAGGAATGTGGGTTATTAAGTTGGAGATTTGTTCTCCCTTGTTTTCTCATTTGTTTCTATATCTACAACTTTCAATCTTTCCACTTTTTTCAGGCAAATCCCAAGTACAAGTTGTATATGAGTTCATCCTATTGGGGTTTGGAAAACTTCAGAAGTTGAAGTTGGGTTTAAGTTATATGTGGCCTGGTCTACGACTCATAGATTGGTCTACAATTCGTAGACCAGCTCGTAGTCAGGCTCTTTTCCCTGAATATTTTTCCAAGTGTTAGGGGCATCTACGAGAAACCATCTACGGTCTGTAATATCTTCTACGGGCCGCAGATACAGTTTCATAGACCCCATTGAAGAAAATTCCAGCATTTAATCTTTGAACTTCTAGACTTATTTTGAGCTAGAAAAATTGGAGGGTGTTACAGATCACACATTACAAGGCTCGTTTTTGGGTGGCGCTCCCAACATAATTTTTCATATCTAGGGCTAGCAAATTGAAACTTTTGATTAAGGACGGAAAATTCCCATGTTGATTCCACATTTATCTGACTCAATTCGAGAGTGTACTCTCATAGATTAAACTGCACCACAACCCATATAGGTAATCTTGAGACTATTACTAAAGTCATATCCTAATTGTATTTATTTTTATGAATTGGCCTACTTTATAGTAACTTCAGACAAATGCACCTGTGAAGTAACAAAAGGTTGTATATAAAATCATAATTGTATATGAAATTTGTAGGTCTTAAATGATTGAATTTTATCACATATGATCAAAGTGTTTAGGCCTTTTTGTTACGCATTTCAACCATATATGATTAAAATTAGATTTATTTATTCATTTTTTTGACACACTTTTTGTGATTTTGAAATTGATTATTATACTTATAATCTGATAGAAGGAAAAACAGTTAGAACATTCTAATAGAATATGAATGAAAATTACTCATTATACTAATAAAATGGCATAGAAGGTAAAAAATTATTATCAAACTTTCTTTTCTTTTTCTCAAAAATTAAATTTTTAGACGAAGTCATATTTTTTTAACTTATAAATGAAAATAGTGTTTGTTGATAAAAAATAAGCAATATAGTGACAAATTTCCTTAAACTTATATCGCAGAAAAGTAATGTTCACCTAATGAGTTACTTCTCGCAATTGATTTTCTCTAAATTAAAATAGCCAAAGTTTTATATAACTATAAAAAGAATTAATTTCTCAAATTTGGACAAAGCAAAAACTTTTAAATAGATGTTGAACTTTTGTATTGAAAAGTTAAAATAAAGTGTTTTGCTATCAATATATGTGTTAGGTCATGGGCAAAATATAAGCAATACAAATTATATTATCAAAAAAAAAAAAAACCCAACATAATACAAAAGTAAGATTCATTTGTATGCCACATAATAGAGAGAAGTTGTCTTTCCTTCTTATTGAATTTTCATATTAGAAATAAAATGATAAGGTAGAAGAGAAAATTGAAGTGCCACTATAAATACCTAAAGCTTTGCCATCTTTAAAGACTCATATTGAGCTCTTGTGTTGTCACTAGCCCACACAGCTTCAATTTTTATTGCTGAGTAAAAGGTTGGTTCATTCTGCATTAGTCTTCTGTTGATAGCATGAAATGCTGATCTCTTCTATAAGGGATCATTTTTGTTGGAGATTTATCAATTCAGCTATTGCATGGTTAAAGTCTCAATTGTGTAATGTGGTTAGAATGCATTTTTCTACTTAACTTTGTGGACATCCTCAGTAGATTCTATTCATGTTTATACTTGTGTAATGTGGTTAGAAACAATTGTATAATGTGGTTAGAATGCATATAATTCTTTAGCTTCTATTCATGTTTATACTTGAATTGAATAAGCAGTGGAAGAGGTTTTCGAATTTCAATCAATTTACCTTAAATCAAATAACTTTATTTCATATTACTAAACACAGATATGGCTCTGAGTAAACAACTATGATTTGTACTAGCAACATTAATAAGTCTAGCTGCTTCTATTTGATGGAAGTTCGGAAAGGAAAAGGAAAAAAAGGCTGATATTAAAGCTGTGAAATTTAGAAAAAGAAAAGGGCTTATTACATAAATTAGCCTTTAACTTGACTTCAAATCACAAGTATGATCTCTAACTTTCAAATTGCACAAACAAATACTTGAACTAACCATTTCTTAAACATTTAAACACGTGAGTTCAACAACTTGATTGCGTGAAATACAAACACAACGACTTGGATATTCTGGCTAATCCTTTACTGCCACATTATTAAAATTATTCCACGTATTTATAATTAAAAAAATAAAAGAAACAAAAGGGTATGTCGTAATTATTTCCTCATTTCATCTCCCAATTACCCTAACCCTAGCCCTAATTTCCCCCCCATATCCAACGTGAAATCTTGATGCTTGAAAGGTCCAAGTTCACTACTTTTGATGTTTTCTTGTTGTTCTTCCTCTATTTAATCCAGGTATGTTCGAATTTTTTCTTTTGAAAGTTAATTTTTGAAAGAAGCAGCTTATACTACAACAAATTTGATTATTAGGGACAAATGGTTTCGTCACTTATAAATCATATTTCATCAGCAAAACTTTTATGCAACAAAAAAAAATTTCGTCAATCTATCGTCCTTAAACGTGGGTCGCTAAATTATACAAAGACGATTTAGTGTGTCGTCACTAAAAAAGTTATATTAACTACAAAAAGAAAAATTGTCCCTAAATGTGTCAATATTTGTGACGAATTTATTTGTCATAAAAAGTATAATTTTTTTTGTAGTTGATTGTATTATTTTATCACTAAAAAAAGATATAATCAGTAACAAAATTACATTGCCACTAATTATTTAGTTCAATCAGTGATGACACTAATTGTCTCTAATGTTATATGTATTTCGTAGTTGAATAATATAATTTCGTCACTAATGATTGCTTTTTATGTACAAAAAATTATTTCGTCCTAAAATATATAAATTTAGGGACAAATTTATCATCATTAAAAAGATTAATAAATTTATAGTTAAATCTATCATTTTGTCACTTAAAGTATTTTTTTTTTTTGTCGACATGATATAATTGTCACCAAATATAGTCAATTTATGATGAATTATTTTTTTTGGCAAAAATATATTTTGAAAAGTTTAATTTAGTCGTTGCTAATAATAATAATAATAATAATAATAATAATAATAATAATAATAATAATAATAATAATAATAATAATAATAATAATAATAATAATAATAATAATAACAATAATAATAATAATAATAATAATAATAATAATATTTATTCATTATCATACATTTTAAAATAACTAAAACAACAAATATTTGATTACGATCAAATTTGTAAATGGTGTTATTTCATAAGTTTCCTGTTAATTCAATAATATATGAACATCAACAAATTTTTTCATATTTTACGAGATAAGATAATTCATCAATGTAAAAGGTTGCAGTAAGTAACATGAAGATTTATTATATTGACTTAATGGCCAGTATCAAATTTATTTTTAAACTTAGCATGCATCATGGAACGATATAAATTGGACATAACATTATAAAAGATTTAAGATAACAATAAAAAGTGTCAGACAAGATCATATAATCTAGAATTAAAATAATATTGAGATAATATTGCATTACAAGCTTCTTATATTAAGCTAATGAAAATACATGAATGTTAGTTGTATCCTTTTTTTTAAAAAAAAAGGACAAAATATTATTCCTCATATGGTAATATAGGCCACTTATCAAATAACTTTACTCTTAATTAAATTTTTACATTCTTGTACCTGTGTAAAAAGGAAAAAAAATAATTATCATGAGCTAAACATGATATCTTGTTAAAATGTAATCATAGATTTGATATCAGAATAAGAAATAAATAGAAAAAATACTTACCCAAATTACACAATAAAATTGTCATTCATTTCTTTTCTCAAGGTACAAACATTGAGCTTTATCTGCAAAAATAATAATAATCAAGAATTAAGATAAAGAAATATTCTCAATACATAGAGCAGTAAAAAAAAAATTAGATCATATTTTTAAAAAGTGCGTAGAAGTCTCTAACAGGGAATAAATTCATAGGCTAAATAAAAGACATTTGTAGTTGAAATTATATACTATTTTTTAAACAAGAACACTTACGAAGGGGAAGACAAAATTCAAAAATTGAAATAACTTGAAAAACCCACCGGAGATCCACATTTTCAAAAGAACATTGTGTTCAAATCCAAGGCATATGAGTTTTCGGAGATGAAAAGTACAGATTAACAGCATCATGGCGTGGAAGTGCACCTTGAGCAACAACAACATGGTGTCCTTCAATTGAATCATTTGCAATGATATATCACTGAAATTCAACAAAAATAAAAAATACAATAGAGATAGTGGGAGAGAGGTGTTACGTGGGGGAGATAAAAGGATAAAGGTGGATAATAACTAAAAAAAAGGTGATTTGTGGAGAATAAAAAAGAGGGGAGGGTTGCCGCCTAAATTTTTCCAATTTGGAAAATAATATTTCCTTTCTTTTCATTTGTTCATTTGATTTAGTAAATAATTTTATCTTATTTTAGTTTGACATAAAATTTTAGCAATATTTTTTATTTTATTCTTATTTAACATAAAATTTAAGAAAATAATATTTTTAATGATTTTGACTTGACAATAAATTTAAGAAAATGAAAAATTTTATCAGCATTTTGACTTGATGTAAATTTAAGAAGAGTAAACAAAATTTTTGAATCTTATATAATATATCAAAATATTTTAATCTTCTAGTTAAAATATGTCACGTGAAAAATTAGAATTAAAAGTGACCAGAAAAAAAAGGAGACATTCTCTATCAAACAAATTAAAAAAATAAATTAAATTAAATTAAAATGAAGGAAATAATAAATATGAAAAATGACCAGGAAAAGGATACAAGCTTAAAAATCGTTCAAGAAAATAGGCAAAAAGTTTCAGAAAATAGACTTGATCCAAACAAAAATTAATCAAAAAAACAATTTCAAAATAATGATCAAAAAGTTTTTTTTATTTTTTTTAAAAAGAAATGTCCCAAAACAAAAATAAATAAAAAAGTACAAAAGAAAGGTCAAAATTTTCTACTAACAATTTACCTAATATTTAGGACTAAAACAAACTAGCACATGAAATATAAAATTCTATAAGCCAGTACTAATCCCAATTAAACAATAACGCTAAAAAACATGTCATTTGTATAAAGAGTAAATCTATCTTCACGTCAAATCAACACACTTATATATCGATGGGTTTAGAGGTAATAATATTTTTTTTTCTTTCATAATATTATATTATCCCGTAATTTATATGTATGTGGTTGATAATTTGTGTGCACTTTTATTGACTTTATTTTTTATTTGTATAGATGCTTGCTTAAAAGGAATATATGTGTTTTCTTAAAAATTGAAGGAGCTTTTGGAATATGACTATATAGCCCCTATTGAAGGGAACTATAAATTGGTAGTCAATATAAATTATAGTGTTCAAGTATATGACCTAAGTTATGAAATTACTATGTTCGTTCTCTAGCTAAAACTCAAATAAAAATAATAAATGGTAAGTAGATATTTTATTATTTGAATTATATTATAATAGAAAATATGAACTTATTAATTATAATTAAAGAACTAAAAATGCAACTTTGGACCTAAAATCTCCATTTTAACTCAAAATTCAGTTTTGCAACGTCTCTTAGACCAAATTCGGCATTCCGGAGCTGATGGATTCGACAGAACCAAATTCCGACGGTCATAACTCAAAACAGCTAGAAAACTCAAATTCTCCAACTTTAAAGAACTAAAAATGCAGCTTTGTGCCTAAAATCTCCATTTTAACTCCAAATCCAGTTCTGCAAGTTCTACTAGACAAGATTCGGCATTACGGAGGTGATGGAATTGACAGAATTGAATTCCGACTCTCAGAACTCAAAACGGCTGGAAAACTCCAATTTTCCAATTTTAAAGAACTAAAAATGCAACTTTGGACCTAAAATCTCCATTTTAACTCAAAATTCAGTTTTGCATGTTCTCCTAGACTGGATTCTACATTTCGGAGCTGGTGGATTCGACAAAACCGAATCTCTAAATCCTGTATCTACATCATGAAATGATGCAACGCCGAGTGGCGTCAATACGTGGAATGTAAGATATGTAAAATAGTTGAATGAAATAGAAACAAGTAGAATAATATGGAACAATATCGTCAGCTCGGAATAATAACCAATCAAAATATCAAATGTCTATCTAAAGCAAGAATAAAGAGTAGACAAGTGACCCATCAAACAATCACCCTCATCAATCAAATTAGACTCATCTCGAAGGATTTTTTTTTATTATATCATGTGGTCTCTATCGATTTTTTGCAGTATGATCTAATGTTTTTTTAAAAAAAATTGATTATATGGTGCATAATATGTAATCTTTTCCTAAAAATTTTGTGTGTTGGTTAAAAATATGTTTAAAATGAATCATCTTATAATTTGTAACTATGAATCTTTTTCATCGTCAATAATTGTAGTATTCAACTTCGAAATTTAGATCGTAGCCATTTGAGCAGATGTTTTTTCTATGAAAAATAATATTTATTCTGTAACAAAATTCCGCTGTAACTAAGTTGTAGGTTTAATAGAGACAATAATAAATTTGTCATTAATTGTTTGAATTATTAGTGAAAAAAATTAAGGTTACAATTGAATATAAAAATTTGCAGCTAAAATTCACAATGATTAACGACAAATTCTAGTTTGTTGCTTATACATAATATTTTTTTTGATAAAGTTTTTCATATCCAAAACTAACTACTTCTAGCATAAAATAGTGATTTTTCAATAATGTAACAATGTATGACTTTATGACAAAAAAAATTTTGGTATAAAAATGATTTGTCTCTAACAAAAAAAATATATTTTTTGTGACAAAAATTTTTCGTATACACAATTTAACTAATTTAAGAACAAAAAATGGTTTGTCACTAATGTATCAATATATTTTTTGTGACAAAAATTTTTCGTATACAAAATTTAACTAATGTAAGGACAAAAAATGATTTGTCACTAATATATCAATATATGTTTTGCGACAAAAATTTTTTGTATCCAAAATTTAACTAAATTAGGGACAAAAAAAGATTTGTCACTGACTGGGAACATCATTAGTGACAAAATATTAAGGTCACAATTAAATATTAAATTTTGTCGCTAAAACTTACAACATTTATATACGAACTGTAATTTGTCGCTATTGTAGTAACTTATTTTTAGTGACGAAATTTCTTCGTGCCTAAAATTATACCTAATTTAAGACAAATAATAGTTTGTCATAAATTGTATGCATTATTGCAGACAAAATAATGTGTCATTAATAATTTAAAATTCGTCACTAATAGTACTTAATAAATGGCGCCAAATTATTTTTTGGTGGAAAATTTTAATGGACAAAACTTTGCTACGAAATTATATGTTTCGTCACTAAAAGTATTTTGCTCATATATTTAAACACGAAATATTATTTTTGTCACAAAAAGTGAATAATTAGTGACGAATTTTATTTTGTACTTAATAATTTCGTAGCTGAATATCACATTTCTTGTAGTGTTAACATTGTTTCACCATTAATGTTAAATCAATTTTTTTGCACACTAAGAAATCTTCATTATACCTTTTTCAAGTCATGGATACCAGAAAGTCGTGCAAAAGAAGAGAGGAAAAAATTCTTGAAGATTAGTAATAGAAAGAAGAAAATAAATGGATTCATAAAGTGTAGGATTGTCATTTCACCTATTTTTTATTGTTCAGGGCCTAAAAAAAAGGAGCTTGACGCGCCTCACTTGCGTTCCAACCACACGTTATGCAAGGTGGATTTCGCATATTTAAATATTTAAAAAATGGTTACTTTCTCTGTCTGTTTGTGCAAACGCCATACTTATGATTTAAATCAAGTTAAAGAATTAATTTATATATTATGCCAAAAAAAAAAAATAGTCTTAGCTTTTTATTTGCGCAACTCATGGTGGCCACCTAAGTTTGCATCAAGTTTTATTTAGACACTTCAAGTTTGCTTGGTTCATTTTAAACATACATAGTAGGGCTCTGCGTGTCATTTTGATATTTGTTTGTTGTCTTGACATAATTTGTGTATTGCACTCACTTTGAGCATGTGAAAAACTTAAATTTTAGTCCCTCTGTCCCTTTTCAATTATCACCATTTTTATTTTTTCAGTTAAACTAAATAAACTTTGACTAACATTTCAAGATATATTTTTTTATTATATTGATATGAAAAAAGTTGCAATAAATAATAATTTTCTTATAGTTTTTGAACATCGAAATTTTTATTTTTAAAATATCAAATTAATTTAATCTAGTTTAATTTTAAAATATAGTCAAATAAACTTTCGAAAATCGTAACATGACAACTAAAAAAGACAAAGGGAGTACAATTTTTTTATGTAACTCATAAAAAAATACTTAAAAATATTCTCCCATCTAGGGTTGTTCAAAGCCGAGCAGAAATCGATTACCCAAATTGAAAAAAAATTTATTGATTTATTGATAACGGGTTATTGGTTTAGCGGGTTAGGTAACGGTTTAATTTTTTTTGTTATTGGATTATCGGTTCTTATAGGTTTTAGGTTTTTTTCCGAAACAAGATTTCAGTGATTCCGTCTTCTATTAATTATTTATTTATTCTTAACGGGTAAATCGATAACCCGATAATAAATTGAATAATTATATTTGTATTATTTGATATATAAAATCCTTGATAGTTTCATACTTTTATTTTTTACTGTCTCAAACTCTCAATTATTTTATAATGTAATAGTGCTTGATTTTGAACAAAATGTAATTTGTCAATTCATGCATATGGTTCATTTAATTTGTCACTTTATTTCTAAGTCATAGTCAAATAAGCCCCCAACCTATAGTCAGGTTCTCAACTATACACTTTATCTTCACGGGAGTCCTATCAACCCCCTGAACTATTTAAAATTAAAATTAACTTCACCTTAAAATGTCATAACCAGTTATGTATCTTGTGGTGTAATACACACACGTGCCACATTACCGCCACATCATTGTCACATCAATGCCACGTAATAATATAGTATATTTATAATTGTTTTTCTACTTATTTTTTCTCTTGTTTTGTCAAATCTTAACAGTTAAATCGATTATCAAACCAATAACAAGTAATAACCGATAAATCAATATCTTAATGATTTTATAACGATTTAATATATCTACAAATTAATAACTAATAAATCAAATCGATAAACTTTAAAATCAAATCGAATCGACTAATCCCATCTTCTTCATATTTTCAAACAAAAATCACCACCGGCCGAGAACCACCAATTGCCAGGAAATTCTTCTCAACTTTTTTCACCCACAAAATTTGGCAACTCTTCGTTATCAACAACAACAAAAAAAAATATATATTCAACAAGAAAATTTTATATATTTTTTTTCTTTCGAATCTGTTCTTTTTTATAATTATTTCAAATGTGTCATCTATTTTGAAACCCTATCCAACCATTTGAAGAAAAAGGGTGTCTATGAATGTGTGAGAGAGTTTCATTTAAAAGGAAAGAGGAGGGAGAAGAACCCAGATAGATTGATTTTTGTCCGTTCCAAATATGTTTTTGTTACCACGTGTACGCCAATTCTGTTTCCTTCAGTTACTAAATAGGAGGAAGTTTTCTTCTCTGGGTGATGAAGTGGGACCAACTGATCTACTTGTCAAGAGAGTATTTACACGTTATACATTTCATGCATGATAAAAAGGTCCATCATCTCAACTACTTCTCAGCTTATTTTAATAGAGTTAAAGATGGAGAATCTGGCTTACCTGGATGAATGCAGGATAAATCGACAACACAGACTGCAATTGAGAAGGAGACAGAGATGAGGGAACTAGTAATTTTGCCACCAAAGGTTGGAGTAATGGCTGTAAAAGGAAAGAGACCTTCAATGGAAGATGAGGTTTTAATTCAACAAAACCTTTCTGGTCCCACTATCAATCTTGCTCAACCCATTCATTTCTTTGCCCTTTACGATGGTCATGGTGCTCATCAGGTAAACATCATATGCTACTTCTTTTTCACAATCTTATTTATAGGATTACCAACATCTTCTTTAATCTGATTAAGATTTTCTTTTTCCTTTTTTAAAGTAAAGGTCATCATCAAGTAAATCTAGTACGCGTTTTGCACGTGATCAAAGCGTGCACCTCATCTAATAACAAATATTATAGAAAAAAGTTAAATTTAATTATGATCTTATGAAAGATAAATAACTCATTAAAAAAGTAATTTTTAAATTTAACCCTAAGCTGCTCACATTTTCTTCTGAAATTTTTATATGATTTTTAATTAAATATTTTAAGTTATTGATTAGGATGATTTATAGTGTCTTTTTATGTAATTTTTAAATAATGCATGTATTTATCTCTTTGTTTCAATTTATCTGACATAAATAAAAATTCATGAGCTAACCAAAAATTTACTACGTTTTAAATTCTCTCCGCATTTCAACAGAAATTAACGTCACAATAGTAGTTAATATAAAATGTGAATGACTGACATAATTTATCAGAAAACTGTGAATTAATACCTATTAATAGGTCAAAGTGATTTACAAAAATTGATTATTTTATATCTACCAAAAATATTATTTTCAACTTCCAATCATCTTAGCAATAAACTTTTTCCGTTCACATTTTTAGCAGGCTTGTTCTTTTTTTAATAAAAGTTTAAGTAGCTTTTAATTGTGAAAATCCAAAAGGATGTACCTGATAAATATGATTATTGATAAATATTAAAAGTAGGAAAAATTATGTGGTAAAATTATTCTTAAAACATAATTACAGAAAAGTTTCAATGTTACAAGGAGTTTTTTTTTTGTTGTTGTTGTTGCATATATAGCAATGTTAAGAATCAGAAGAAATAATTATGATTATACCATAATAAATTATTAATTTATCTTAATTAAGAAATTATTCTTTATCCTTAAACGAAATATCATTAATTAAAAAAATACCAAATCTTTCTCTCTATGTACTTATTCAAAAAATTCTTACCAAATGTTTTATTTGATCATATTAATAGTCTAATTATTTTAAAACAATTTTGCTAAGACATCCATCTACTCTTAATTAGCTTGCCCCTTTGATTTTTGAAAAATGCTTGATCAATAAATTTAAAGTTATATATAACTTTCTTGGATGTTAGATTTGTAAACTGGAGTTATCATTACAGTTGTGCAACTTAAACAAATTAAAACTTCAAAATTGTTTATAAAATTATTAATTACTTTTCATTTTAGTCGTTTTGATATAACAAATTAAACAATACAACTAAATTTTTACAAAGAAGAAAGATAAATATTTTATGATCGTATTCCAACCATATAATGCACTAAAAATAATAAACTCTTGATATTCTTAGTAGTCATTATATTTATGTTGTAGTTTATTTTTTGAGTTTTTGAGAATAATAATGATTTAAAATTATTTTGAAGAAAAAAGGCCATTAAAGTCTTTTTATAATTGTGGCAATTTTGCGGCCAATTTTTTTTTATTATTTTTCATTTAGCATTACCCTCATTGTTCAAATTGTAACATTTCAAAATTTTTTCTCACGAAAAAAGTTTCAACTTTATATATTTTATTCATCTTCAAAATGCCACTACAAAGGCTTTGTACTATGTTATCAACTCTCTAACAGAAAACAAGATATAGGCAGGAACATATATTATATTGTTGGAAAAACAATATAATATTTCAAAAAAGAAAATAATCATTTTTGGAATATCATTCAATTGATGCTCTGTTACGTTTTAATACTGAAAACTTTTCAATTCTTTATACCTTTTCTATAGTCATTAACCTTTATAATTATAATATCTTATGTGAATTAATTTGTCATTAATATTTTTTGACCATTAAATTCATACTAATTCTCCTTATATATGAATTGGTCTTCCCTTTAGTAGGCATCTTCTTCAGTTCTCCCTTATATTTATTATGTGTTTAGTTTTGTAGTTCAGGCCAAATGTTGACCACATATGCTACTTTGATCATTTGACCTCTTTCTTTCTAATTAACGACAAAATAAAAAAAAGGAAGAAAGATTAGAAAGAAAAGAATAAAAAAAGATGTCAAATGGTCAAAATAGCATGTGTGGTCAACATCTGGCCACGTCAAAACCTAGCCACCAAATATGGTGCTTGCCATTCTTTATAAGTTAAATAGCCGTGTGGCTATTTTGGGTTACAAACAAGGCCGACAAGCCACTTTTAGTAATAAAAAAAGTGACACTACTAGAAATTCGGTATATTCCCACGGTTTTCTGGCGACGGTTATACAACCGTGGCAATAGATAAATTATTGCCACGGTTACAACCGTGGTAATATATTTTTGACCGTAGCAATAGAATTATTAAAATAAACCGTGCTATTAGTATGTTAACCGTGGCTATAGATTTCTTTATGCCACAGTTTTTTGTAATCGTGGCAATAGATTAACTATGGCCACGGTTAATTTTAGCCAAAAAAATAAAAATTCCGGGAAATAAATATATTTCCCTCCTCCACTAAAATTATTTTACATTTCCCTCCACTAAAATTATTTCACAGTACTACGCGACTCCTTCATCAGTTACATTTCCTTCTCTACAACGAAATCGACGGCGAGGAATCAGCGACGAAGAAGAAATCGACACATGCAGTAGTTGAAGAAGAAGAATCAAGGTTTCTTCTTTGAGAAACAGAGTCGAACTTAGAGAAACAGAGTCAAAGTCGTGTTCTTGTTCTCTTACAGGTAATTTTACAGTTTTCCTTTTTGGGGGTTTTGCATTATTATGTTACTTGAGCTTTTGATTGAAGTTTTGGGAGTAAAATTGATTGGTTTTAACTACTTTGAGGTAATGGGTGTCTCTGAATGTAGGTTAGTATGCTGGTCAGTCGTTTTGGGGGTATCCTTGTTCTCTTACTATGTGAATATAGCTTGTTAGTATGCTGGTCAGTCGTTTCTGCTTTTCATTGTTTAGTATCTTCAATAATCCATGTTTCAAGCCATAGGATTACTCTGCGAGTTTTGAACATTAAAATCTAGGTTCGTTTTAGCTCTCACTTGTGTTTATTTGCTCAAGTATTACCCATTTTCTTCTTCTTTTGGTCGGTTGCAGTCATGTCCCTCTGATGTTATTATGTTTTGAATATTATTATGTTTGCTGGTTTTTGGTGCTGAGGAGTGCAAGATTTGCTAAAGCTGTTTGGACATGTTTAGGTAAAGCTGGTTTTCTCCCACATATACCACAAAATGTCCTTTTGGGACATCATTTGGTAGACCATTTTCACTTTTCCCAAAACTAGAATATTTTTTCAGGATTTTGTTTTAGAGTTGCTGTTTGAGTTGCTTTCTTTAGAGCCATTTTTTTGTTTGGAGAGAATTGTAAATGGAGAATACAAGTAGAATAGTTTGGACATGTTTAGGTAAAGCTGTTTGGACATGTTTGCTAAAGCTGGTTTTCTCCCACATATACCACAAAATGTCCTTTTGGGACATCATTTGGTAGACCATTTTCACTTTTCTCAAAACTAGAATATTTTTTCAGGATTTGTTTTAGAGTTGTTGTTTGAGTTGCTTTCTTTAGAGCCTTTTTTTTGTTTGGAGAGAATTGTAAATGGAGAATACAAGTAGAATAGTTTGGACATGTTTAGGTAAAGCTGTTTGGACATGTTTGCTAAAGCTGGTTTTCTCCCACATATACAACAAAATGTCCTTTTGGGACATCATTTGGTAGACCATTTTCACTTTTCTTTAGGAAGAGCTTCATCAATCCAAATTCACAATGATTAGTTTAATTATTCTTTCGAAAGATGTTGATAAATAAGCTCTATTTTTTTTAGCTTATGTGGTTTTGACTATATACTTTTACATAAAAAATTTTTAGCTTCAGAACACCTATGCTGAATTTTCTTGCATAAATTGAATGGGAAAACTAACTGCGCTGATATACGTAACCACTAACCAACTATGCTTAACTTTTTTCTATTTCAACAGAGGCTTTATGGTTTTTCTATATGCTTAACAACTGGTATTGCTTGTACTCTCTTGGTGAGTTTCGCTTCTCTAGTTCCTTCCCTGGTTTCATTTCTGTGCATAGTTCTTTTTGTTCTTGGAATGCATTACATGGAGTGATAGATGTGTAACCTATTGGTTATCTTTTTCCAGTCAAAAAAGAATTTCTTGCTTTATAGGTGACTGCTGAAGTTTGCTTCTATCGTGTTGCAACTTACCTTTACATGTGCTTTCAAACATTATATGCTTGTTGCTTTCAGCTCATTAGAGCTAAAACAATATAGTTATTGAGTGATTATTCTTTGTTTTAAATTGTGATGCAACTCTTACCTGGTGTTGTTATACCTAATGAGCCTACGGAGGATGCTTCACTTTCTTTATATTCTTTCTTTAAAATTATTTGGTCTTGCTTTTTTGTTGACAAATTATATTTGTTTTGAAGAGTAACATTCTGCAGTCAAGTCTTTTTTATCATAATTATTGGAGACATTATGTGTACCAGCAATGATTTCTGAATTAATGATTAAATATAACTGGACATTACGCTTAAGGATTTTGTGTTGAATAACATTAGCAGTCAATCTTTTTTATAGTTAGCTCATTAGTTCTTCTTTTGTTCTTCAATGAAGTGTTCACTTGCTAACTTATTTTCTTGGCAGTGTAAATGTCATTTTCAATCTATAAATCTATAAATCATTTTCAATTTTACCGTAGAATTAAAATCTATAAATGTCACTGCAGTATCAAGGAAAGAAGGTTGAGGAGCTTATCTACAACCTGACATACATATTTAGTTGCCGCACTCCAGATCGATACTCGTATTCTCTGCCCAAGCCAATAAAGGTACTTTACTGCCTCATCTGCTAGAGATGTACAAATGTTAAGTTTGATATTTTGTGTATTTGTTTCTGGATGGGGGATTCTTATTTGATATTTTGTGTATAAACTCTTTTGGCATTGAATCCTTGCAACTGGGAGAAGTCTTAATATCCATATTTCATTTTTTTAGCTTATTTGGTTGTTGCTTCAGAATAACTGGTTTTTTTGCTTCTATCATGTGTTGATTGTATCAATCATCCTAATTTGTGCATTACTTACTTATTTATGTTTTGATTAATTTATTGCCTATACTATTTTGGTCATGTACGTAGGATATTAAATGGATATAGGAGATAAAAGTTGGATGTCACTGTTATTACTTCAAATTATAAAAAATCTGACTGTATATTTAATTATTGCTACGTCTTATTCCAAATTCCATTCCCCCCTCTTCCTTAAAACTGTGGTTTTAAAAGTACTAAAATTATATTTGTTAGTGAAGTAACAATAGTGAACTAGCATGTTGCATATACGTACTAAAACAAGGTCGAAATGAAAGCACTAACTTTTCTTTTTTGCATTATTGAATCTATGAATAACTTTTTTTCTCCTATTTTGCTTTTATTTTCTCTTGTCCTTCTTAACTAGTTTGGTGGGTAAGTCACATGCTTATTTAGTTGATATTTTCAATTATCATGTAAAACTGGTGCATAACTCTTAATTTTATGCAGGTTTTGATAGTCATGAGTCAACAAGAATCACCAAAAAGAAATAAAAAAGCAAAGCATAAGGCATATGCTAAACCTGGATCTTTATCATTCTTGGCAAATAAAAAGCGACGGTTGTTGACAACGGATGAAGTAGTTGAAGCTATAGAGTCAGAGAAAGAACAACTGCTGAAATTAATTGAAAAACAACCGGTAGCTCCACAGTCTGAACTTAATGGAAGATCTGATGAGGCACAAACTTTTGATGATCATCCTTTTGAGCAGCAGCCTGTTGAGGATCAAGTGCAAAGGAGTTCTATTAGTCCTCCAACAGATGAACAACCGGAAGAACAAGGTAACATATAAGCTTAGGAACTTACTTATTTCATTCATGATTTCTAAGTCATATTTTGTTGTAGTTGGAGGCGTTCCCACTAAAAATACAAGAGGTAATGATGATGCCTAAAGTACATAGCCAGCAAGAGCGTAAATTGATCCTATTGAATGGTTTAAATCAACCGATTGGACCTACTGAAGACAACATAACAGAGCTAAGTAGCTTCCTAGGCACATTGGCAAGAAATGCGACCCTTTGTCCATATGATGTATTTGATTGGAAGAACATGGACACTAAAAAGGATTTATGGGATTATACCAAGGTTTGGACTTTTCAATATTTAATTATTATTAAAGCAATTTTACTACTCTTTGATAACTTGTTGACACTAAATTGTAGGAGAAATACAATATTCCTGATGCGGCAAAAGCTTGGACTCTGGCAACAATTCGAGAAGCATGGAGAAGTCATAAAGCTGAGTTGAAGAGAACTTATTATGACCCATATGACAATGATACAGTTCGAATGTCCAAAAAGCCTGGCCATATTCCAGAATGTCAGTTCAAAGAACTCCTCAAATATTGGAAGTCTGAGAAATTCCTGGTAAATTATAGTTCGGAATCTAAAACTTTCAACTCATTCTTTTCTTGATCTCTTCTATGATATTGTTGTTGTTGCAGCTTTATTTTACATTAAAGTTGATTGTTGCCAAACTGTCGATCACTTAACTAACATTATTGATTCATTTATTTGCAGAAAATGTCAGAAACAAATAGTAAGAATCGGAAAAGGTTGTTGAATCCACACACTACCGGCAAAAGGAGTTTTGCTATAATTCGTAATAGATTGGTGTGTTTTCTTATTTAGTATCTAGTATTAATCTATCATTTAAGCAATTTCTTATATAATTTTCTTGTGCTTAGGAAAAAGAGAAGGAAATTGTATCATCTAAGGAGCTCTTTGTGGTCACAAGAACGAGAAATCCTAACCGTGTGTACAAGGCCTCCTATGAAAATACTGCTAGTAAAATTGTATGTATACTGTATATTAATGGATTTTACAATGACATTAATTCTTTATTTAGAATTATATACAAGACTTTGATTGTTGGATATGCTTTGTTAGGCTGAAATGGAGGAACTTGAAGCACAATCGAGCGCAAATTGCCGGTCTGTTGATTCATTTTCCGTAGTCGTGGGTCCTGAACACCCTGGGCGTCTAAGACTATATGGAACGGGGGTTACAAAGACTACTTTGAAGAAAATAGTTGGCAATTCTGAACCAACTTTAAATGCGACAAATGGTGTAGTGAAACAAATAGAAGAAAGGATCCAAAAAATGGAGAAACAAATGGAGGAACAAAAGAGAACTATGAGACAAGAAGTTATTGCCAATATAATTGCAAAACTACAACATGCCGGATTAATTGACCCTAACATACTTGCAGCATTGACTGTTCCATCACAAAGAGACGCTGCTTCTGCACAAGCCGTCAGACAAGGTTAGTGTTACTAATTTTCTGTTTCGACTATTTCTTCTTCTTCTTTTTCTTCTTCTTCTGCTTTCTGGTTGTGATCTAGTATTTTGTCCTCTCTGATTATTTTGTCCAGAAAATTTCCTCTCTGGTTGTTTTGAATCTGATTTTTTGAATCTGATTTTGATTTTCTATGGGCTGGTTTTGCTGAGTATATGTAACATATAGCTGGTTGTCTTATGGTAGTGTGAATGTGATGCATATAGGCTGGTTTTGCTGAGTATATGTAACATATCTAGTTGGTTGTCTCATGGTTGTGTGAATGTGATGCATATATGGGCTGGTTTTGCTGAGAAGTGTATCACATATAGCTGGTTGTCTCATGGTTGTGTGAATGTGATGCATATATGGGCTGGTTTTGCTGAGAAGTGTGTCACATATAGCTGGTTGTCTCATGGTAGTGTGAATGTGATGCATATGGGCTGGTTTTGCTGAGTATATGTAACATATCTAGCTGGTTGTCTCATGGTTGTGTGAATGTGATGCATATATGGGCTGGTTTTGCTGAGAAGTGTGTCACATATAGCTGGTTGTCTCATGGTTGTGTGAATGTGATGCATATATGGGCTGGTTTTGCTGAGAAGTGTGTCACATATAGCTGGTTGTCTCATGGTTGTGTGAATGTGATGCATATGGGCTGGTTTTGCTGAGAAGTGCATTGATCACTGCATTTGGATAGAGAGTCAGAAAATTCTGCTAAGCTTGCCCTTCAAAAAAATAAAGAAATTAAGGTTAAATGATTAATGAAATGAAAGGTAGATAAAGGGGAAGCAGCTTGTAAAGAAGTGAAGGAAAAAATAGTTAATTTTTAGACAACACTGGTGTCTCTGTTACTTAGAGTAGAATAAAGAGTTAATCAATTACTCAATCATATCACTGTAAAAATAATAGTGTAGAAAGTTGCATTTGAGAAAAAGGGGTCTACTGGTGTGTACCAATGATGTTAAAATCAAACATTTCCATTTCTTTGTTCCTTCACTTTCTCTCTTATTTCAAATCTCAAATCTTTATGTATACAAAATCATTCTCTCTTTTATATGGCTTGCTCTTTTAGTTGGTTTGCTTTTTTGGATTTTCTTGATTTTAGCAAGCTGATTATTTATCCATTTGAAACTTGGATGAAAAACAGTGTTCTCTCTTTCTCTTTTATGGTCTGACAGACCACCATCTCATCACTAGGTTTCTTTTATGTTTGATCTGATTCCAACAGATCAGGATGGGAGTAGCAGCGAATATATTCTCTTTTATGTCTAATCTGATTCCAAGCAGAGGAACAACTAAACTGACCCCCACTAGTATTAGGCTACAAAGGATGAAACTGAATTAGGAAGCAAGAATGGTAAAAAAAATCAATTGAGGAGGAGCCCTTTGATTAATTATCTCCACATTCCATTGACCATCTATTAGGAAAGCTGAAACTTTAATACTTTTAGGCTTGATGTTATCAGTTCTGAAGTTGACAAGAGAGTCAATGCCCAGCCAGTTAATCATCCCACCAAAAAAGAGAGGAATCAGATTGGATCCTCAATTAAATATGATTTTCAACACTCAAGTTCTTTCCGAGTGTGCTATTATCATAACTGGTTTCTCAATGCAAATTACGCGATACATATTCTGGTTTAAATCTAGCAAGTATCTATAATCAATGTTTTTTATACAAATAAGAAGATTACTCACCGGGGCAAAGAGTGAATAGCAGGCAACTGGTCTTTGCAACAGCACTGTTGCCTTCTCCTCCATAGGCGGAGACAGATAATATGCTACAACATTATAAATTGCTTCAGCTCCTTGTCACTTCCAAGTAAAAACTTCATTATGAACACCTGCTTATTTCCAGCAGATAACACTAACCTAGTAAATCAAGTTCTGCATATGCAACTAATACTAGAAAGAACTTGACCATTAAACGTGTCTCAAAAGGAAAGCTAAGATATATATTCTACTATTTTAGCTTTTATCAAAGTAGATATATATTCACATCATATCAGATCATATTTTTTGTTACATTTTGAAACTAATATGCAGCTATGTTCCTTGATTAAACAAAATCTTGTGTTTGTTCACAAGGTAGAAGCTTAAATTTTTGGAAACAATTATACTCCCATTTCTTAGAGTAATTTTTGCAATACTTAGCTTTTACGAATCAGTCACAGCTATCCCATAATGTGTTTTTACAAATCAGATTTCAGAAGCATTCTTAACATTTTTCTAGACAATTAAGTGATATTTTTGGTTTAGCTTCTCTATCTTTCTGTTGGGATAGAAATAAATTGCCGGTTTGCAAATATTTTTTGTACGTAGGTGATGGAATTGAAGGAGGGGATGAAAGTGTTGCATGATGAAATTGAAGAAGGGGAGGGATGAATTAAAGTGTTGTGTGCTGATGACTTCTCTGATGGACAATGTGTTTTGCTAGCTAGGAAGTGCATGAAATGGCCGGGTTGTTCACTTTAATTACCTATATGTTCCAAATATCCTTTATTTTTGAAGATCGAAAACAATGTGGTGCACGTAATTTCACCTTTTTGTAATAGTTAAAACATACTTATATGTATGTATGTACATATGTTTTGCTTTTATCGCTATTAGCAACACTATGGATCGATCTTGTTGAATTATTATTTTAGTAATGTAAAGTTTCTTCTTAGGATCAATTTCTACATTTTCTATTATAAAATTATTGTGTAACTCAATATATTAACAGCATTAGTCACAATAAGCTACAATTAGTCAAATTGAGATTATAGATCTGTCACTTGTGGCAATAGAAGAAGCTATGGCGACGGTTACTGCCACAGTTAAAAATATTACGATCTATGGCGACGCTTATGACAACTGTTTTATAAGTCCTATTATGACGGTTGAAAACCGTGGTAAAAACTGTGGCAAAATACCTAAAGCAACAACCGTAGCAATAGATAAAAAGTCGTAGCAATAGGGATATCTATTGCTACAGTTAAAGAACCGTGGACATAAATTTTTTGAGATGGTTGTGAACCGTACTTATATAGCACAAACCGTAGCCAATTAATTCTAACGGAAACCGTCCCCACAGATACCCTTTTATGACGGTTATAGCAATCATCGGGATAAACCGTGGCAATAGATCTATTGCCACGCAATCAGTTGTGGCGCCTCTATAAACCGTGGCTATAACTTATGCCCACGGTTTTTTTGCCTATAACGGCGGTTTTTGAACCGTGGCAATAGATCAAATTTCTAGTAGTGTGAGTTAAGTGTAAATAATTTTTCTCAGTGGCTTGTAGATGTAATTATCCCAATATTTTTTTAAGATAAAAAAAAATTAATAATATAATAACCACTATACTCATAATGTTGAAGTAAACAAAGCAACTTTTATATATAGAGAGATCTATAAAAAAATTAATTTAAAAGCAAATGAAGTAGATCTGCCAAGGAACAAAAAGCTCCATCATTCACATATGCTCATCGTACAAGATCATGAGATTTGTATCACAACACATTATATCATACCAAATCCAAACTCTGAACTTGATAATTGAATTACTAGTAAGAAAAGTGAAAGGGATTGTGTTCAACACGCTAGATTTTTGTCTTCAAATTCAAATTTAAGGGCAATATGAATTTCAACCATATCTAATATAATGTGCCGTGTAATCTCGAAAGGGACAATAACCACATCCATTTTACTTTCACTGTATTAGTTATTCCATCTCTTTTTAGCCCTTATTTTTTTCATTATAGAAACTCTAATTTCAACGCGTAAATGAAGGCACTAAACCGACCATACCAGCTACTCCAAATTCGAAATCACATTTAATCTTTGACACAATTCTCAACTCTGAACCATATCATATAGATTTTTTTAACGTCAAATAAGTAAAATGTTATTATAAGCTAAATATATATATATATACATATATATATATATACATATATATATGTATATACATATATATATGTATATATACATATATATATGTATATACATATATATATATATATATATATACATACATATATATATATATATATACACGTATATACTTGCCAATACATTCTTCTCTTTATATGGGATCCTAGTGACTTAATGCGCAGGTGAATTCGATAGTGCTGCTAGCTCATTTATCTAGAACGTACAGGGAACAAATTACCATTAGGTAAAATTTCAATGCACTTCATATAATAACAATTGAAATAAGTAATAACATATACAGTTACAACATTCCTTTCAAAATGCATAATATAATCTCCAAAAATTTCAATTTATTAAGTTGTTGTCTTTCCAAACATAACATCATTGAAAAAAGAGATGCTAATTTACTTCAGTGTGCTTGAAAAGTGAGAAAGTTCATTGATTAAACTAATTAATAACTTATATGCAATCACTCATGGGGCTCACTTGTGTTTGTCAGTACAGCTCCCTACAATTTTCATTGTCGAGGATTGTATACTTTTTATGTTGAACAATTAAAAATTGAAGAGTGAAAATAAATTAGTGTCAAAACCAAGAAACTAAATTAATTAAGAAATAACATCAATTTGGTTAAACAAATTTACCTTACAAGGAGGAGGATGGGAAAAGAAGGATTTTTTGTCCAAACTAATTCATGGATTAAAATATTACGCTTTCCCCAAATCAATTAATGACTTGTTTTGAATTTTTATGATAATAGGCCTTGTGTATCTTCTCTGCAAACAACACAAAACACCGCACACGTTTTAAATATACAAAAAGATTTTTACATAGATTTTTCTGCTAATTTATAACAGCAGGGCATAATTAGGAGACCCACGAAATCGCAACCACAATTATGTGATAATAGATCCGATAAAAATCTAAATTCAATGAACCTTTTACGGTTCAAAAGAAAACTCGACAAATTTCTATACTGCTTATGTTGAGAATTTGGGAGAGCAAGACAATACAAATATTAGTCAATACTTACAAGTAGAATAGAAGTGGAGGAAACATGATTTTCTATTCAACTTTAGGCTTACTCAAAATGGTTAGATTACATGACTATTTATAGGTGAATTCATCCATGTATCTAGCCTAGCGTACATGTATCATAATTAATACTTCACATCCTCCAAGTTCGTGAATATACGTAACTAGACTTAATCTAGACTTCTCCACCAATTCATGCATCTCCTAATATATTAATCTACTAGTTCATGAACTAAATTAAATATGATGTGAACACACTAAATAATGTGAACAAGTTTATTTTTTCAACATCCCCCCTTAAACTTGATTCACTACTCCAAGAGTCATCCACAGCTTATGAAAAATATCAGTCTTCGAAGACTTAGTGAAAATGTCAGCAACTTGGTCTTGAGATGTCACAAACTCAAGCTCTACTTCTTTCTTTGATATACAATCTCTAATAAAATGAAATTTAGTATCAATAAGTTTGCTCCTTTCATGAAACAGTAAGTTCTTAGTCAGCGCAATGGCGGAATTGTTATCAAAACAAATCTTAGTTGCATCTTCTTGTGGTTTGTAAAGTTCTTTCAACAAGCTCCTTAGTCAAATTGCATGACAAATACCCGAAGAAGCTGCAAGCAGCTACATATTCTGCTTTATATGTTGACAAAGTCATAATTCGCTATTTCTTGGAATTCCACGTAAATGCAGAATTCCTAAAGAAGAACAAAAACTCGGTAGTACTTTTCCGATCATTAACATCACTAGTCCAATCATTATCACAATAGCCAACAAGCTTGAAGTCCTTGGAAGATGAATAAAAAATTCTATAATCAAGTGTAACCCTGATGTACCGAAGTATTCTTTTGGCTACTTTTAGATGGGAAGTTGTTGGATTTTTCATAAAATGACTAACAAGTCCAACACCAAAAAGAATATCAGGTCTCATACAAGTTAAATACCTCAGGCTTCCACAAAACTCTTGAAATATGTGGAATTGATATTTTTTCCATCTTCATGCTTGGACACTTTAATTCCACAATTCACAGGAGTGCTAACAGGCTTGCAATTCTCCATTTCAAATTTCTTGAGAATCTCATTTTGTATATTCTCCTTTAGAAATAAACATGCCATCAATCTTCTACTCCACTTTAATGCCATGATAGAATGACATTAGGCCAATATCCATCATCTCAAATTCTCTTGCTATTGACTTCTTAAAATATTCAAACGTCTTTGGATTATTTCTTGTCAAGATCAAATCATTCACATATACAAACAAGCATTGTGTCACCACTTTCATTAACTTTTACATAAAGTGCATGCTCATATGGACACATTACTAAATTATTGACTTGAAAGTACTATTTGTCAATTCTACAATTCCAAGATCGTAGAGCTAGTCTCAATCCATAAAGGTCCTTCTTCAATTTCAACACTTTATCCTCATCTCCTTCGACTGTATAACCCAAATATTGATCAATGTATACTTTTTCCTCCAAAATCCCATTCAAGAAAGCCGACTTTACATCCATTTGATGGATTTTCTACTGATTCTGAGCTGCCAAAGAAATAATCAAGCAAATTATCTTAAATGAGCAAATGGTGCAAACATCTCATCATAATTCATACTGGTCTTTTGCTTGTAGCCCTTTGCTCCCAATCTTACTTTATACCTCTCTATTTGACCTTTGGAATTTTTCTTTAGCTTGTAAGTTCATTTTACTCCAATGGTACTTTTTCCTTTTGAAAGTTTTGTCAACTCCCAAGTATCATTCTTCTTGATTGCGTTGATTTCTTCATACACTGCAGCTCTCCATTTTGGATTATCAACAACATCTTCATAATTTACAGGTTCGTTGTCCACAAATAAACAAACGTGAGTTAAATCACATAAATTTTTAGTCACTTCGAACTTGATTCTCCAACTTCTTAAACTTGTACTGGAGATTTTATAGGTAGCGTAGTAGGCTACTCCACCACTTCTTCATCAGGTATATCAATAACAAATGAACTAAAAGAGTAATCTTGCTCTTTAGAATTTCATTTCCAAGCACTATCTTCACTAACTTCTACATCTCTGCTTACAGTAACCTTGCCATTTCTTGGGTTATAAAATTTGTAACCTTTAAATCTTTGTGCATGACCAAAAAAAACATACCTTTCATTTTTTTTCATCAAGCTTAGATCTCTTCTCATCCAGTACATGTACATAAGCAATGCTTACAAACACTCGCTAGTGAGAAACTTTTGGTTTGAAACACTCCAAATCTTTGGTGGTGTTTTGCCAAAAACACTTTTGGTGCGACATTGATTTGATAAATACACTGAATAAACATCTGCTTCAACCCAAAATTCCTTAGGCATAGTTTTGCTCTTTAACATACTTCTTGCCATGTTGAGAATAGTTCAATTCTTCCTCTCTACCCTGCCATTTTGTTGAGGTGATCTTGGAACGGTCAAAAAATGATGTATTCTATTTTTGTCACAAAAAGCTTTCAACTCATTTGAAGTGAACTCTCCATCATTATCGGACCGAAGTTACTTTATTTGATAGCCACTTTGCTTCTCCACCATGCTCTTAAAATTCTTAAAATTTTCAAACACCTCAGATTTTTCCTTAAAAAAATATACTCAAGTTTTCGAGAATATTCATCAACAAAGATAAGAAAATAATTACTATAGGTCCCGACATATCCATATGAATCAAATTCTAAAGGACACCGTGCACTTGTCAATGACTCTTTGGAAAAACTTTTCCTTGACTGTTTTCCAAAAAGACATCTTTTGCAAAGTTTATTAGGATGGTTAATGGTTGGCAACCCTTTCACCATATTTTCTTTTTTCATCAATCTTAGACTATCAAAGTTCAAATGGCCAAATCTCATATGCCAAAGCCAAGATGAGTTTTTGACACATGAAAATAAGCACCTTGGTACATCACTTTGAAGATTCAACACAAACATTTTATTTTTAGCCATGGGAACTTTGGCTAATAAGCTTTCATTTTCATCTTTCATTGTCAATCTTTTATTTTTCAAATGAATGTCATAATTTTTCTCAAAACATTGTTCCAAACTCAGATATTACTTTTCAAATCTGGTATATACGCGACAATGGAGATTAATTGATGACTTCCATCTGTCAAACGAATTAAAATCGTACCTTTTCCTTTGATTTGAACGTTAGAAGTGTCTCAAGAGTGATGTTGCCACCATTAAATTCCTCATTCTCAACAAATAAATGCTTCTTCTCGCAAATATGACTAGTTGCACGAGAATCAAGATACCATTAATTAATTTCTCTCAACACTTTCTTCTTCTTTAAATGCCATAAGAAAAGTGGCATCTTCATCTTTATTTTTTCTCTCCATAAAATTATTTATCTCCTCTAAATTATTTTTGTATTCCCATAAAAAGTGACCATAGTTATGACAAGTATAGCACTCAATATTTGATTTGTCATATCTTCCTTTGCGACTTCTTTCTTGATTGGAGTCTTGAATTCTTTTTCCTTTAGTTGGAGGTTGACTACCAGCTCTTCCTCCTCTATCACGACCTCTTCCATGCACATGACCTCTTTGTTGTGAGCCACACCTTTTATCTTTCTCCTTCAAAGAAATTTTGGCTTGCAAACCTTGTTCAACCAACTCTTGTTTCAATTTCTTCAACTTTTCTTCATGTGCTTGCAAAGAACCCGTGAGTTCTTCTATGATCATAGTGTCTAAGTCCTTGTACTCTTCAATAGTAACAACAATATAATTAAATTTTGAATCTAGAGATCACAATATTCTTGCAATGACCCTATCATCTTTCAACACTTCACCTTATCTAAAGCTTTAAAGGAGACTTGGAATATCCCATCCAACAACAAATTGAAACTAAAAAGGAGTAATATTTAACATATCTGACAAACTCTTGTAATTCTATTTTTCTAAATCAAATTTTTAAATACTTTTTCCATCTAAAATAAAATAACTTAGTTTGACCTGATACATAGTTTAAGAAAATAAAAAAGATTTTTTAATCTTATGATCCTATATTAAAATTATAGTATGTCAAATGAACCATAAGTCCTGTAATTGTGACTATATATACAAGCTGAAATTAAGTATTTCAAAAAAAAAAAAAAAGAGGGGGAGGGGTTGCATTCTTTTCGGAAAAAACTAAAAAATTCTTTTTAAAATGGAGGGAGTATCAAAGTTTGACTCTTTATCACCTAAAATTGATTCAAAATACTTTTAGTGAATGTTTGGTCAGTGAGATTAGATTGACAAGCAGGGGTGGAGCTAGCAATGAAGCTCGGAGTTTCATTTGAATGTCAATAAACCCTCTTTGGCAGAAATTATATAGTTTGTACATGGTTAAAATTATTTCTATTTATATATATAGTAAATGTTGAGCCTCTTTAATCAGTTTGTGTGTTTACTTTGTCAAATTTTGAAATTCTTAGTGAAAATTATAATTTTGCTACTATGAGCAGGTATCTACGCTTTGTAAGCAGAGACTACACTTGCTTGTAAAAGAAGAGCTGATGCACTCCAGGAACAATGCATACTTGATGAGTGGTAGCAGCAGTTCCAGTGTGAATAATGGACAAGAACAAGAATGGGAGACAGAATGGAGAAGAATGTTGCAAAGATGTTTTGTGCGGATGGACAAAATGGCATCCTCTAACTGTGATTGCGGCAATTTAGACTACCCCTGCAACTGTCCACCAAATTACAACTTGAGTCTGACGGGCTCCACTGCAATCATTGCAATTCTAACAGACCATACCAGTGCCATTGCTAATTGCGGTGATTCGCGTGCTGTTCTTAGCCGGGATGGAATCTCCATTCCGCTCTCCTTTGATCACAAAGTAAAATCACAACAATATTATATGTTGTTTGAAGTTGTAAATGATTTATCCTCTCTTATTTGTTTGCAGCCAAATAGGCAAGATGAAGTCGATAGAATTAAGAAATATGGAGGAAAACTTGTTTATTCTAATGGATTGCGGGTTGAAGGCATTCTTTCCATGACTCGGGCAATTGGTAACATTTATCCTCTATCCCTTCAACTATTATCATTTTCTTAGCATTCTCACTTTAGATTTTAGGATTGGTAAATTCTAAGTTTTAGCGTAAACAATATTTACTCTGTAGGTCTGAAAAATAAACAACACAATGTTGTGGAGAAGTTGAGCTCTCAACCTAAAACTTTAGGACATATAATATGTATCATACAGAAGAAAAGATTGCTATCAAAACTAATAACACAATTATGGCATAATGATAACCCTAGCTTCTTATGGAAAAATGAATAGTTCTTAAATGAAAGGACATAGAGATCAAATGAATTTTAGACATCATAGTGAATTAGAGTTGATGTTTAGGTTTGACCTCTTAAATAGTTTAACAAAATATGCATAATTCTGCTGAGCTTTCTTCTCCTACTCTAAGACCTTTTAGTGGATATCCCCAATAGTCTTTCTTGATTAGGTACTCAGATGTCTGCTTAATTTTTTTAGCTTCTATTAGAGTTTCCGCATAAGGTTCACCATGATATTAACATTACAAGAATCCTTAGCAATGTTCATAAAATTAGCTTGTGTAGTCTAAAAGTTCAAGAACCTGAAGTATTTAGTAAAATTTATTTGGTTTGAATGACATTTGAAGAGAAATAGCATGTGGTCTAGGCACGTCCTCACCAAGTATTTCACAGATATCTTCTTTATGTCATCAAAGCTTCAATAAAAGAACTTTCGATTTTTATTGGTGTTTCAGAAGACGTTGTCTGTGAAAGGTTATTTTGCAATAAAGTATTAGGGGAGAGGGGGAATCTTATATTGATACTATGAAAGTTCTCGATATAAAAAAGTCTTGTATTATTGTAAGAACTATATAATATTATTAGAATAAATACAATTAAAATATTTTAACTGATCCCTAATTTTTGTTGGAGACTTGAAGGGTTTCATCTAAATTACTTTTCAAGAGTAACTTCTAAAAGATTTTCTAAAATACTTGTTATCTCATACTTAATCAGATGTGTCAGCACATTCAATATATGTTATGTTCATTGTTGTCATGATCCAACTCACCGAGCCATATAGGCATCTATTCTCACACCTAGATAAGGTAACCCTAAATTTCCAACTAACTAAATAATGCAAAAGATGAAAGGAATAGAAAATAAATCTGAAAAGATCTTTGAATTATCAAGTACAAAGTTAAAAAAAAGTTCAGTTTAAGTTTTTGTAAAAAGACATCTAACGACCCAAAAATCTTGTCTAAACGGTACAAAAGCGTCTAAGAATATAGACAATAAAATAATGACACAACTCTCATCATAAGGAAAGAAGGATAGAAGCTTTTGGAGATCCACTCCGTCTTCATCTAACAAACATTAGTGATCCTACGACCAGACTAAACTAAAAAGGTATAGTAAGAGTAGTATCAATACAAACAACACGTATTGCTAGGCATCATCGGTCAACCCAAAAACCAACCACACAATATAAGAAAATATCAGAAGGAGATATGCAACAAGAAATTCAGCACTCCATCTCTTAAGTTATTTCACCACTAACTCTAATACCAAACAGACCCAACACTTTTATCTTCTATGATGAACTTATTCGGAGTCCACAACTACTAGCTTGGTCTAACCACTCCACCACTTTTATTTAATCATTATCCTCAGCACATTTGGCCTAGAATATTTAATAATTTGTTTACAATTACCAATTTAACAATGGGATTCCTCCCGCTAGTGTGGCCTATATGGAGATAGAAACTCACCAATATGGCCTACATGTGCAGAAAGAAACTCATCGCCAGTGTTGCATATACAGATTCCTCCTCAACCTGCTCACTCTTCCATTGATTATACCACACTTGTGCCAAGCCATTGAGTTGTTAAGTTGCCAACTGCATTTTCTCATCCGATGACACCCCCATAATAGCAACCACCTTATTCACTTTATTGATAAAATCTTGGGGAGGTTCTTTCACTTTAGAGTTATGGAACTCGGGAGGGTTCATTCTTGCAAAGTTTCTCATTTAATAAGCCGGTGTAGCCATATTAGGAGGAGCCACCACACATTGTTTACCTTGTTGGTCATAGCTTGAGCCAACATAGTGATAGGGGCTTGAAAATCAGAATTGGTCACTTGGTTATCTAAGGGATCATTAGGGCTTGGGGAACCAGAGGAGCTTGGTCCTCATGGGCATTGTTACCCCTTTGCGGTGGCGCTCTTCGTGGAGGCCTTTCTTTAAATTGCAAAGAACAAGTGTTAGAGAAAAAGAGTACTGTCATGACTTTAAATCAAGTGTGATAGCACTTGCCTTTACCCACCAAGACAAGTTAGCCAAACAGATCACAACGGCACAATACAATGTAATGCGGAAGCTATAACCAAAGAAACAATAAGAATAACAAAGACATAAATCATCAGGAGAATAATCCAAACTAAAACCGTCCCAGAATGGTGTCATATGTACAAGCCTCTAATACATCGAAATACGAAAGAAATAATACAAATTTCAATAGTCTTTGTCTCTCAAATAGAACAAAATTAATAAAAGGTTTCAATAGTCTTCGTCTCTCAATAGTCTTTGTCTCAATATCCTGTGAAATTTTTACTCTTCCAACTTTTCAACTTATATTACAATACAAGTCCAGAAAAAGTTTTAAATCACAAGTTTTTTCCCATCTAAATAACAACGATTTGAGTCATTACAATTGATTTTCTTTTAGAAGTATGTTCGTGCTAGTGGTCACAATTTTGTGAAAAGTGGAGGCTTGCTAAAATTTGAAATAATTTACTCTTTGTCGGATATTCTGGTGGACATAAGCTATTACTCACAGCTTTTCTTAAACATGTAATGTTTTAAATATTTGATAATTCACTTTCTCTTTTATCAAATATTTTTAGTTCAATATCTCTATTCACAAGTATAATTACATTGCAAGGGGAAGTTCCCAAATTTATTGCTTATCCAATCATTATAGGTCTCATTCCTACTATACGTGGGGGCATTTTAAAGTAGTTGATTTTTTTTTTTTTTTTACTTTTTAGAATGACTAATTGTTGCAAATTGCATTAACACTCCTAAATATGCTTATGAGGTTTTGAAATATATGTTACTTATCTAGTCCTTTTCTATTGATTGTGCCAAATGTCTTTTTTAGTAAACCAATCATGTTATAGAAATGCAACTACTGATAAATATTTTTACTATTGTTTTCTAATTACAGATAGGAGACAATTTTTTAAAGCCCTATGTCATATTCGAGCTTGAAATTACCTTCATCAAAAGGTCAGAAAATAATGAATGCTTGATTCTTGCGAGTGATGGTTTGTGGGATGTTATATCAACCGAAATGGCATGCTATGTGGCTAGAGAGTGTCTTCAAGGAGACACAGTATTTTCTTCGCGAAGTGCATCAACAGCAACGCAGCTTACTCGAATTGCCATGGAACGGGGTAGTCATGATAACATCAGTGTTATTGTGGTTGATTTGACAAAAAATCAAACTGGAAAATAAAATCCCTAGCACAACTGTCTACTATTGGAATAGAACTTTAAAATCATTGAACCATAGCCAATGGTGTGTTATTAATTAGCCTTGTAAATATGAATTACAATTATCATATTGCACATTATATACTAAGACAACATGATACTGCATTCTACTGGATCTTTTCCTCTATTTGTTTGTGTATGTGTACATGTGTGCATCTATATATATATATGTATATGTATATATTCAATTTTCTATAAATATTTAATTTATTATCATTTTGTGGTTACTTAAGTTGAAAAGGGAATATATATTGAGGTGCTAATCTAACCGTTGATTTTGATTGATGGTCTCTTTTGTCCTCATCACCACTGGCATAAGCATGTACTTATTATTGAGATTGCATATCTCTTATTGAGATTGCATATCTCTCTCCCTTTTAATTTAATCTCAATCAAATATTCTCCCCTCTTATTTTACTCTCAATCAAATATTTTATTTCTATTTTTGCATCTCTTGTATTGCCTATTTAGGCTTGTACATCTTCTTGTTCATTGTATCCAAGAAAATTATACACAGTGAATAAGATAAAACCTTTGGGTTTATATTCTTTATGGTATCGGAGCAGTGATCATTACGCTCGATCCAAACCCGAATCCTAAAGTCTTTTTCACCACCTCACCGATATGGCAGAAGCTGCAAACAAGGATCTTGCCAAGACTGATGTTAACGCCTCAGACCACAACTCGCCATACTATCTCCACCCCTCCGATTACCCGAGGCAGATGCATGTCAACGACGCCTTGACCGACAACAACTACCTTGATTGGGTCCAAGAGATGGAGAATTTCTTGTTCGCCAAGAACAAGATCGGCTTCATCGATGGAACCATCAAAAGGCCGGAAGCAGACGATGCCAATTATATGGCATGGATGCGATGCGATGCAATGATTAAAGGGTGGCTTACTACAGCCATGGAAAAAGAAATCCGAGGAAGCGTGAAATACGCCAATTCGGCATCGGAAATCTGGAAGGATCTTAAAGAACGATTCGGTAAAGAAAGCGCACCGCGTGCGTATGAATTGAAGCAAGCTATCTCGAACACTAGACAAGAAGGGATGACCGTTTCAGCCTATTACACAAAACTGCGTGGATTATGGGATGAAATGCAGTCCTTCTTGCCTGCTCCAGTTTGCAAATGCAATGGATGTACCTGTGGCATTGGAAAATCTCTTAGGGAACTCAAGGAAAAGGAGCAGCTTTATGAGTTTCTTATGGGTCTAGGTGGTGAGTTCTCCATCATTAGAACCCAGATACTTGCCACTAAGCCAATCCCATCTTTGGGAAATGCATATCACCTCGTTGCCGAGGATGAGCAACAAAGATCTATAGCCGGCGGGAAGAAACCTGTGAGTGAAACGATGGCCTTCCAAGCCTCCACGAAACGCCGCGGGACACCAAATTGGGTCGGCCAGAAAGAAAACAAAGGCCACTGTGATCACTGTGGCAGAGACGGACATACACGAGACGGGTGTTTCAAGATAATTGGCTACCCGGAATGGTGGAATGTGAAGAACAAATGAGAAAAGGTGAAGCCAAAGGCGGCCTGCGCGGAAACGGAACCAGATTTGACAAAAGAACAATACGAGCAGTTCCAAAAGCATTTTGCGGCTGAAGGTAAACCGGCACATAATGAACCTCCACGCACCGCAAATATGGCTGGTAAGTTTAGACACAATGATAAATGGATAGTCAATTCCGGATGTACGGAACATATAACACACAGGTCCGATGCTCTCGAAAATAGAATCGAATCAAGAGACGAACCACCCGTAATCATACCGAATGGAGAAAGCATACCAGTCGAAGGAAGGGGCAGCCATACTTTACAAAACGGGACAAAAGTGCAAGATGTGTTGCATGTTCCACAATTTACTTTTAATCTCTTGTCAGTAAGCAAACTCACAAAGGATCTAACTTGTGCCATAACCTTTTTTCCAAATTTCTTTGTTATGCAGGGACTACGTTCGAGGAAATTGATTGGAGCGGGTAGGTGCGAAGATGGTCTATATCAAATGGGGATGCTTGGTGCTAGGAGGAAGGCAATGATGGTGACTAGTGACTTATGGCATAAACGGCTCGGACATGCGGGTGATGAGAAGTTATCCCAAATAAAGTTTCTCAACAATTTTTCCTTTAAGAACAGTAACAATGTTTGTGATTCTTGTATGAAGTCAAAATTTACTAGATTACCTTTTCCCACTAGCATGACCAAAGCAAATGCTTGTTTCGAACTCATTCATTGTGATATATGGGGTAAGTACCGTATGCCTTCATTTACAAAGGCCAACTATTTTCTAACAATAGTTGATGACTACAGCAGAACCGTATGGGTCTACCTTCTCAGACATAAACATGACGCGAGCATGTGCATAATTCATTTTTACGAAATGGTCAAAACACAGTTTGAGAAGAAAATAAAGAGGATAAGGTGCGACAATGGTGGGGAATTCATTTCCAACCGAATGATGAATTTCTATGAAGAACGAGGAATTATGTTGGAAACAACGTGTCCACATACTCCGCAACAAAACGGAATCGTGGAAAGAAAACATAGGCACTTGCTTGATACGGCGCGTGCCCTCATGTTCGAAGCAAGTCTCCCAAAAAAATTTTGGGGTGAATGCATCTTGACCGCAACATACATCATAAATAGGTTACCCTCAAAGGTCATTGAAGACAAAACTCCATACGAGTTGCTACACGGCGAAAAACCAAACTACGACCACATGAGGGTCCTAGGTTGTTTGGCGTACTATCGAAGCATTGAAACAAATGGAGACAAATTTGAGATAAGAGGGAGACCGGGTGTATTCATGGGGTATCCTAATGGAACAAAAGGATACAAAATTTATGACCCAAAAGGTGGAAAAATTATTACTTCAAAAGATGTTCGATTTGCTGAAAAGACTTTTCCATTTGCCACAAAAATCGAGCAGACTAAATATGAAGAGGAGAATGTGTTTACCACATTCATGGATGAAGAAGATGGGCCCAGCAGGCCCAACGAAGCAAGCATAAAAAATTTGGGTTTAGGCGATCCAGAAGACCAACATGATGAAGAGGAAGAACTAGAAGTATCAAACCAATTCAGCCTAAGTGATGTTGGGCCGATTCTTGATGGGCCGAGTAATACCACTCCTCAAACAGAAACAACGAATGAGCCTTCTGTTGGTGAAGCCCAAAATGAAAATGGTGAAAATGTCGCACAAGGAAGGGAGAGACGAGCTCGAACTAGACCCGCAAGACTTAAAGACTATGATGTGAAGCTTCCGCCATCTATAGACCATCCGCCCCCCGCCTCCGATCAAGAACCCTCAACGGTATGTCCCATTGCCAACTTTGTTTCTTATGAAATTTTTTCGAAATCTCATAAAGCCTTCCTAGCGGCCATCACCGAAAATGATAAGCCCAAAAGTTTTAAGCAAGCCGTATAGGACCAAAATTGGAGGGATGCCATGCAAAGTGAGATAAAGGCCCTTAAAGAAAATGGTACTTGGACCATCGAAGACCTGCCCGACGGCAAACGAGTTATAGACTCGAAGTGGGTGTACAAAATGAAATTTAAACCGAATGGTGAAGTCGAAAGATACAAGGCAAGACTTGTCGCCAAAGGCTATACACAATTGGAAGGTGTCGATTACTATGACACGTTTGCCCCCGTAGCAAAGTTGGTGACTGTAAGAAGCCTCATTGCTGTCGCCATCAAAAGGGATTGGAGCATTCATCAACTTGACCTGAACAATGCGTTCTTGCACGGTGACTTACATGAAGAGGTATACATGCGCATACCACAAGGTTACGATAAAGGGGGAGGAACAAAGGTGTGTAGGCTGAGGAAATCACTGTACGGGTTAAAGCAAGCCTCGAGAAATTGGTATCAAAAGTTTACGTCGGCCCTTTTGGAACTCAATTACAAGCAATCTGCTGCGGACCATTCGCTTTTTATATACAAGGAAGGAAGTATCTTTGTCACTGCCCTCATATACGTAGATGACGTCATTATGGCGGGAAATGATGAACACAAAATCAAAGAAACAAAGAAGTTCCTGAATGACAAGTTTAGCATCAAAGATCTCGGGCCGCTAAAGTATTTTCTCGGGATAGAAGCCGCTCGAACCAAAGACGGGATAGTGCTAAGTCAACGAAAATACACCCTTGACATCCTTGAAGATAGTGGAATGCTAGGATGTAGACCATGCACCTTCCCCATGGAACAGAACGTGAAGCTGGATAAAGGAGAAGAGGACGTTCGGGTCGATGCTAGCAAATATCGAAGACTAGTTGGCCGATTGCTCTACCTCCAAGCCACGAGACCAGATCTTGCCTACTCGGTAAACGTCCTAAGCCAGTTCATCTCAGACCCTCGACAGAAACACATGGACACATCCATGAGAGTTCTTCGCTACCTAAAAGCAACTTCGGGACAAGGTATTTTCTTTCCGAAAGAAGGAGGGATGGATTTGGTAGCATACTGTGATGCGGACTGGATGGGATGCTCACTCACTCGGAGGTCTAGGACAGGATATGTTCTTCTTTTGGGGGAAGCTCCTATCTCGTGGAAATCAAAGAAGCAATCAGTCGTTTCGCGCTCCTCGGCTGAAGCGGAATATCGCGCCATGGCTAACGCCACTAGTGAAATATTGTGGATGCGTTGGTTGTTAGAAGGACTAGAAACAAGACAACATAGCTCTACACCTCTGTTTTGTGATAACAATGCGGCATGACATATTGCTAATAACCCGGTCTTTCACGAACGAACAAAGCACGTGGAAATGGACTGTTACTTTGTCAGGGAACGAGTCGAGTCACAGGAAATCAAGCCGTTTTACGTGAACACGAAGACACAGATAGCCGATCTCCTCACAAAGGCTTTGGGGGCTAAACAACTCGAGTTTCTTCTAGTCAAGATGGGCATGCGGAATCTACACGCTCCACCTTGAGGGGGAGTATTGAGATTGCATATCTCTTATTGAGATTGCATATCTCTCTCCCTTTTAATTTAATCTCAATCAAATATTCTCTCCTCTTATTTTACTCTCAATCAAATATTTTATTTCTATTTTTGCATCTCTTGTATTGCCTATTTAGGCTTGTACATCTTCTTGTTCATTGTATCCAAGAAAATTATACACAGTGAATAAGATAAAACCTTTGGGTTTATATTCTTTACTTATTAACTATTTTGCATCAATTGCATACCTCAATAAGAATATAAACATGCTATGAATAGCATTCATGTTTTTTTTATATGTAGATGTTCATAGAAAATTTTGCCACTTTTTGAAGCTATAATTCTTTGAATTGTTTGGTATGGTACATTGTCTCGAGTCTCTTCTATTAATATATACATATATGGATAATTTACATACATCAACCGATAAAAAACAAGAAGGTTTTACCTCAATTTCTTAAACAAAAAGCACTACCATAAGTTTTCAAGGAATTCATAATATTTTTTTTGTAATTGAAATATAGTGAAATTTTTTTTGTGATTAGTTTTGTTATGGAGTAATAAAGAAGACATATTTGTCATATTCCTTCTTTATAATTGCCACGACCCGACCCGACCCGACCCGACCCGCTAGGTCGTGCAGTCACTTACTTTAACATTTAGATAAGAGAATTCTTAAATACTTAACCAATTAAATCATGCAAACGACAAAAGAAATAGAAAATAGTATTGAAAAGAACTTTTAATTATCAAATACAAGGTTAAAAATCTAATCCAAATTTTGAAGAAACATTTAACACCTCCAAGTATTCTAGTCTAAATAGGTAAAAGAGCTTCATGAATATAGTGAGAAATAAAATAATAATACAACTCTAATTAGAAGAAAGGAAGAGTAGAAGTTGTTGGAGATCGTCATCGTCTTCATCTAAGAAACATCACCGATCCTACAACCTGACTATACTAAAAGGTATAGCAAAAGTAGTATCAGTACAAACAACATATATTAGTAGATATCATCGGTCAACCCGAAATTCAGCACACAATATAAAGTAAATATTCAAAAGTAAACATGCAACAAGGGACTGTACCACCCAACTTTTTACCCGTATACTCTTATTGTAATGACCTCAAAGGTCCTTTTTGGAATTGCTGATAAAATTACCATTTTTCCCTTTCCGAAAGTTGCCTTAAGTCATTTTTGGTCATGTAAGGATCCAAAATTTTGTATGACCTCAATGAAGCATGAAATTTGGTTTCGGAAAAGTTTTGGACCAAGGTGACACTTCATGGGAGCCATCACGGTCCGTATGAGGTCACACGACCCTTGGACCATGGAGGATGTTTGGCCCTTAAATGTGGTGTTTTAAACTAAGACACCCCATACATGGACCCCTCACGGTCCGTGTGACACTTTACGGTCCGTGTGGTGGGCCGTGTGATGGCCTTGGCTTGAAATCCCACAACTTTGGGACCAAGTATGGTTGCCTGGCCAAGTACACAGCCCGTGAGGTCATCCCGAAAAGCTTCCGGAGTGAAATATTTCTAGGTATAGAATAACCATCTCATAACTTGATCGCAGAATTTTCTAAGGAAAGGGGTATGGGCGGTTACACGGCTCATGTGATGCTACACGGTCCGTGTAACCTCCCGTGATGGTGGCTTCGTTGAAAAATTCTAAGTAGGGGATCTTCATGATCAAGCTAAGTTCACTTTCAAGCCTTCAATTTAAGCTTATTTATGTTGTTTAAGATCATCATGGGTCTCCTACATCAAGTCAAGTTCAAAGGAATTCCTTTGGCTAAGTTCTTCACAAGTACCGATAGAAGGGTCAACTTTAAATGAGCATATCTCTTAGCACAAAATGAGCTGGGTGGCCCACGACCTATCAAATTGAAGCTCTTTGAATTATCCTTCCAACGCATCCAGTCTCACCTCATTCCGAGTTCGAAGAAAGAAGTTATGCCCATTTTCATAAAACCTGTCTAGCCTAGACAGGAGGCCTTCACGGACTGTGAAGAGCTTCACGGGCCATGAAGCCTACCGTGTGAACTCCAGTGTAAAATTTAGAGGGCGTTTTATTGAGTTGTTTTTGATATCTTTACCCATCCCCAAGGCTTTTAAGACCTTTTTAACCCTCCCCCCCCCCCCCCCCCCCGCCCCCTTTATATTCCTAAACTTCCGCTACACTAATTCTAAACCCTCATTAGACTAATACCTAAATTCTAGAATTAGACCCTCAAATTCTCTCCAAGTCTCATCTTCAAAATTCAAGCTAGGGATTCAATTGGGGTTTCAAATTCAAGCTCAATTCTTCTCAAATTCATCTTCCTAATCAAGGTATGTGGGATTGATTCTTGGTCCCTTTCAACCAAGAAGACCGAAAATTCCTTTCAATCTTTTTCATGAATTTTAGTCACTATTACGAAATTTTATGATTTGATTTTATTAAATCTAATTAGTGTGTGGGTTGTATATTACCTATTATTTCAATTTATTTTTATTATTAATATGATGATTTACATTGAGTTATGAAATTATGATCATGCATATCCCCTTTAAAATTGATTTATGGATGGTTGACTATTACTATGATTTAGATGTTGATTTAAATTATGGATTTGTTCAATTTCACATTATGGTATTGATTTTAACTTGAATCTAGGTTACCCATGCTATCCTCACATCATGCATTGCATTCGCAGTCATGAACATCACTTTATATGGAAATTATGAAGTGGGTTAAGACCAAAACATGTTTATGCATACGATTTGGATGAAAATTCTAGTTATGAACAAGGATTGAGCAAGAATCTATGAACATGAGCATAATATAAGTTGAACACCATTATGATATGAATTGATAATAGTATGAACTTGACTTCTACATGAATACGAATTATATGGGTGTGCATATGATATGACGTCTTGCATGAGTATGTAATCACATGGGTGTATTGATGAGGATGGGCACAACCCTCCCTTTACACCATGCATAGATGAGAATAGGTACAACCCTCCCTATACACATGTATGTATGAACTAAGTGTGTATTAATGAGGACGGGCATAACCCCCCTTTACACAAGGCATAGATGAGGATAGGTATAACTTTCCATGTGCACATATATGTATGAACTAAGTGTGTATTGATGAGGATGGGCACAACCCTCCCTTTACACAAGGCATAGATGAGGATAGGTACAACCTTCCCTATGCACATGTATGTATGAGCTAAGTGTGTATTGATGAGGATGGGTACAACCCTCCCTTTACACAAGGCGTAGATGAGGATAGGTACAACCTTCCCTATGCACATGGTTATATCAGTTAAGTGTGTATTGATGAGGATGAGTACAACCCTCCCTTTACACAATGTATAGATGAGGAAAGGTACAACCTTCCTAATACAAAGTTATGTCATGAGCTACATGTGTATTGATGAGGATGTGTACAACACTCCCTTTACACAATTCAAGCAAGGAGTGACTCTTTGAGTGCTAGTATATGTGGGTTATGGCTACTCTATCATTTTCATATGGCATATTGTGCAGGTTAACATCATTTTCCTTTCATGTTGCATGCCCGCATACTTAGTACATTCAAACGTACTAACGCATACTCTATGCCTACATGATTTTACCATGTAGGGACTGTGTGTTATGATCATCCGCTGCTTGACGCGTAATACAAATTCAGAGAATTGATATTGTGGTGAGTCCTATCTTCCAAGGACAAACCACCTTCCTTCTACCTATGTCGTTTTCTGTTTATCTTCTTAATTGAGGGTGAGCTCGGGACATGTCTTGACTCCATCCCATCTTATGACTAGAGGCATTGTTGGACATCTTGTAGACTCTATATGCTATGTGATATATTTGAAGTTTGTGATTTTGGTTATCTATTGGATATGGCTAACATGGATTGATTATGGGAATTGTGATATGTATGTATGTTTAATGTGGAAATGTGGAAGATCCTAAGCCCCATATTTCCCCCATAGCGTGAGTCCTACTTTCCCATCCCTTAGAATTATGTGTTTACTTTTTTGAATGCATTTCTGAACCGATGATGTGGAAATCAAATACTTTGAGGCTTGTTTGGGGACTCTCGAGTTCCCATTCGCCGTGTCACATCTAGGCCCTAGGTTCGGGTCATGACAGGTCAAGTCTAAAAGTCAGATTTTGAAAACCTTGTAAAAAGTTAGACTTTTGCTAAAGAATGAGTTTTTAAAGGCTTAAAATTAAAATTTTTGAGTTTCGGTTCATTTTGAGTGTCAAGTGTCGGATTGCGATTCTGGAATGCCGAATTTGGTCTAGCAGAACTTGCAGAACTGAATTTGGAGTTAAAATGGAGATTTCAGGCTCAAAGTTGCATTTTCAGTTCATTTTGGATCATAAGTTTGACTTTGGCCAACCTTTGGAGTTCGGAGGCGAATCAAAATTTTGTAAGTTCCAGTGGTTTTGAATGATGAAACTAACGCTAGAAATGGCTTCATTGTAAATTTTAGAGCTTCCGTGAATATTTTGGCTTTTTGAGTCCGAAACTAGTTTAAACGGTCCTTATCGGATTCCAGGCCATGGAGCACCCGATTCAAATCATGACGGTTCCATTAAGTCCAAAACGTCATTTCTAGTAGGGTTCCATATTTGATTTGTGTTCACGGGGTTTCGAACAAATTCTGAGGGTGCAATTCGTGTTTTATTGAAACTATGTTATTGCTGGTGCAGGTAAGAAGTGTACTCTGTATTCGTGCCTTTGGTACCACATTCACAGAGGTCAAGTTGTGTAGACCTCCATGTACACGAAAAAAGGCCCCTGTTCGCGAAGCACTGTCATCGTGGCCTTGGCATTCGCGAAAGCCTCTTCGCATTCGTGGAGTGTCAAGGCAGCTTATGCTTCCACGTTCACAGAGTACAATGCATATGTCACGAACCAAAACAAGGTCATGAATAAAAGGCCACTTAATTCCAAACCCAAGAATAAAGCACACTTAAAGGAGAAACCCCAATAGATAAATAGCCATTACATGGGTTTTGCTTACTTTAAATATGGATTATGAGAATTATTGTTTAATAAACTCACTTGATGTATGGGTTGTACTTTATTTATGATTTTAAGTTACTTTAAGCCCTAGTATGATGATTACATTGAAGTTATGAAGTTATGAACATACATGTCCCCTTTAAAGCTTGATTTATGCATGAGTGATTTATATTATGATTTAAATGTGGATTGACTTCAATTTCGTATTATATTATTGATTTTAGATTGAATCTAAATTACTCATGCTATTCCCACATCATTCATGGCATATGCATTTTATGAAAATTCGATTCTATGAAAATTTTAAAGTGGGTTAAGCCCAATTATATTTTACGAAATGATTTTGATAAGGTTATGGCTATAACAAGAATGTGATCACATATCCTGTCAATGATTATGGCTATTTGAGCATTTTGGATGCTTTCACCATTCCGTATATGTAGATGAGCTATTTCTATGCATGAGTATTTTGAATAAGAGCTATGATTTGGCATTAGAGCCTAAGTACGATTTATTATAAATGATGTTTGGCTTTTGAGCCTAAATGTGCATTGAAAGAATTGGAAATGACTATTGTCTCTTGAAAGCATGTACATATACGTATACGTATTCTCGTGGGATGCCAACTTAGCACCGATGGATTGAGGGTTCACTCTCTCTCCTTGAACTATGTGCCTAGCATAGGTTATGCTAAAATCCTATTCGAAATGGGGTTGCCCGTAAGGAAGGTTGTTTCATACAAAATGGGAGTGCCCGTAAGGTGAAGTATGATATGATATGATATGTTATATGTGAAAATCCTATCCAAAATGGGGTTGCCGTAAGGAAGGTTGCTTCATAGGAAATGGGGGTGCCCGTAAGGTGAAGTATAGTTTAACTTTGCCAAGAAGACCACCTCTTTATCGGTGATGGGATTTCATCGAGATTCCAAGTAATAGCTCGCTTGGTCTTACTCTCATCGGTTGAGGTCACATCCCCACTATATATGAGCAATATGGCATTTCATGCCTCATAGACTTCATGGCATATCATATACTACTCTTCTTTGGATATATGATTCTTTCTATATTATGTGCCCTTGTCATCTAACATTGAATGCAGGTTAGATAAGTCATATGCATTGCATACCCGCATACTTAGTACATTCAAACGTACTAATACATACTTTTTGCCTACATGTTCTTACCATGTAGGAACTGAGGGCTATGATCATCCTCCGTTTGATGGTTAGTTTGAACTTGGATCACCTTCTCGAAACTTCGTCATTGAAAAAATTTCTAAGTGAAGCTTCACGAAGGAGGCACATAGACCGTATACCTTGGTACGGGCCGTGAAGCCCTCCGTATGGATAATGGTGTGTAATTTTTCTAGGTATGGGATTACCGTCTCAGACCTTCATCAGGAAGAATTTTTCTAAGTATCGAATGACGGAGGAGTATATGGTCTATATACCCTATCACGGGCCGTATACCCTCCCATGGAATCCTTGGCAACATTTACTTGTTTAATTAATGGCATTTTCATAATTATGGTTTCTCCTAAGGGTCTTTTGTGACTTTCTATGCTATCTAAAGACATTCAAATGACCTATACTCTATTTCCCTCATTCAAATTCACTCTTACACTTAGAATTATTTCAACTAACTCTCTTAAGAACTTCTTTCAAAGACTAGTGGAGATTTAGCTTGGGATTCATGGAACGATTTCAATCTTCATCAAATTCTTCTTACTTCCTCTTAGTGAACTTAGGTATGTGGGTTTGATTCATGGTCCCTTTCAACCATGAAGACCCCACAATCTTTTACTTGAATTTTCATGAATGTTAGCTTATTTTAAATATGAGCTTTTAATATTATTATTTATTTGATTCAATTGAGATATAGACTATATTTTATTGATGATTTTAAAGTGATTTAAGCCCTAATATGATGAATTGCATTGAAGTTATGAAGATATAACTATGCATGTCCCCATTTAAGCTTGATTTAAGCATTGTAATCTATATTATGATTTAAATGTGGATTTCACTTATGGATTTACTTGAATTTCATAATGTATTGTTGATTTAAGACTGAATCTCTATTGTCCATGCTATTCTCATCTCATTCATTGCATATGCGTACATAACTATGGTTTTTTATGAAGTTATGATGTGTGCTAAGTCCCAATTATGATGATGATTATGTTTTAAATGAAAGTATGAGTATGATAAGAATGTGATCACATAAATGTCTATGATTATGACTCTTTGAGAAAAGGATGGGTATTTACACCAATGTTTATGTTTATGGATCACCGAATGAGGTTGGAGGCAGGGTGGGCTATTATCAAGGGTCCATACTCCTTTCTCATGATGGTGCTCAAAATAATATAAAATTGAGTTTGCAGGCAGTGCGGGCTATCCCCAAGGGTCCATACTCCATTCACATATCTATGTACTTAATGGAGTTATTTCTATGCATGAAAGTATGACATGAAGTATGATTTGACTTTTCAGCCCAAGTATGCATGAGTATGAAGTATGTTTGCCCTTTAAGCCTAAGTATGCATGTAAATGATTTGAAAGTCTTATGCCTCTTTTACAAGCACATATATGTATATGTATTCTTATGGGATGATGACCGAGCACTGATGGGATTGGAGGCAGGGTAGGCTATCCCCAAGGGTCCATACTCTTTACTCTTAAACTATGTGCCTTACATAGGTTTATGCTTATGCCCCTGTGGGGGAATGATGATGATGAATGTCAATGGATCTACCTTTGGCAAGTAGGTCACCTTTTTATCAGTTCGGGGGAAGATGACAAAGTTCCAAGTTATAGCTCATGACTTAGTCTTATGTCGGTTATGATCCCATCCCCCTTATATATGAAGTATTTTCGCATTCATGAAGATAAGGACCCGGATTTTTTTAGCGTCTTTATCGGACCTTGTAATGTCGCCCCGTGAGAAAATTTGACCAAGTGTCAGCTCAAAGGGCCACACGATTCATGTGAGGTCACAGCCCCTGTGACTTCTAGTGAGGGGATACTTGGCCTTATTTTTGAATACGGGGACTTGACACCCTTATCGTATATAATGGTGCCTTAATAAGCCTTTAATTTGTATGGTAGTGACTCTTCACTTTTTTTAAAATCCTAAAAAAAAGTTGCCACCTTGTTGCAAGCTTGTTTTGAGAAAATGGGCCCGACAAATATGAACATAGAAATTTAATGCATGATTAATTTATGTATTTCGTACCCCGCAGTGCATACATATTATAAAAGTCCATAAGGAAAAATAGTGATTTGCAATTCAGATATTTTAATTTTACATTTTAAATTTAAATTATATGTTAATTCAAAAAAATCATTATTTTCAAGTCAGAGCACATTTATATGGCTGAAAGAATATATAAAAATTGGACTCTTTTAAATAAATACTACATATTAGAACTCTTCTAGTATGGAAATTACCGTTCAATTTTGATACGATTATTTTTTTTATAATTTTGTTAGTAAATTAGTTTGTGACTAATTAGTCTCAGAATTTTATTTACTTATAATTTTTAATAACTAATTTTTAAAAATATAGCTAAATAAATAACAAATATCAAATTAACTTTAATTTAAAATTTGATTACCTTTATAAAAATCAAGAATATGGTAAATGCTTCAATTGAATACCTAAAAAAATTATTTACAAAAACAATTAACAGCTTTAATTGTATCCTTAAAAATATTTTTTAGAAAAAACAAGAATAATGTAACAAAGGAGAGAGGAGTATATTTTGAGGAAAATAAAAATAATTAGATGATATTATGATCCTAAAAAAAGTAAAAATGATATTATACGGCAAATTCCCAAACATGGGTGACTTGCTCTTAAACTCCTCGTCAAAATTGTAAAAGCTGGTGGCCATTGATAACTTGATACTCTCTCTGTCCCAAACAACAACTTATACAGTAAAATCTCACAAATAAGATTTGGGGTATTCTCTCTTTCTCATATTAACTTAATTTTTGGTTTTTTTTTTCATTGTTCAAAATAGTTGAATTGTTCAAAGTTGAAGATGAATTTTTCATATTTGTCCTTTCATTTATTGAACTTTTATATTTTTTAGAAGAAAAATTACACTTCTTGTAAAGCTACATTTATGATTTAGGAGATAAATTACACTTCTTGCAGAGTTACATTTATGATTTCACAAAGACTAATAGTGGAAAGTATGATTTAAATTATGTCCTTAAATATTTTTCTTAATATATATATACATTGTCTCACATTTTAAATTAATATGAGACAGAGAGAGTATTATTTAGCTTAAAGCTAGTCTTTTTACAATAATTTTTTCTACTGATTTAGAATTTTAGAAAACTAAATGCATTGAAAATAGAAGACAAAATCTCTCTGTCCTAAAAGTTTGGTAACTTGAAACTTCCCAGAGTTATCTACATTGAATTTTGACAATGATTTTTTCACACTTTTTATTTAAAGATAAAATAAATTTCACTTGCATAGCAGCTTTTATTTTCGAAATGATAAATTTACCACGTCAAGTTTTTATTTTAAAATTTTAATTAAACTAATTTGTCTAGATAAGTTAAATTATAATGCAAAATTGAGATGAAAAGAGTATAATTGGGGAACGGAATAAACGATTCACCTCCAGTTCAAAAAATTCAAATTAATGACTAGTCTCAAAAAGTCTAGCATCAACATAATACACAATCAAGATCGCTTCATATGAAATCCAAGCTAAAAAGAGCTGCATTATTTAGTATTGTCAAGTCAATTCTGAACTAAACGGTATGGATTTAGCAAACTTAGGTCTGAAAGTAGGCGGATTTACTTTTGAAATAAAATAATTTTATGATCAATTATAATAAGCCTCATGATATAAAAAGAAAAAAAATGAAAAAGGCCATTGGAGTGTTAGTTTAAGAGCTATTCTTGAGCCAAAAAAAGTAGATTGGCATATTTCGGGTCATTCGATAAGATATATAAAAATAATGATGAATGTGGTATATTAGTAATGCTTTCATTAGAATGCTAGTATTAGTTATGCAAAAAACAATTCATAGAGAAAACTGTGTAATTACACTGCTAATTATTTCATGGATATCGCTTAATCTGACTACTCAAAGGAAGCAGGGGTGGTAATCATCAGCATAATAACTCAACTGAGAGGTTAGGGTCGAATCCCATAGGGAATCGTAGTTCATAAATAGAAGTGGTTCATTGGACTAAGAAATTGTAGGATCTAGGGATCGCAATAATTAAAAAAAAAATTCAAACTACACAATATCTAATTAACAAGTTAATCAACAAATTAGGGAAGATGTTGGAGATGTGCAAATATGGGAATCGATCTACCAACTGGGTCTAAATATTTGACTTAGTGAGTTGATAATGAGTGAATAGACTAGATTACTTGTAACCCATGTTCAGTTACGACACACGAGTGTTTCATATGATTCAACTACGATATACGCGGACTGCCGCGGACATGCTTGGCCTAAGAAGTCTTAGCAAAACCCCTATTACCTTGGCCATTGAATCCATAGTTATAGACTTCAACTGAAACCCCAGAAAGTTTCCAGCCATTACATCCATTCCACACGCTAATCATTTCAGTTAAAGAAACAATCAGAGATCTAAAGTAAAGCCCAAGTTTGCAACCTTGAAATTATAGATTAAACATAGGAATGGATATAAATTCACTCAAATCAACTGCAAATAAGTCAAAATATCAAAGACCCAATAAATAAATCAAGAACCTATATCCATAGTGCACCCCCAACATGGGGGATTTAGCCACACATGCTAGAAATTAGAAGATTTGATACCAAAAATAACAGTTGAAGACATGGGTAACAAGATTGAATAGAGAATAAGTGATTATCACCAGCCAATCTACTTAAGTTTTGTGTCCCCAATGCTTGGCTATCAACTCTTGAACTCTAACAAAGGAATGTTCTATATACTACTCTCTCTGTAAATCTAAGAAGAATGATGTGATATGTACAATGTCATTTCTAATTTGTTTAAATAGTCTATATAAAACTATGAGAGTTTGTGCTAGAAATTGCCATTCCGCGTTCAAGGCCGACCATCGCCGAGCACTCCGGTGATGCACCGAATGTGCACTTGACCCCTTTTCTTTGCGTCTTCTTAAGGCTTTATCCTCTGCAACATTAGACAATGGTTCTTCATTCCACCTATAAAATTTGGCAATTCACCGAAGTTCCTATCTCATAGCCTTCTTGTCAAGGTTTTGGAGATTTGAGTTCTGCAAGTTTAGGTGATTTCTTAAGTCATTCGGCAGTGCGCCAAATATGTTTTGTGACGTCGATTCTGACTTAGACTTGAACCTTGATTGTTGCAATGCTAGGCGGTCTCTCTGAGTGTTTGGCGGATCACTGAATATGTAGGCGGTATCGCTTATCTCCACCTTTTTGACTTTTTGCTCCCTTTGCAAGACCTATCAAATATTGTGCATTTGTGCACTTTTAATCCCATTTCCTGACATAACACATGCATATTCGTTAGAGATTGGAAATAATAGCACAGTAAGGACAATGTTTCTTTGCAAACTATTCCCAAAACGAGTCCGAAATATAGACTCGTCAACACACTCAACTTAAGCCTTTGCTTACCCTCAAACAAATCAAACATCAGACTATTCAATTTCAGAGCTTGCAAACACGGCCACAGGGAGCAACACATATATTTCCACCTTTTTCATCCCCTCTCGAACTTCCACAAACCACTTACCTAATTTTGAAGCCTCGAGATAGGACTAAGGAGTAATCAAAACATGGCTATGCTCGCAATTGCTCATGTAGCTGTTGATTACTGCTTGAAGGCATCACTATTTTCCCTCATGCCAAAGAAGATCCTGAACACACACGATTATGAAATTATTTTCAAAGGATCTCTTCAGTTCTCACTCTCCCAACTGAGAAATAGCATGTAAGCTTCAACCCATAGACTTGCCCTTATTCCAATCGGAGTTCACTTGACTTTCTTCTGAACTATGATCCCAAAGGACTTTGTTACGATTGTAATGTAGGGTTAAGGTTGGGTAGGATAGCATATGGACAGTAGTGGCACATCTCTCCTTAAACTCTACACATTCTTTTCATGCTCAAAGGTCCTTTTGGTCCTTTTCTTTTCTTCTCCTTTTGACATCTCTTTTGCTTTTGATTCATCATCCTAAGTGTCTCCCCTTTTGCACTCCTTTTCACAATTTTGGAGAGTCCTCTTTTTCAAGCAACTTTGTTCAACTTTTTCAAAGAACTTTTTTATTTTCAACATTATCGTTGCTTTCATTCATTTCTAGGTCTCCTCATTTTTCTTTCTTTCAGTTTGCCCTTTTCTCAGCCCTTTCATGGGAGACACCCCCTTCTTTCTACTAATACTCCCAACTTAGCCTTTGGACACCACTTAGCTCATTTCAAGCTCAAGAAGGGATCGGCGAGGAAAAGAAGGAATTATCTTTCATAAATATAAGTCAAGGTTACATAGTTACCAAAGAAAGGATCAAGGTTCAAAGGGCTTCACTAGGGACGCACTTCATTGTCAAGGGATGTCACTATGGTCAAATGAACCCAACGGAACCAAAGAAGGCGTAAGGTCCTTTACTAATCCGGAATCAACCAAGTTATTCCTCAAAACAAACCGGTAAGTTCTAGATGTTGCAAGACATATATTTCAACAAAATTCCTAACCTCACATTGGCAAAATGGATTCACATTTAAACCATGGCAATACACTTGCAATTTTCGATCATCGCATATCCAAGCTCAATTGCTCACATAGTCAATTCAAGATGCATCAAATCCATGCATGGACTGATTTATCAAGAAATGGACTAATTGGTGAGCGAGTACATGCTCCTCGTCCATGGCACCATCCGAATCAAAGATATGGAACATCGATGCTCGGATTTCTAAGCACTAGAGACATGATATTAGCATTAGAACGTATTTTCATATATGCACAAGATTTGCCAAAATTCAAGGAATTCATTTGCAATCATTCATTTATTCAACTCAAAAAGAAGAAAAGTAAAAATAGCAAAACAAATACTACTCTATTACAACTCGAATTAAAATTTATTTATAACCCAAAAAATTTAAAAAATGTCTCAACATTCATCAACAAATCAAAATAAACACCATAGTCTCATCCAACTCATAGCAAAAACATAAAGTAATTATCATCCACAAAAATAGGGAACTCAGCATGCTCACCCACTCCTAAAAAACATTTCCTCAATATACAAAGGACAATAGAAATCAAGCATCAAAAGGAAGAAATGAGTATGAGAATCCCCCTGGTTCGGATCAATCCTGCCATAGTGGTGGTGAAGTTGTAGAAGTGGTCATGGGGGCATGAATGCCCTCATCTACCGGTGTACTCTCAAGATCAATCAAAGGTCGTACGGGCTCATGCTCACATACACCAGATGTGCCTATCATGAACTTGTCTAGAAGAGATGATGCTTTCATAGTGTCTATGATTTTGCTCTCCATCCTTGCTAGCTCCTCATAGTTCTCTTGTTTAGGCTCCGCTCCTATTTTTTCTTCACCAGTTCTGGGGTACTTACCTCTTGGGTTTCTTCACCACCTTCATCCGGAACATTCATATTCAACTCATCATCGAGGACCATCGCCATATCCACTTTGAGTGGATCTTCTAACCCGTCGAAGAAAGTGCTTAAATTTGTAGACCGGGGGTCTACCACCTACTTCTTCAACAAATCAAAATCGGCTTTTAAAACCAACGTGTCAGCACTTCCACCACCTGCCTTCTCTACATCTTCCACCCTATCCTTCAAGTTGGCCAACTCCTTCCCATGTTCATCAATCATCGTCTCGAATCTATCCATCCTCAGTTTGTATGCCTCCATCAACTCCCGTTGCTTGGTCTCAGTCTCAACATATGGCTTTAAAGCTTTGGCTATGGCCTCGTCAACTAGCTTAGTCATAGATGACTCAACCCTAGTGGCACGAAGATCGACTATTTTGGCCCGTAGGCCAAAAGCAAAAATAATGGCTCTAGCGAGTGGGGGTTGGTCAGCTGTAGCCTGTGCCTCTTCCTATGACTCACTAGTGGGAATAGAGGCAGGAGATAAATGAAAATTAGGGGAAGAAGAGGTTATACCTACCTCGGGGCCCAGCTCTGCAGCGTCGGACTCAAGGGCCTCAACATCAACCACCAACATTTTGTTAGCCAGCATCTTCATTGCCCTATCTTTCTTGTCCCCCAAAAATTCAGCCTCAATCCGCTGGATTTAGTGGATGCCAATGGAGTCACCTCCACATCAGTCTTCTTATTTCTAGGCACCTCAGCTTGCTTACACAAAGCTTTGATGAGGCTTGGGAATGGCAAAGAGGTTTGCTCTTGTTTTAACCTGGTGAGGATTTATGGAGCGATGATTGATCCAAGATTCAACTCTTTCCTATCCATAATGCAACTAACTAATGCAGCTTTGGCATGTGGAAGTATCGAGTCATTTTGAGAAGGCATCAAAACCTTGCTAGTATGTTCATCTCCTTCTTCTCAATAATTGCTCCCTATTCTAACCACGAGGGAGCTGGAATTCCAATCAATGGGGCTAACCATGCTTTGATGTAAAAGTCTTGAGCGGCATTAAATCTTTCAGGTAGCTCCAGCTTCAGAATGTGCAACCCAAGATTACATTAATGTTTGCCTTACCGCATGGGAATGCACACCCCTAACCTCTACAGTATCAAGAGGTTTTAGCACTATTTGCACTCTGCTTTTGCTCTTTGGAAGGGCCCGGCCAAAAGCCTCATAAAATTCGCCGACCAGGCTAGGCACATATGTATCCCAAGGTTTGGTGAAGATCTAGAAGTTATGGAATTTAAGGACTTCCAAAACCTTCGGGTACAGATCAATTACTCCATCAGTTGATAGTTGTTTTCCTTCTAAAGTTTTCCTATGCCCTTCAGCCCTGAGCCTATTTAGATGTCTCCAAGTTATTGTTTCCTGAATTCTCTATGAAGGTTGTGATAAAGAGTCATGTATGGCCTTAGTCCTGGATTCACTTCGATGTCTCTTAAGACTAGATTCTGCTGGCAGGTGATGGTGTAGTAGATTTTGCCAGAACATGTTTCCGCTTGGTCATCCTGAAAAACATACACCAAACATGGTGTGAATGTCAATCATAAGACAATTGGGTTCAATCAATTATGCACAATAGAATCATTTTGGATGGACATGTCTATTTGACCATAAATCATGTTAGGCGATTTGCCAAAATGGTTCGGCGGTCAAATAGACCATCACCTTTTTGCACAGAATTCAAAACCTAGATCACTGCTCTTTCAGTGATGATGGTGCACTTTCTGCACTGCACTGAATGGATTCAGTGGTAGCAAAAGACCATCGTCGAAAGTTGAAGTGCTCGATCACAACCAATAATCAGACAAGGTGGTGTGCGTGTCCCTTTGGCGCATCACCGAATCATATTCGGTGGTCAAAATGATTGTCGCCAAAGATGACTGGCAAGGCCAACGCCCATGCATTCAAAACTTGATCACCTTTCTTGAAAACCATGGGAATGATCAGACACTAACCAGCATTCCAAACCCAATACATGCTTATTCATTCATTCCTACATTCACATCATCAACAAGGCTATAAACTCCCTCAAGCGATGACTTGCCCTTAAGAATGGCGTCACCCAATCTATCATAGGGCAAGTGCACTTCGCTCAAAAGGTTTTGGGATTACTCAGACTTCATCCCTACCCCAAAAGAGCAATCAATACAACAACATTCATGTTCATTTAAGCATTCTCATGATGATGATACTATCTCAAATTAAAGCATTCAGCAAGGCATCAAAGGCAAAATTGAGACAATACCAACTAACTTTCAATATTTTGACTGCAAATCAACTACAGTGAGCCCTAGCCTAGAACGTCCATACCAACAAATTCAAGCTATTTCAAATAAATTAAAAACCCAATCAAAACACACATACTTATTACACAAGGTTTCCAAATCATCACAATGTATCACCCATATGATTTCTATCAATATTTTGTCACAATACACGATTATAAACTCATAAAACCCCTGATCACCTTCTTCAATGCAAGGGTTTCATATCCACTAAAGAAATTAAAGTTAAGGGACAAGAACATACCATTTTTATGATGAACAGATGAGTAAGAACCTTGTATAAACTTTTGTTGATGAATCTTCTACACTCCAATAAATATTTTCCAAGTAAAAGACTAAGGGGAGGTGTTGGCTTATGAAGGAAGTGAAAAGGAGGGAATATGAAAAGTGACAAGGCAAAGGCATTTGAAAAGCCTTTAATAGGACGGTCAGGCCCGAGGAGTCAGCAACGTTGACTCTTCTCGCCAAACACATTTGGTGGTACGCCGATTGTGCTAAGACCGCCATTTTTAACAAAAATCAAACCTTAGCTTAAGTCACAAAGGGAGGTGATTTTGACCATCACTCTACTGGGTCAACGATCTGCCAAATTGCAACAAAGACCGCCGAATTTGACAGCACCTCTAGGGTCTTTGACTGACTCCAAAGGCGGTCAATTACGCGATCACTGTTTCACTTTGATGATTCGCCAACTAGACCCATCAGGTTCCTTATTTTATCCATCACTTCAAATTCTCCCTTTTCAAACCTGTACAATTCAACACCCATTATTTAAGATAAAAACTTACCTAACTACCTTGGGTTGACTCCCAAGCAGTGTTGTAGTTAATATCGTGGCATGACGTAGTCCTTGCATCCCCTCAAGTCACCCATGAACAGTCAATCATTGATATCACTTAAAGTTTTTTCATCTTGTTAAGAGTTTTGTAGATGTTGAATACCACATCCTTATCATGTACCCTGAACCTCAAGTCTTTTCTTTCTATATCCACAATTGCCTTTCTGGTGGCTAAAAATAGCCTTCCCAAGATAATTGGAACATTTGGGTCCCCCTCATAATCCAGTATCACAAAGTCAGCTGGAAGAATGAATTTCTCTACCTTCACCAACACATCATGAAGAATCCCCACTGGTCTTTTGATAGAACGATCAGCCATAAGCAAACGCATTGTGGTTGGTAAAGGAGTTTCTAGCCCCAATTCCTCGAATATAGACAAGGGTATAAGATTTATGCTTGCACCTGAATCACATAATGCCTTGTTGAACTTATAAGCTCCAATGGTTCAAGGTATTATAAACGCACCTGGGTTCTCTTTCTTCATAACTAGAGCTCTTGTCAAGATAGCACTGCAACTATGAGACACCTCGATCGTCTCAGACTTACGGGTCCATTTCTTTGACATCAATTCCTTCATAAATTTGAGATATCTTGGCATTTCAGTCAGTGCCTCAACTAAGGGGACATTTATGGATAGAGAATTGAACATAGAAAGAAATCTTTGAAATTTGACGTCTTCCTCTTTCTTCTTTAATCGTTGAGGAAAGGGAGGATCAATCTTCACTTGAGGTGCTTTCAACCTCATAGCTGAACTTGAATTTGGATTTTAGGGGAATGCTTTCTTGACATTCACAGCATCATCCCTAAAATTTTCTTATTTTTCTCTCTTGGGATCGCCAAGAGCATCACCACCTTCATCACTAGCTACACTCTCATCAATTTCAACAATCACTGCACCTTCATCTTCTTCCGCTTCATTCTGGCCTTTTCAACAAAAAATGATTGCTTTGTTCCTTCTACCACTTTCCACTACGATAGTTATGGCTATGCATTGCTGATCATTGCCTTTAAGATTGGCCACTGTGTCACTAGGCAAACCACCTTTTGGTTGTTGATATGTTTCCAAGTTGAGTTTCCAAGTGCTTAATAGAAGTTGAATGTGGCGTTACTATTTGACTCAACTATGGAACGTCAGACTTTATCTCCTTTAAGACTTCATCGAAGGCTTCCATCTTGTTCAAGATTTAGATGAGCATATCTTCAGTCCAAAAATTCTCTGGATTCACCAAAGGGTCAGTCACTTTTACCCTATCATGGGGTGGAACATACCTATCTCTCATCCCATCACTGTTTCTCCAACCCTCAACTTGAGGTTGGTCAGCCCGTGCACGATCTCTTCATCCAGTGTTATTGTTCCAACCTGGATTCCCAAGTGGCTTTGGAAAAGCCAGGCAAGAACCCACAATTTGGTTGCCCATATAGTATACCTCCTCACTATAACCACCTTCAGATGGTGCACCATCAAACATCACATCGCTAGCAGCTCCCACAACATTAACACTTTTAGAATTTCCTCCCATAACATGCTTACTCAAGAGGTCAAGCTGAGTTAACATCTTAGCCTTGTTCTCGTCCCTCTCTTGATCTTTAGCGAGCTACTCCTTAGATGGATCCTTGTGACCTGAAGGTATGATGTCATCTCTCATGTACCATACTTGGTTATTTTTTATCATGCCATCTAGGAGGTCATAAACTTCGGTGAGCATTTGTGTCATTAATCCTCCTCTTACCAGCTGGTCAACTACCCCTTTGTTAACCGCATCAAGGCTTAATTAGAATTATTTTAGTAGCATATGGTTTGGAACTCCATGATCAGGGCATTGAAGTAAGAATTTCTGAAACCAAAGCCATTTCTCGTGCAATGGCTCGCCTTTAATCTTCTTCAAGTTCTCCATACTTCTTCTCAACTTTATCATCTTCGAGGGAGGAAAAAATCTTTCAAGGAATGCATTTTGCAGCTCCTCCCACGAAGTGATAGAATCACGAGGCAACTCAACTAGCCATCACTGCCTTTCCAGTGATGGAAAATGGAAATAGCCTCAATCTAATGGCTTCTTGGCTCACTCCCCTGAAATTAAATGGGAGACAGACACAAATAAAGTTCCCGAGGTGTTCATGAGGATGCTCGTGGCCAATTCCTCCAAACAATCCCTTTAGATGGAGGAGTTGCAACATAGTGCTTATCACATGAAAATTAACTCCTCCAGCCAATGGGGGTAGCCGGATAGCACCTGTGCTTCCCACTTGGTCCCAGTTAATACCCTGCATATCATTCGCATCTCCTGCATTCTCACCATGGACACTCCCATCGTCCTCCATCTTAACACCTATTTTTTCAATAGTAAAGAACCACAAGAAAATAGTAAAAACAACTCTAACTACAAGAATAAATCTCAACAAACACTTCAGTCATGAACTCGTCGATTCCCCGATAACGGAGCCATTTTTTATGTCGCTCAACCCCGCTACTCAAAGGAAGTAAGGGCAGTCATCATCATCATAATGACCCAACGAAGAGGTTGGGGTCGAATCCTACAGGGAATCGTAGTTCACAAATAGAAGTGGTTCATTGGACTTAGCAATGGTAGGATCTAGGGGTTGCAATAATTAAAAGCAAGATTCAAACTACACGATATCAATTTAACAAGTTGATCAATAAATTAGGGAAGATGTTGGGGATGTGCAAATATAGGAATCGATCTACTAACGGAGTCTAAATATTTGACTAAATGAGTTGATAATGAGTGAAAAGGCTAGGTTGTTTGTAACCTATGTTCAGTTATGGCACACGAGTGTCTCATATGATTCAACTACATATCATACGTGGACTGCCCAGGACACACTTGGCCTAAGAAGTCTCAGCAGAACCCTTATTACCTTGACCATTGAATCCATAGTTATAGACTTCAACTAAAACCCTAGAGGATTTCAAGCCATTACATCCATTTCACATTCTAATCATTCCATTCAAAGCAACAATCAGAGAAATAAAGTAAAGCCTGTTGCTGAAAAATAATTAATCTGTATATGTTTAAAACCCGTTTAAATACAATTTGCCAAACACGTAGTAAAACAGATTGCACAGTTTAAATACAAAAACTTTAAAAAACCAGTAACGTATAGAATTAAAAGATGAACAGGGAAGAAAACTTTCAGAATATAATCGAGCCCACTTAGTTCAAAGTGTATCCTTAAGGAAATTATTTTCCTCACAGTACTCGAGGTTGATGGGTTACCCCCTCCCAGGATAGAACGATTATCTTACCATAATAGTAGTACTCCAAATTCTGGTAGCGGCGAACCACTCAACAATTGTATATCACACAGAATAAAGAAAGAGAGAATTTTGAGAGGAAGTTTGATTTCAGAAAAATTCGTTCTGAATTCTGGAAACAAACTGGAATATATAGAGTTGGAGGTACTGATTCTGAATGTTTGCAACCATTCAGATCAGTCACCAGTTGTTGGAGGTACTGATTCTGAATGTTTGCATCCATTCAGATCAGTCATCAATTTTGGAGGGAAATTCGAAAAAGAAAAAATCCGGGAAACAGAAAACGGACCGGGTCGGTCATGCGGGTCATGCGCGGGTCAGGATCGATCCGTTGGATTTTCTACCGTTGGATTTTCTATTTAATTAAATAATAAAATAATCAAAGAAAAGTTTGTCCAAAAAGATAATCAATCAATCGTTGCCAAATCCAAATCCAAATCCAAAGCCAAAGCCAAATCCAAATCCAAATCCAAATTCAAATCCAAAGCCGAAGCCGAAGCCGAAGCCGAGCCGAGCGAGCGACGAAGACGGCGCGAGGGGTCCCTGCCCCCTCAACCCTTTTAGCAACTAGATAAGGTGTAATGTAATAAATACACCTTTCTTTTCCTCTCTTTTTCCTACGTGGGACAAATGCTTTAACCAAAGCAAAAGGAACATTCCCAAAGCAAAAGGACCTTTTATATTCCTTTCACTTTCTATCCCATCATTTCCCATTCACCAATATCAAAACCCAACAATCCCCCACATGAATGGGGAATGGCCATAAAATAAATGGATGCGCGGATGAGTGTGATATACTGGCGAAGATTGACTGCATCTGGATAAGTAGGTTTCCCTTTGAACTTTCCGTAGTGAACTTATATCGGATATACTCGATCAATCGGTAGCTTTGGTATTTTTGAACCGTTGAACTTTGTTGTATATCTAGACAACATAAGTCACACAATCAACCCTCAATTCTTTATGGTTCTCACGGTTGTGTTCGTTTCAGCCATGAACACCGCCTGGTTTCATGAGAGCATAGAGAATGGGCCTTCACTGTCATTCCTCTTAAAAACGGCTTACACTTAACCCTTACATAGGTGATTTCCAAACATGTGGTTCTTTAGCCACATTATCTGGTCATCCACTGCCAGATTTAGATAATCATTAAAAAACTTTAATGCTTTGTTGAGCCATAAAGTTTTATCCTTATTTCTGAACATTGTCTTCATCTGAGAATGGGTTAATTTATTTGACAATGTTGAACCGTCAGTCACAACTTTGTTTGATCTCTTTGAACCTAGCTCTTGGGATCTCCAGTCTACTAGGTAGAGTTACCGCCATGATGACTTGTCCTCGGCCTTAACCCCATTCCCATTGATGATCTACTAACTCCTTCTCTAGTTAAGCCTTTTGTAAGCGGATCCGCTACGTTATCTCTTGACTTTACATAGTCAATCGTGATAATGCCACTAGAGAGGAGTTGTCTAATGGTATTGTGTCTCCGTCATATGTGACGAGATTTTTCGTTATACATTACGCTCCCTGCCCTACCTATTGCTGCTTGATTGTCACAATGTATACAAATAGGAGCCAAAGGTTTAGGCCAGAATGGAATATCTTCTAGGAAATTCCGGAGCCATTCAGCTTCTTCACCGGCCTTGTCTAAAGCTATAAATTCATATTCCATAGTGGAACGGGCTATGCAAGTCTGTTTGGATGATTTCTAAGACACTGCTCCACTTCCAATTGTGAAAACATATCCACTTAAATAACTTCAGACGATCCAGTGATCCAGTTTGCATCACTATATCCCTCAATGACTTCGGGATATTTATTATAGTGCAAAGCATAGTCTTGAGTATGTTTCAGATACCCCAAAACTCGTTTCATTGCCATCCAATGTGTGTGGTCGGGATTACTTGTAAACCGACTCAGTTTGCTAATAGCATATGCTATATCTGGTTGTGTACAATTCATGATATACATCAGACTTCCCAACACTGTCGCATAGTCCCCTTGTGATTTACTTTCACCTTTATTCTTTTGAAGTGCGTAACTCACATCAATTGGAGTTCTAGCAATTTTGAAATCCAAGTACTTGAACTTGTCAAGTATTTTCTCTATGTAGTGAGACTGTGATAATGCTAAACCTTGTGGAGTTCTATGGATTCTGATTCCTAAGATTACATCAGCGACTCCTAAGTCTTTCATGTCAAATTTGCTTGCCAGCATGCGCTTTGTAGCATTTATATCTGCCATATCTTTGCTCATTATCAGCATGTCATCAACATATAAACAAACAATGACTTCGTGGCCTGGAGTGTTTTTAATGTAAACACATTTGTCACACTCATTGTTTTTAAATCCATTTGCTAACATGGTTTGGTCAAATTTAGCATGTCATTGTTTGGGTGCTTGTTTAAGTCCATAAAGTGACTTTACAAGTTTGCACACTTTCTTTTCTTTACCAGGAACAACAAATCCCTCGGGTTGTTCCATGTAAATTTCTTCCTCCAAATCACCATTTAAGAAAGCTGTTTTAACATCCATTTGGTGAATTTCAAGACCATACAAGGCTGCCAGAGCCACCAACACCGAAAAGACGTTATTCTTGTTACAGGCGAGTATGTGTCAAAATAATCAAGACCTTCCTTTTGTCTATAACCTTTGACCACAAGCCTTGCCTTATATTTGTCAACGGTGCCATCAGCTTTCATTTTCCTTTTAAAAATCCATTTAGAACCTAAAGGCTTGTTTTCAGGAGGAAGATCAACCACTTCCCATGTGTGGTTATCTAAGATTGATTGAATCTCACTATTAACTGCCTCTTTCCAAAATGTTGAATCAAGAGATGACATAGCGGCCTTGAAAGTTTGAGGCTCGTCTTCAAGCAAGAATGTCACAAAATCTAGACCGAAGGAAGTAGATGTCCTTTGACGTTTGCTACGCCGTGGATCTCCTTCGCTAGGGGCATTCTCCTTTGGTTCTTCCCGTGGTCGTTTAAATCTTTCATTCGACGACTCGCATTCAATTTTGTACGGATAGATGTTTTCAAAGAATTCAGCATTATCATATTCAATTACCGTATTATTATGAATTTCGGGATTATCAGAATCATAAACCAAAAATCTACATGCTTTACTGTTTGTTGCATATCCAATGAAAACACAGTCCATGGTTTTTGATCCTATTTTCACCCTTTTGGGTAAAGGAACTTGTACCTTTGCTAGACACCCCCACACTTTAAAATATTTCAAGTTGGATTTTCTTCCTTTTCATTTTTCATAAGGAATAGAGTGTGTTTTGTTGTGGGGTACTCTGTTGAGTATTCGGTTAGCTGTAAGGATAGCTTCCCCCCACAAATTCTGCGGTAAACCGGAACTGATTAATAAAGCATTCATCATTTCTTTCAATGTCCGAGTTTTCCTTTCCGCAACTCCATTGGATTGTGGTGCGTAGGGGGCAGTGGTTTGATGGATGATTCCATATTCTAAACATAATTCTGCAAAAGGAGATTCATATTCTCCACCCCTATCACTTCTAATCATTTTAATCCTTTTATTCAATTGATTTTCGACTTCATTCTTATATTGCTTAAATGCTTCTATTGCTTCATCCTTACTATTTAGCAAATAAACATAGCAATATCGAGTGCAATCGTCAATAAAAGTTATGAAATACTTTTTTCCACCGCGAGATGGTATTGACTTCATATCACAAATGTCAGTGTGGATTAAGTCTAAAGGATTCGAATTCTTTTGAACAGACTTATACGATTGCTTAAAAAACTTTGATTCAACACATATTTGACATTTAGATATATTACACTCAAATTTAGGCAATATTTCAAGGTTAACCATTTTTCGCAAGGTTTTGTAATTGACATGTCCTAAACGAGCAGATTTTCCGTTAATACTGTCAACAACCATTACATTAAGTTTGAAAAGGCCCTGGGTGAGGTAGCCCTTTCCTACAAACATATCATTCTTACTGAGTACAAATTTATCACTAACTAGCACGCACTTAAACCCATTTTTCACTAGTAGTGCGGCTGAAACTAGTTTCTTCCTAATTGTTGGAACGTGCATGACGCTTTTGAGAGTCAGCACTTTTCCGGATGTCATCTTTAACAGAACTTCTCCATATCCTTCAACTTTGGCTGTTGCAGTATTTCCCATGTATAGCTCCTCTTCGGGTCCAGCGGGAGTGTAGGTTGCAAATGCTTCCTTTAAGGCACATACATGTCGAGTGCAGCCAGAATCAAGCCACCACTCCTTTGGGTTACCAACCAGGTTACACTCAGACAACATTGCACACAGGTCATCAACATCTTCCACAATGTTTGTTTGGCCCTTGCTTTTCTCTTTGTTCTTCTTGGGGTTTCCTCATAGTGCAGGCTGTCCTTGATTCCTGTTCTCTCTACAGGCACCACCAAGGAAGGATCCCCCAAACATTTCTTCAACATTGAGACGTGGAACACTGGGTGAATTCCATCTAACTCAGAAGGTAACTCTAGCTCATAAGCAACCTTTCCAATTCTTCGCAAAATTTGGTAGGGACCAATATAGCGAGGACTCAACTTCCCTTTCTTCCCAAACCTCGTGACACCTTTCATAGGTGATACTTTCAGATAAACCCAGTCATTCACCTCAAACTCTAAATCCTTTCTCCTTATATCTGTGTACGACTTCTGGCGGCTCTGGGCTGTCTTTAACCTCTCTCGTATAGTCTTTACCTTTTCCATGGACTGGTGGACAAGGTCCGGCCCAATCAGCTCGGCCTCTCCAATCTCGAACCACCCAATGGGCGATCTACATCTTCTCCCATACAAGGCCTCATAAGGGGCCATCTGAATACTCGCATGATAACTGTTGTTGTATGCAAATTCAATCAAGGGTAAATGGTCGTCCCAATTTCCTTTGAAGTCAAGAACGCATGCTCTCAACATGTCTTCTAACGTCTGGATAGTGCGTTCTGCCTGACCATCCGTCTGTGGATGAAAGGCTGTGCTCAAGTTCACCTTGGTACCCAGCCCTTTCTGGAAAGACTTCCAGAAGTGAGAAGTAAATTGGGCTCCTCTGTCTGAAATGATGGACAAGGGAACTCCGTGTAACCTCACAATCTCCTGAATATACATTTTGGCATAATCCTCAGCATTGTTAGTCATCTTGACTGCCAAGAAATGCGTTGATTTCGTCATTTTATCTACAATCACCCATCTGGAATCATGTTGTCTCCGGGACTTCGGTAAGCCCGTGACAAAGTCCATATTCACCATCTCCCACTTCCATTCAGGAATTTCAAAATTCTGGGCCAGACCACTTGGCCTTTGGTGTTCAACCTTGACTTGCTGGTAGTTGGGGCATCTGGAAACGAATTCGGCGATATCCCTTTTCATTCCACTCCACCAGTAGACCTCTCTCAAGTCATGATACATCTTGGTGGAACCTGGATGGATGGAGTATTTAGCATTATGGGCCTCAGCTAAAATCCTTTCTCGGACACCATCAATATCAGGAACACATAGTCTGTCCTGGTACCTCAGTACCCCATCTCCCCCTTTAGAGAAGACCATCACTTTTTGCTTCTGAACATCTTCTTTTAGTTGGAGTAAAATGGGATCTCGATCCTGCTTCTCTTTAACTTCAGTCACCAGGGACGATGAAGACCCATTTTGAACACTAACTCATCCTTCGTCATTCTCTTTGAGTTGGACCCCCAACCGGGTCAAACTGTGCACATCTTTCTTCAGTTCTCTCTTTTCTTCCTCAACGTGGGCCGTGCTACCCATTGACAACCTGCTAAGAGCATCAGCAACAATGTTAGCTTTACCTGGGTGGTACATGACGCTCATGTCATAGTCCTTGAGCAACTCTAACCATCTCCTCTGTCGCAGATTGAGCTCCCTTTGGCTGAATACATACTGCAAGCTCTTGTGGTCTGTGAACACATCCACATGCACTCCATACAAGTAGTGGCGCCAGATTTTAAGTGCGAACACAACGGCTGCCAACTCAAGATCATGGGTCGGATAGTTCTTTTCATGAACCTTAAGCTGTCTGGAAGCATAGGCTATCACCTTTCCTCTTTGCATTAACACGTATCCCAACCCAACTCTAGATGCGTCTCAGTATATCACGAAGTCGTCTGTCCCATCAGGCAAGGTCAAGACAAGTGCAGCGGTCAACCTGGTCTTTAACTCCTGGAAACTTTTCTCACATTCGTCAGACCACTGGAACTTAGCCTTTTTTTGGGTCAGTTTGGTCAATGGTGCAGATAGGGAAGAAAACCCCTCCACAAACCTTCGGTAGTAGCCTGCCAACCCCAAGAAACTTCTTATGTCGGTTGGAGAGGTTGGCCTTGGCCAGCTTGCCACCGCCTCAATCTTCTGGTTATCAACTCGAATACCATCACTCGAAACTACATGGCCTAGGAAAGTCACTGACTTAAGCCAAAACTCACATTTGGAGAACTTTGCATACAACTCATGATCCTTAAGAGTTTGAAGGACAACTCTAAGATGTTTAGCATGCTCTTCCTCATCCCTCGAATATATCAAAATATCATCAATGAAGACGATTACAAACATATCCAAGTAGGGTCTGAACACTCTATTCATCAAGTCCATAAAGGCTGCGGGTGCATATGTCAACCCAAAGGACATCACTAAAAATTCAAAATGACCATATCTTGTCCTGAAAGCTGTCTTTGGGATATCACACTCCCTCACCTTTAACTGGTGGTACCCCGATCTGAGGTCTATCTTTGAAAAACATGAGGCACCCTGAAGTTGGTCGAACAAGTCGCCTACCCTAGGAAGAGGATATTTATTCTTGACTGTGACCTTGTTCAGCTGCCTATAATCTATACACATTCGTAGCGACCCATCCTCCTTTCGCACAAACAAAACTGGAGCACCCCACGGAGAAACACTGGGTCTAATAAAACCCTTCTCTAACAGGTCTTTCAACTGTTCTTTCAACTCTTTCAATTTAGCAGAGGCCATCCTATATGGTGGAATTGAAATAGGCTGCGTATCGGGGAGTACATCAATACCGAAGTCAATCTCCCTATTAGGAGGAACTCCAGGTAAATCCTCCGGGAACACCTCAGGAAACTCATTAACAACTGAGACTGACTCAAGAGTAGGGGTCTCCACATCATCAGCTTTAACTCTTATTAGGTGATAGATACACCCCTTAGAGATCAACCTCCTTGCCCTCAGGTACGAAATAATTATACCTTTGGGTGCAACATAACCTCCCTTCCATTCTAAGACCAGTTCATTGGGAAATTGAAACTTAACCTCTCGGGTTCTACAGTCTATGGATGCATGGCAAGCGTGAAGCCAATCCATCCCAAGGATCACATCAAAATCCACCATTTCTAACTCTACCAAATCAGCCAATGTATCCCTATGATAAATGGATACTACACAGTTTCTATAGACCCTCTTAGCCAGAATAGACTCTCCAGTAGGAGTCGAAACGGAATATGGCTCACGTAGACATTCTGGGACAACTTCGAACTTATTAGCCACATAGGGCGTCACAAAGGATAAAGTGGCACCCGGATCAAGTAATGCATAACAGTTATAAGAGAAGATTCGAAGCATACCCGTAACAACATCTGGGGCAGCCTCTCGATCCTGCCGATTTCCCATAGCATACAGGCGGTTCGCTCCGCCTCCGGCATTCGTAGCAGTAGCCCTCTGTTGACTGCCCGCAGGGGGCGCCGTAGACGATTGGGCTCTATTACCCCTGTCGTTTCCCCTCTGGCTCCTCATAGGACATTCGTCCTGGAAATGGCCAGGCTGTCCGCACGTATAGCATAGGTTGGTGCCTTCCCGGCATGCACTAAGATGTTGTTTGCCACATCTGCCACAAGTTACTTTTTCTCTGGGACCCCGGGCGACACTAGCCTGGGACTGAGATACCTGTGCTCTGAAATTCTGATGACTCTGGGTCCTCTGATCATACCTGTGCTGCTGAATAGGTGCATTTTCCATCGGTGTTGCATGGCGAGGAGGCTTCCTCTGAAAGAAGTTCCTGTTACCCTTGTCCTCCTTCTGCTGGTTTTGCTCCTGGCCCGCAGCTTTGGCTTTCTTGCTCTGCTGCTCCTCCCTGTCCCTCTTCTTGTCCTCTTCAGTCTGTTGAGCATAAACCATCAGCCTGGAAATATCCATGTCTGGAATCAGCAGTGCTGCCTTGCACTCCCTCTTCACATGTCTGCCCAGCCCAGACACAAATTTTCTCATCCTGGCCCTCATATCAAGGACCATCTCCGGAGCATATCTTGACTGTTGGGTGAACTTTAGGCTATATTCCTTGGCAGTCATACCCTCCTGTTTTAAGTTCACAAACTCCTCAACCTTGGCTTCCCTTAACTCTTGGGGAAAGAAATGATCGAGAAAAGCACTCTCGAGCTCTTCCCACTCAGCTGGTTCAGCACTTTCACCTCTGTCATCCTCCCATTGGTTGTACCAAATGTTGGCAACATCCTTAAGCTGATATGAGACCAGCTCAACTCCTTCAACCTCACTTGCATGCATTTCCCTTAGGATCTTGCGCATCTCATCGATAAAGTTCTGTGGATCCTCCTCAACCTTAGAACCCGTGTACACTGGCGGGTTCATCCTCAAGAAATCCCTGAGCCTGGACGCAGCAGTTGGCTCTTGGGAACTGGAGCTTGGAGCCTGGGGACCGCGACTGCTACTTTGCGAGGCCACCAACTGGGTGAGCATGGCAATGGCTCCCCTGAAGTTTGCCTCTGAGGTGGGGACTGACTGAACTGGAGATGCTGGTGGGGCCTCAGTAGCTCTAGCAGGTCGTCCCCGTCTCCTTGTCTCACGTTCTGGCAAAGGGTTCTCAGTACTTGGGACGGAACCATCTCTGTAGGCAGCAGTGCATTTTGGAGGCATTATCTGCAAACGCGTAACGCACAAATTAAAGAGGTTTAGTTAAAGTCAAGCTCTAACGCACGACTCGGAACATCAAAGAAGTGGAACCATTTCCTAATGCCCTGTAGCATCCTTTTTATGAAGTGTGGTGCACAACACACGCATAAACAAGACTCTACTAGACACGACTTCGTAGACTCCCTAGGACTCTTGAACTCTGTACTCTGATACCAAGTTTGTCACGCCCCGGGAGGGTACCCTAGGCGTGACCGGCACTCAGAGACTATTGCTAGCCCCCAAGCGAACCACTTAGCTTCATCACATCATTCATTTCAGACATTGCGGAAGGAAATAGTAAATAATACTTAAAAATAGTGGGCCAATGGCCAAACATTAATCTGATCATAAAAACCCAAGCAAGGAAATATTGCCCAGTTATTAAAGCATTCACCTTGACTACATCATTATGTCTACAAAGCCTCTAACATTACTTAAAACGTCTAGGAAGGGGACGATGACATACCATGGCTACCCGACTCAAAAGAAACAGGATAACATTAAATAAAGGTTTCCTCCGAAAACAAGGAGGCTCACCACAGTCTGAACTTGAAAACACTTGACCTCAACGGGGCGGCTGCTGAAGTCCTCTAGCTCATGTAACTGCATCATGAAACGATGCAGCGCCAATTGGCATCAGTACGTGGAATGTACTGGCATGTAAAATAGCTGAAACACATTGTTAGGATTATACGAACATAACGTACATCGTCATGAGACCTTAACATTTACATCAGGGAAACATTAACATTGACCTTTACATTAACATTGACCTTTACATTAACATTGACCTTTACACTAACATTGACCTTTACATTAACATTGACATTAGAGTACTATTAGGGAAACCTTTTCTGAGAGGCCTAACTGGGAGTTTCTTTAACCGACAACCATCACTTATGAGCCAGTAATGATACAACGAAACGATGTCGTTGCTACATCCATCCCTTACCCTGCCCGGGGTAAGGGACGTAACATTAGTGGATCCTTAAAACATAACATTAGTCCGCATTTTGGACAAGATAGGAGCCGTCAGCATTGCGGTTCAATCCTCTCTTCCTACGCGGGCCACGTAGTTAATGGACTCAAGTGGGACTCACTTTTATCCATTTCGGTGCTCAATACTCCTCCCAGGACTCGACATTGCTCATAAAACATTAACATCATTAGTCCCATAGGGACCATTACATCATCGTTAGTCCCCATAGGGGCATAATACATTATCATTAGCATTTCGTTTACATTAACATCATTGACATCTCATTGCATTGGCATTAACATCATAGACTTTAGGAACACTAGTTTAGGAACTTTGACTCTTAACTTAGAGACAATCCCACATTCTCATGCTCAACATTCATCATTCATTATTTTATCATTACTCTAGACTCTACACACGCACCCATGTTCATCATGCATGCTTTTCTAGAATACATATACAATAGATATAAGGTTTTCAACTAAATGCTTTTCAAGAAAATAGTTTAAAAGGATGGATGAGGGTTTTTATGAGGGTCATCATCAATGCAGGAAAATATGTAGGTTTATGCATAAAATAATGGCATTTATTCATTACATTACATGAATTAACATGTTTCACTTCATTACCCTAGCATCATCACCATTAAACTTTAATACATTACTCATGGGGCACATGGGAGGACATTCCCATGCTTTAGGTGTAGCCTTACATACCTGGAAAAAGGTAATCACACGAAACCAATTACTTCCCTCTTGATCTCCTCAACCTTCTTCAAGCCCTAGCCTTAGGAACCTTAGGAAAAGTTCTTCAATGGGGTTTTTGGACCCTTTTTCATGAAAACTGGCCTATATAGGTCATAGGGGTACGTTTAGGATAGGTGGGAATGGACCATAATGCCCTTGGAAATTTTAAGAAATTAAATTCCGACCTGAAATAACACAGTCCGCGACGCGGACTGGTCGCGGATAGTGTATTTTCGGAAATTCAACTCCGTCGAAATTTTTCAGAAAAATATAAGTGTGTCTCCGTGACAGGTCCGCGTCGCGGTTCCATCGCGGAGGCTCACTGTTTTTCGTTTTGAAACGAAAAATTATTTTTCGACTCAGTTGCTCTAAAATTCGACCGAGACCTTTCCCCCACTCAATTTTCAGTGCTGATCATGAATCCGCTCTCGGATTTTGATCCGAGCATCGGAAGGCACGTTTCTCGCACACCTCTCCTTTAGGGGTATTTTGGTAATTTCGCGGGCGTTACAAAGTTTGATTTCAGAAAAATTCGTTCTGAATTCTGGAGACAAAGTGGAATATATAGAGTTGGAGGTACTGATTCTGAATGTTTGCAACCATTCAGATCAGTCACCAATTTTGGAGGGAAATTCAAAAAACAAAAAAAATCCGGGAAACAGAAAATGGACCGGGTCGTTCATGCGGGTCACGCGCGGGTCAGGATCGATCCGTTGGATTTTCTATTTGATTAAATAATTAATTGAATAATTAAATAATCAAAGAAAAGTTTGTCCAAAAAGATAATCAATCAATCGTTGTCAAATCTAAATCCAAATCCAAATCTAAATCCGAATCCGAAGCCGAAATTTTCTATTTGATTAAATAATTAATTGAATAATTAAATAATCAAAGAAAAGTTTGTCCAAAAAGATAATCAATCAATCGTTGCCAAATCCGAAGCCGAAGCCGAAGCCGAAGCCGAAGCTGAAGCCGAGCCGAGCGACGACGACGGCGCGAGGGGTCCCTGCCATCTCAACCCTTTTAGCAACTAGATAAGGTGTAATGTAATAAATACACCTTTCTTTTCCTCTCTTTTTCCTATGTCAGACAAATGCTTTAACCAAAGCAAAAGGAACATTCCCAAAGCAAAAGGACCTTTTATATTCCTTTTACTTTCCATCCCATCATTTCCCATTCACCAATATCAAAACCCAACAAAGCCTAAGTTTGTAACCTTGAAATTATAGATTAAATATAGGAATGGATATAAATTCACTCAAATCAACTACAAATAAGTCAAAATATCAAAGACCCAATAAATAAATCAAGAACCCATATCAATAGCACACCCTCAACATGGGGCTTTTAGCCATACATGCTAGAAATTAGAGATTTAATGCCAAAAATAGCAGCTGAAATCATGGGTAACAAGATTGAATAGAGAATAAGTGATTATCACCCAATCTACTCAAGTTTCGCTTCCCTAATGCTTGAAAACCCTATCAACCCTTGTACTCTAAAGAAGGAATGTTCTATGTACTACTCTCTCTGTAAAGCTAAGAAGAATGATGTGATATTTACAATGTCCTTGCTAATTTGCTTAAATAGTCCATGCAAAAGTGTCAGAGTTTGTGCTACGAATTGTCATTTAGCGTTCAAGGCCGACCATCGCCAAGTACTCTAGTGATGCGTCGAATGTGAACTTGACCGCTTTTCTTTGCATCTTCATAAGGCTTTTTCCTCTGCAACATTGGGCGGTGGTTCTTCACTCCGCTGATACAATTCGGTGATTCACCGAAGTTCTTATTTCATTGCCTTCTTGTCAATGTTTGGGGCTTTGAGTTTTGCAACTTTAGGAGGTCTCTTGAGCCATTTAGTGGTGCGCCAAATATGTTTTGCAACGTCGATTCTTACTGCGTTCCTAACTTGGGCTTGAACCTTGGTTGCTGCGATGCTAGATGGTCTCTTTGACTGTTCGGCAGATCATCGAATTTGTAAGCGATACTGCTTTTCTCCGCCTTTTTAACACTTTTGCTCCCTTTCCAAGACTTGTCAAGTGTGTCCATTTGTGCATTTTAATCCCATTTCTTGACATAACATATGCATATTTGTTAGAGATTGAAAATAATAACACACTAAGGACAATGTTTCTTTGCAAACTAGCCCCAAAATGAGGCCGAAATATGGACTCATCATTCACATTATGTGTATTTGCAATATTATTAACACTTATCTTTCCCATTTATTTTAATTTCTATTTTTATCTGTTATAATTTTGAGTTTTCTAAAATTCACAATTGGAAATATCATTGTATAGTTGAGACGTTCAGAAATTTAAATTTGCGAGAATATTTGTTGAAGATTTTAATTGTCACATATATTGATAGAAAGCAGATACATATAATTTAAACTCTGGTACATTGCTACTACAAGAATTTAATTCGTCATGTACATACTCTGTTGTTCGAAATACCCCGGATACATATCTCAAACACCATATAATTTTAATTAATATTGTTTTGTTACTTATTAGATATGCATACATATGATAATAAAACTTTTGTGAAGCCAATACTAAATACATGAAATGGGAAATAATATTATTAGATACATAACATTTTTATGATACAAAACAAGATTCAAAATCTTTGCAACTATAATATATATAGCATTATTTTCAAAGGATTTTCACAATCATGTTTAGTCAATTTAAAACACACGCATAATAGATACAACTAAATGATGAACATATACTATGAATTATGCATAGATATTGTATTCTTTTACGTGAATATTTTGAATTACCATCTTACTCGACTCGTGTATTTGGATTTTGAATTGTACTCATTATCGCACTTAGACTTACCATAGTTATTTCATTTTTACTGATTTGATTTGATGCTTGGATCTATTTTTTACTATTGTATTCAAAGATGGAGTACAAACAACATCTACATAAGAGGACCCTGCAATAGATTATTATTAAGTGAAATTTAAACAAAAGATGCCTATTTTTGAACAAATTTAGGATGGTATGTTGTATCTCTATTAGTAATATTCTTGGTTGAAGAATCTTTAGACATTAAAGTAGATTAAGAAAAATCTAAAACAATGAACTTTGATTGAAAAAGAACATGTGAAGAAGGAGGATGAGAGAGAATTGAGTGATAAACGCGGGAAGGAGAATTAGGAGAAATAGTGGGCTAATTTGGAGTGAAGGAATTAATAGGAAGATAAATAAATGGGCCAAGATTCTATTTTAGGTTATTTATAAGAAGTGATGTATCCCGTATGACTCTAAATAAGACACATTATTATAAAAATAGTGAGATAATATTTATATTTATTTAAAGGAAAAGGGTCAAAAATACCCCTCAATTTTATTTTATTGTTTGACCTTATCCTCTCCATTTAAAGAAAGTTGAAAATGCCTCTGCCATTATTGAACTACTCTTCCACGCCCTTAGTTAGACGGAATCTCCCAAATAACATAATTTTAACCCATTTTTCCTATTACCTAATCCATCAACAACCCAAACCCGACCCATCCTAAAAAAACATCAACTTCTAGACTCGTAGGGTGGTGGTAATTTGAATTTATCTATATGCTTAGTCGACGATTTTGTTACCTCTTTCGTGTCCGCCTCGGAATCAGAGTCTTATGAATTAGATAGAGAGAAATTGACTAATTTGTTATGCTTCGAGGGAGCTAGAGGTGAGTTATTCAAAACAGGAGCTTCTGTAGTGGTGGTGGAAAATAGTCTGCTTCTGAATGTATAAGTTGTGGGAACTGATAAAAAGGACACTATTTTGGGGATTCGGTTAGGGCAAAAGGAGTAGTGGAAACGAAGGGCATAATAAGGGAAAGTAGGCACCGAAATAGTAACAAGGACGACGTTGGAGACACCATGAGCCACTGGGCAGTGATTATTTCGGTCGTCAGCGATGTGACGGTGTCACAATGGAGACTAGGGCCTAGATGTGATACGGCGAATGGGAACTTGAGAGTCCCCAAATAAGCCCTAAGTATCTAAATCCACTACAAATAGCAACACATAGTTCTAAGGAAAGGGAGAATAGGGCTCACGCAATGGGGGCAACACAAGGCTAGGGGCTTTCCACATTTCCACACTAAAATATGCATATAGCCAAATACGAATTTCCCATAAATCAATCCAACAAATACATAAGCCAGATACCATGCAAAACAAGCGGATTTCAAAGAGTCTACATATTGTCCAACGAATGCCTCTAATTAAGATGGAACGGGGGCCAGGACATATTCCGGGCTCACCCTTGAATAAGAAAGGAACTCGAAGATAGTAAAGGTAAAGGAATATGGCTTGTCCTTGGAGAATGGGACTCACCACAATTACTCTTCTAGATCGGACTACTCGTCAAACGGGTGATACTCGAAGTGCTCGGCCCCTACATGGTAAAATCATGTAGGCATAGAGCATGCGTTAGTACGTTTGGATGTACTAAGTATGCAGGCATGGAATGCATATGACTTACCAAACCTGCATTTCAATGTTAGATGAAAAGGGCACATAATATAGAAAGAATAATATATCCAATGGAAATATATACGAGATGCCATGAAATTTATGATGCAAGAAATGCAACAATGCTCATATATAGTGGGGATGTGACCTCAATCGACATGCGTAAGACCAAGCGAGCTATCACGTGGAATTCCGATGAAAATCCCTCATCGGTATGGAGGTGGTCTACTTGCCAAAGGTAAACCATACTTCAACTTACAGGATCTCGTCCCATTTTGTATGAAGCAACCCCCTTATGGGAACCATTCCCATTTCGGTAAGGATTTTTCATATAGCATATCATATCATATAACACTTCAACTTACGGTAACCCATCCCATTTCGTATGAAGCCACCTTTCTTATGGGATCCCGTCCCATTTTAGATAGGATTCTCATAACCCATGCTAGGCACATAGTTCGAGGAAAGCGAGAGGGCCCTTGCAGATAGCCCTAACGCCTCCAATCCATCGGTGCTAAGTGGGCATCCCAAAAGAATACCTATATAGATACATGCTTTCAAGAGATACAATATTCATTTCAAATCGTAATTTATTTCATAACCATTCAATGCACATTTAGGCTCAAATGTCAAATCGTAAGTCATAATCGTGATACTCATGCAAGGAATAGCTCATTCACATATACAAAATGGTGCAAGCACCCGAGATGCTCCAAGAGTCATAATCATAAGATATATCTGTGATCACATTCTTGTCATAACCAATATCTTTCAAAATCATATCATAATTGTTTCATAAAACATAATTGGGCTTAGCCCACTTCATAATTTCCATATAAACCAATGTCCATGAATGCAAATGCAATACATGATGTGAGAATAACATGGGTGACACAGATTCAAGTTAAAATCGACATCATAATATGAAATTGAATAATCCATAATTAAATCAACATCTAAATCATAATATAAATCACCCATGCATAATTCAACTTTAAAGGGGACATACATGTCCATATCTTTATAACTCAATGTAAATCATCATAATAGTGTTCAAAGTAATTTAAAATCATAGGTAGAGTGCAGCCCATACATCAATTGGATTTAATAAAATCAAATAATGAAAACCCACATTTAAAGTAAACTAAAATTCATAAAATCAATTGAAAAGATTCTTGGGTCTTCTTGGTTGAAAGGGACCAAGAATCACTCCCACATACCTTGATTGGGGAGCTGAATTTGGAGAAGGACTTAGGTTGAATTGAAGTTCAATTAAACCCTAGCCTTGAACCTTGAGAGGGGAGAGTAGAGAGTATTTGGGAGGTTATCTTACGAGGGGTAGAAGGTTTTAGGAGAATGAATTAAGAGGGAAGGGATATCAGCTGAATTAAGGTTTTAGGATAGGTAAAAGGTTATAATTCATAATTAAAATAAATCGAAATTACATAAACGCCATTAATGAAATGGGCAAAAATTAGGACCATCAGGTCCATAGGGTTTCCTACACGGTCCGAGAGTCGTTACACGGACTGTGAACAGTGACCGTGAACCGTCGCTTAGATAATTTTGCAGAGCCAAGACTGGGAATATATTTGAGGCTACGGGGTACCACACGGACGACGTCACGGCCCGTGTGACGCCACACGGGTCGTGACATGGACCGTGTGATAGTACTTGAAATAATTCTGCATGACAAAGTTACGAGATAGTACTTCAATACCTAGAAAAATTTTATGTAGCGAGTTACACGGAGGGTTTAATATGGTCGTCCCTTGTTGGGATATACTACTAAACCTAAATTGGGGTTATCTGCTAAAAACTACGATAGGGATGTTTATGAATGTCTTCGTGGTGGACTTGATTTTACCAAAGATGAACCCTAGTCGCCATCTTTATATCTGGTTTACTTGTTGTTGACACCCAATTTTGGCTCGCCATATTTAATTAGTCTAATTTCCTTTTAAAAAAAATTTTTTTTACAAAAGAAAAAAAAGATAATAAAAATATTTACGAAATATTTTTCACTACTACTACTACTATTGTTATTATTATAAACTTTGTTGTTATTATTACATTACTATTATTGTCGTTGCTAGTATTTTGATAAAGTTTTCTTACTTTTTATTCGACAAACATTTTTTTATGGATATTATTTCCTACAAAGATAGATACATATATTTTTTTAAAAAAAATATATTATTTACTACTTTCTTTAGCATCCTTGAGAATTTTATGTCATACAAATATCACTTTAAGTACTCAATTATTTTTTATTTTATTTTTTTTTATCAAACATGATTCCTCATTGTTACGAGTAAATATTTTCTTATGTTATTCAAATGAAGAAGCTTGACTAATTTAATTTTATTATTAATCCACACTAATTTTATTTGATTCTTGTCAAATAACTTAATCCTACAAAGTAATCGATTTTTTTGTACTTTTCATTTTTTTTTCTTTTCTCAATTTGGCTCTATAATAGTTTTAAAATTTAAATTTTTAGTTTTGGTTCTCCGTGTTTAATTAGTTGAACTTAAAAAAGAAAAGAAAGGAAAAGGACTTTTTTTTTCCTTGAGGTATGATGAAACTTTTATGAGGTTTGAAATATTTTATTACTACTAATAGTATTATTATTACTACTATTATTTTATTATTGTTGTCGTTGTTATTTTATTGCTATTAATGATTTTCTCATTTTTTGTTTTGACCAATTATTTTACGAATATTATTCTTATAAAAAACTAAATAAAAAATGTTTACTCTTTGATTTTATCGTTTTGAGAAAGTTTATGACAAATGAATATCGTTTTAAAGTTTTAAATCGATTTTTGGTTAAACAATAATTTTTATTATTTGAAATAAATATTTTCATACATTATTCGAAAAAGGAAGCTTAATTAATTAATTTTGTTACTAATCCATACCAATTTATGTTTTTTAGAACGACCAAATTTTGTCAAAATAATTAGTCTTGCAAAATAATCATTTTTAATCTATTTTATTATGGCTATTAATAAATAAATTGTTCATAATTTAAATAGGTTAGTTTGAGCAAAACGTGACAATCCCAAATCCCTTCATATTGGCCACTCCGTTTGTGCCACGTATGCAAACGTATGGATTATGTTTCTTCAACCTTAACCTCAACCCTCCCCGATAGTTATCAATTATAGAGTTTCTTCAACTTCTAACAACTTTGAGGCGACCATCTTTGAAAATTTGCAATATCTTAAGTCTTTTTCAAATAGTTTTTTAATCTTCTAAAATACTTATGTACGCATATATTAACATATAGTTCGTATATATATTTTTTAAACTTCTTTGTAAATATTCAGAAACGACCTCAAAAAAGAATTTTTAGCTTAAATATGTACTTATTGTCTGCGAATTAGTCAATTTTATAATTATTAATTTAAATAATTAACTTGTGGTTTGTAATTTTTTTTTAATCTTGTTTGAATCAAAGAAGCTTAAATAATTGAGTTTGTTCAAATCTAGCCAATTGATCTCAAATCAACTACATTCCAAGTCAAATTGGCCAGATTTGTAATAAATCACTCAAGTTGGCTAAAATTGCAACACTTTGTTTATTTCCTAAATTACCCTAATTTAATCCTCAACTCCTCCGCCTCTATTCTTCTTCCTCAGGCACGTTCCTCTTTCCCCCCTTTTGCCTGCGTTTCCTTCCCCTTTTCTAGACATCCGGTCACCATCGCCGCTGACACCCTTCACCATCACCGCCTGACGCCCCTCTTCTCTCAAATCGATCTGAAAAAAACTAATCAACTCAAGCTTATTTTTCTTTTGCTTCATCATTAAACCTCTCACTTGGTTTGAGATTCAGCCTCCCAAGAATTCAAATTTTGAATTCCTGACTTCACTGAGAAGAGTCCGTTGAAATCCCAAGTTTGGCTATAAAAAGAGAGCACTCTGGTTATTCATTCAGCGTTGGCACAAGAAAGCACTCAAAAATAGAGAGAAAGCAGACAGAAACGTGCTTCAAACAATAGAAATCTAGCGCTACTCATCTTCCTATTTTTTACTTCAAGCTTAAGTTTGGAAGAAGTTTTGGTCGGAATCCTTTACATAGAAGTCCTTGTTTGCTTCTCGACACAAGGTAGTACCCAACTCTTTCATATTGTTTTGTTCCGATATTCGCTATATGGTGGGTCTGATTATGTTCCTGAGTGATTTGTTTATTTTGTTTTGAGAATGAATTCAAAGAAATATCAGTATAGTTGGGTTGGCAGTTTGGTCCATATATGCTTGGGCGTGTATAAGTCTACATACGATGGAATACTGAGTTTTTGTCTCGTATGAGTTAACATCCTTCTCTGATTCATAGGATTTTCAGTTAAGTATAACGATCATGTGTTACTATCAAGTTCATTTCAATTTCCTCGAACATGATCTTGTCACTGTTAAAGTTCAAATTTCAGGTCATAGGTTGTTTCGACTTCATGTTAAATGTCATATTTACTTAAGCTCGTGTTCATACATATATCTTTGTCTTGTTTATCGAAAGAGGGTCTATCCTATGCTCGTATGAAAGGTGTGTTATAAGTCTCAAGTTCGGTATTGTATGTTCTTATATGGTTCATGCTTTAATCCCTTTCTTATGTGACTTACATTTCACTGTGGCTCAGATTCCTTCGTATTCGAAGTAAAATTTTGCTTTATGAATATTAC